>CM076575.1:561165546-561616225 GCA_034641835.2 Pinus albicaulis
TTTTTGTGTTGTGTCCTTGTAATCTATGCACATATGTCAGCCATCCTGCTAGCTGAAGAATGGCACTTGCTGCCTTTGAAATTGGGAAATTTGACGGCTTATTTCGAAGAGTATTTCCTCCCATGGCTGGTATACTTTTCTCTTCTAGTTATTTCTTTCTTTTTGGCTTTGCTGTTTCGTCTAGGAGTTGAGTGTAAACGAAAAAAAAGAGATCTCGGTTTTGTATAAAGAGTCTCCATGCCTTAGTTGTAGCATTTACTGATGCGTCTGACGAGATTTGTGTGGGGACTTCATCTGCTTGCCAAATTAAATCCAATCAAGGCCAATTACACCTCTCCCTCTTTAGAAAAAGGGTACCCATGTCCTCAGGCACTACATAGATTCGACCAATGATGAATGTGAGTATGGGAATGTCAGACTTTAGTTATTTGCATGTGGAGGATTGACGATTAAGTAATTATTTCATGTGCAGCAAACGATAAAAAAAAGTTTTCATGATTGAATCTTGTGCGGAGAAGGCCGAGACGTCAGAAGAAGCAATATTGTCATTATTATGATATGATGTCTTCGTATGATTAGAATCCTGTGACGGAAGCAAGATTTGATCAAGTATTGATTGGCATTTTCCTTCCCAAATTTGAAATATGTAATCAATCTTCGTTATTTATTCTTATGGTAAGTCATGATTGTCACTAATTCAAGTAATAGGTGTGTAGTAAAGAAAGTGGAAAACAAGTTGTATTTAACAATATTTTGTTATTAAAGAAGTATTCTTTCATACCACAAGTAGGGCCACTGCTGCCAGCATGCATTCATAGCCTCGAAAAGTTTTTTTTTAACCCAAAAAATGAGCCATAATCCTTATGTGATGATAGTTATTTTATTATTTTGATAGAGAGATCACCATGCTGGTATGGTAGCCAGGTAATCATGGTGCCATTCACTAGAGTTGTAGCAAAATGATCAGGTCGGCTCGTGATGAGACCTCCTATCCTTCAAGTTAGAAGGTCATTACCCTGGTGTGGTTTCCATAATGGGCATGTCAATTGCTTAGACTCTTATGATCATGGTAGGTTGGCTCGTGAATAGACCCCCTATCCTCTCTTAAGATATGTATATGTAGTATTTTCTTTTGTATTTTAGCAGTTTGATCCATTCGGTTTCATGTCACACCATGATTGCTAAGGAAGGCTCATTGACTCCTTAAGAGTGAGGGATGGTGAAAGAAGTAGAAAAACTAATACCACTAATATGCCTTGTTCCATTTCTTCATGTTGTAGGGTCATATTACTCGAATAGTGCAAAAAGACATATCATTATAGGGTCCTGAGTCGCTTGATATCATATTCAAACTGTGGATGGTTTTAGCCCTTATGTTGATGTGTGTATAATATCAGCTTCTGTTTAAGAATTGTAGTATCAGAAGACATCATATTTCAAATTTTATCAATTTATTTCTCTCCTTCAAGTGGCATTCCCTGCTCAAGGTTATTCAATAAAAATAATGGCTATTTAAGATATTGAGAAGTAATTACTTTACTGATTGGTTGGGAAAAATTCTTAAAAATGTTGAAGGGTGTTCAAAAAAATGATCAGAAATGCTAAAATGCTCAAAAAATGCTCAAAAATGATAAAAAAAATGCTCAAAAATGGGTATTTTGTTGAAGGAACAGTCAGCTTGTTCAAATATGGAACAACAGTTGTTTCTGAATGGAACAACACAAGCAGCGTGGAAAAAACTGTTTAAAATTTGATTGATCTGCTGTCGTTCAGAAATTGAACAACAGTTGTTCCAGGATTGAACAACAAAGTTTAAAAATGCAGCAAAAAGTTGTTCAATTTTGTTGAACTACTGTCGTTCAGGGATTGAACAACAGTTGTTCTGGATTTGAACAGCAAAAATTAAAAATAAGGCAAAAATTTGTTCAATTCTGTTGAACTTGCTATTTGAAAATTGATCACAGAATCATTCTTCGGGGATTGAACAGAAAATCCAATCTCCTTTTTGGAATACTTTCTTTTTTATTAGATTGTCGTGCCACTTGGCTCGTTGTTGTTGAATTATCATTGTACGTTGCAAGGCAAGCAGTCGAATTTCATCCAGTTCATTTATTTGTTGAAGTATTTTAGTTTGAGCATCCGTTAAGTCCAATCCTACTTCCTTGGTTGTTCTCAGTGTTTTAATTTCGAACTCAATAGGGAATATAGATTCTCTCCCAAATACTAGCTGATATGGTGAATATCTAGTGGTATTTCTCCAGGTTGTTGGATAAACCCATAAGGCTTCTGGCAGTCTAGTGGCCCAGTCCTGATGGTGTGTTGCTACTGTCTTGGTAAGGATTGCCTCCAGGACTTTGTTAGTGCTTTCGACTTGTCCATTTTCCTGCGGGTGGTAAGGAGACGTAATTCTGTGAATGACATGGTGATTTTTTAAAGTAGATATGATATTATTTCCTGTGAAATGTGCCCCCTCGTCGGTTATCACTTCCCTTGGTAGGTCGTATCGTACAAATATTTCGAAGATAAAATTAATTACTGATTCTTCCGTGGCTCTTGGAAAAGCTAACGCTTCCACCCATTTGGTAACATAATCTGTGGCAACTAATATGTGGGATTTCTGGTTTGATGGCGGATTAAATGGCCCAACAAAGTCCAACGCCCATCGTTCAAATGGTTCTACCACAAATTGCAGTTGCAACGTCATTTCATCAGCTTGGCCTGGACATCCCATCCTTTGGCAGCTGTCACAGGACTAAACGTACTTCTTTGCATCTTTAAAAATTGTGGGCGAAAAATAGCCTAATTGTAGTATTTTATGCCCTATCCGTCGGTTTGCGAAGTGACCACTGCAGGGTTCATCGTGATAGGCACGTAGGATGTCATGGATTTCATCCTCCCTTATGCATCGTCATATTTTCATATCAGCCCCTGTATGAAATAAGTATCCTTCAATCCAGGAGAATCGTGAACTGCCCTGTACAATTAACTTCCGTTCTCTTGCCTTCAAATATTTGGGTAGCTTCCCAACTGCCAGATAATTTGCAACATCTGCATACCACGGGGTTTTGACTGCTACAGCAAACAGGTGTTCATCCAGAAATTGATCGTTGACTGTTGATGCGTTATCTGTTTTGGGGACTCTTGACAAAAAGTCTGCGACTACGTTCTCCTTCCCTGGAAGATCTCTGATTGTTATATCGAATTCCTGTAATAATAGTAGCCAGCGAGTTATTATTTCGTTCGTGATTGGTTTATTTGCTAAATATATGATAGAAAAATGGTTAGTGTACATGAATACTTGATATCCTGTTATGTAGTGCCTGAATTTATTGATAGCATAAATTAAAGCCAGGAACTCTTTCTCGGTTATTGTGTAGTTCAGCTCAGCGGGGGTAAGATTCTTGCTAATATAATATATAGCATATGGTTTTCGGTCTTATTCTTGGCTGAGGACTGCTCCTATTGATGTATCAGATGCATCGAAAGAGATATGAAAGGGGAGTTTCTAGTCAGGACCTCGCAAGATTGGTGCTGTGGAGATGAGCTTCTTTAATTATGTAAAAGCAGTGTCACATTTTTCAGTCCACTGAAATTCAACATTGCCAGTTAAAGCATACAGAGGTGCAACTATTTGTGAGATTTTTTTTTATAAATCTGCGGTAATATTCTGCATACCCCAGGAAATTGCATACCTCTGTTTGTGTAAAGTGTATGGCCAACAAAAGAATTATCTTTATTTTAGCTAGGTCTACTTGGATTCCTGCCACAAAAATGTAGTGGCCTAGGATTACCCCTTCAGTCATCATCATGTGGCATTTCTTGTTGCTTAGACACAATCTAGTAGCAATACATCGTTCTAGTACCTTGTCTAATGTTTCTAGAGCTTGGTCAAAATCTTCCCCATAGGGTGTAAAATCATCCATATAAATTTCAAGTCCTTCATTTATTAAATCAGAAAAAATACTAATTATGGCTCTTTGAAATTTTTTCGGAGCATTACATAATCCAAATGGTAACACTCTATAATATAAAGTGCTCCATGGGTAGGTAAAGGTTGTCTTATCTTGATCTTCAGGGGCTATTTGTATCTGATTGTATCCACTGAATCCGTCAAGAAAAGAGAAAAAACGTTTTCCAACTAATGTGTCAAGGACTTGGTCAATAAAGGGAAGGGGGAAATGATATTTTTTAGTTGCTTTATTTAATTCTCTATAGTCTACGCAGATCCTCCACTTCCCATTCTTTTTAGGGACAACCACCAAAGGGGAGACCCATTTGCTGTCTGATATAGGATAAATAAAATTTACATCTAGGAGCTTTTGGAGTTCTTATTTTACAATTTCTTTTAAATGGGGATTCAGTCTTCGCTGCGGTTGTCGAACAGGCTGAGTCTCTCTATCAGTATAGATATGATGCGTGCATAACTGTGGGTCCAAGCCCTTCATGTCTTGGTAGTCCCATGCGAATGCACCTTGGTGCTTTTTAAGGATTTTTATAAGTTTTTTGCCTTTGGTTGTCATCCAAGCTACTGTTAATATTCAAAATATTACCTGGTTCAATTTCAATAGGTATACTATTACAAACAGTGGTTTTGGGATTATATTGGGTCTCAAAGTCTGTTACGAGATTTTCTTGGCCTTCATGCTTGAGGAGTGTTTTCATCATTTGGACTTTAAAATTTTCGGTTTTGGCCAATTGGTTCATCATGTTACTAATAAAATCATCTTTAGTTTGATTTTTAAATTCGAGAGCCTCTACTAGTGTGAGGGGTGGACGGATGTTTTTCTCCCAATATGTGTCTGGGTGTTTGTGAATTTTTATCGTGGGCAGGCTTGGTTTGGCAGGCAGATAGATTACAATATTCTTTATAGAATTGCCTCTAGTGATAGTCATGTTGCCTGTTCGGTAGCCTATGTAAGAATTTTCCGTGGCCAACCAAGGCCGCCAAAGAATCAATGGGTGCCCTTCCATCCCGTTTTTTGGATTAATGACTAAAAAATCAGCAGGGTATTCCCATGAGTCTACTGAGACCATAATGTCTTGCACTATACCTTCTGGCCTAATAAAAGATCTGTCAGCTAATTCCAGGAGTGTGGTTGTAGGTTCGAGGACTGATATGCCTAGTTTTTCACAAGCCTCTGTAGTTAGGATGTTGATGACTTCCCCAAGGTCAACCAATGTGTTTGGAAATGAATGTCCAGAAATTTGTACGGTTATAATGGGGTTTCCTGGGTCTTCATATTTTACAGGTGATTCTTTTCCTAACAACAAGTTAGACAGAGTTCCTACTACATGAACGGTAGGTGCAGCCATTGTTTTCCTAATCTGCTTCTTTCCACATAACTCCTTGATTGTTTTAGCATAGATGGAAATGTCTTGGATGGCCTGCAGAAGAGAAATTTTGACACAAAGGTTTCTTAATTCCCCCAGGATGTCAAACTCTGAGTGGATTATAGGTCTGAGTAAGTTTAATCTCTCAGGAAATGGTGGTGGAGCTATTTTAAGATCTTTAGGTCTTTGTTGTTCCATTGTTTCCTCGTCTTTGCCTGTTTTTGTTATCTCTGTTGAGCTAGGCCCTGTGGATGTTTCAATTTGGAATTGAGGTGGAGTTGGGGCCTCTATGGGCAATATGGTATGTCCTGATCTCAACTTCAATTCGTTACATTCTTTTTGTTCATTTTTGGGTGTTGGATTCTATATTATTTGAATTAATTGAACTGGTCTATTATTGGGATTGGGATTGGGTTGGGCTAGTAATTGAGGTCGCATGACAGGCTGCTGGTTATGCTGAATGGGGTAGGGGGCTGGTAATTGTTGAGTTCCTGCTCCTGTCGGTAAATTTCCCATCCCCGTAGGTCGTTTCCAGTTCCAGTTATTGTTTTGTGTAGGGGGATTTGGCCATTGGTTTTGATAAGGGATATTATGCCAATAAGGGGGAGAACTAGGGAAGTTTTTCCAGTTACTTCCTGATTGATTTTGCGTAGGCTAGGGTGGAATAGGGAAGGTTTGTTTTGGCGAAGTTGGGAAGGGGTTTTTAGTTTTCCAAGTTGTTTTAGGGTTTTGCTGGTTGTACTGGGGCATTGGAAAGTATCGAGGTAGTTCTTGTGGTATGCTAGGTCGTGCCTACCATTGCCGACGCTGATTCATTAAATAGACTGGTTCTGTTTCTTCTTTTGTTTCTTTGTAGATGGCTTCCAGCCCAGGGAGTGAAGGAAACTGGTCCGTAGTATAATCCTTAGTGCAGATAGCACATGTCTGGACCATGTCTAAAGGACACTCCCTTTGGCTGTGCTTCTTTCGACATTTTGGGCAGAAGAAGGCCAGATTTTGTTCAGCTATTGCTTATTTTTGTTTGGCTTACAAAACATCAAGTTGTGTGGTCAAAGTGCCCAAGATGTCGGTTTTGAAGTTTTCTAAGATATTTCCAAAATCTGCCCTAGTTACATTGTTACTAGTCTGCTTAAGATCGCGCCGAATAGGTTTGTTACGTGAGCTACCCCGGGAGCATCTAATACATAAGGAGATAATCTCATCATATTCTTCCTGATAAATATCTCCTTTTCCCATTATGTTAAGTAATTCAACCCATTTCTCCTTCATCCCCTTAAGTATTGTGGCTTTCAAAATGTCCTTGGACAACATCGTATATGGGGATCTTTGTAAATTGTATTGAAATATTTCTACGTATTCTTCTAGTGTTTCATTGTCTTTTGCAGTGATGTTAAAGATTTCGATATTTAGGTCTTGGGTTTGGCAATAGTCTTGGTATTTGGTAAGAAAGGCATTCTTCATTTGGTCCCAGTTGTTTATAGTTCCCCCTCCTAACCCCATGAACTAGCGGAGAGTCGTCCCTTTCAGGGTGGAGGGAAATAATTTTAATTTATGGGGATCAGTGGTGTAATCATATCCTCCGAAAAAGACATCAAATTCAAATAAGAATGCATCAGGATATTCTGTGGTTAATCCATGAAAGGTAGGGATGTTATGCAAGGGAATGGCTTTCATAGGGGCATTGGTAGCATGATCAACGATGGGGTACTCCAATGTTGATGTCTGCCTCTGATTTTGATTTTGATTATTTGCCATTTGATCGAAGAGGTGCCAGAAATCTTCAGGAATTTCTTGATCTGGGGGGGGGGAGATTTTAATAGGATTGGAAGGTGAATGTGGTGGAGGTTTTACAGCACTTTTCTGATCTGGGATTCTAAGGAGTTCTGTTTCGATTACTTCTTCAAGAGATTTAGGTATCTCTATGTGAATTTCTCCACTAGTTTCTCCCCTTCCTTCTTGCAAATTGCAAGAGCCTCCCTCTTTTGAAAGGTCAATGTTTTGATGAATGGAAATCTGCAGGCTTTGCTCAGACCCTTCTTTCTTGCTGTGAATCTCGGTGTAGGCTATAGATGGTGAGGCTGCTGCCCGAGGGGGTATGCTAGGACTTTCGATGGGAGTGGTTTTTGATCCTATAGATGCCTGAGATTTAGCTTTCTTAATGATTTCGTCTATATATGTTGTCCTCCCAAGGATCACCAGTCCTTTAGGTTGTGGTCATGAATGATTTTGAGTTGTTTCTATCTTTTTCTTAGGCATAAAATAGGAGCACCTATCCTATGGTTTCTGTACAGATTGCTAGCGGGCAGGCTAAAGGGAAAGCATGTTGCTTACCAGTACGCAGGTTCTTACCTTTCGCTTTCAATACCCAATTCCTCACAGCAATGGAAAAAGAATTAATTTAAAGGATATAACTCTCAACACTCTCCCTGGAAACGACGCCAAAATTTTTAGTCAGATAGAGGTGACTTTTTGTGACAACTGTATTGTACCTTCATTTAATTATCAACCCGGGGTAAGTATTTTATTTCAAGAGTGTCAGCACAGTATATGCGAGTTAACTGATCTATAGGTGCTCTTTGTCAATTTTCAGAAGGAATTACTAACTTTGGAAGCTTGTTGATCCTAAAGAATATGTCTTAGATGGATCTTTTAGCCTAAAGATGAGTAAGGGGATTTGATGTTTTTCTACTGGAATAAAACAACAGTTCTATTAAACTGAACAACGGTCTAGATAAATCAAGCAGGAATTGAAATGACAGTAATGAAATTAAGCAGAACAGTAGTCTAACTAAATTGTTTCAGACATGGAATTGAATTGAATCGATGACCTAGCGATCTAAGCAGTAATGAAGCAGCTATTCGACTAGCAATATAACTTAGAATGGTGACTAGCTGTGTAATAATGAAACAACAGTTAAACAATATGACTAGTTGCGCAATAATGAAACAACAATAGAGCTAAGAAATATAACTAGCTACGCAATAATGAAACAACAATATAACTAAGAAATATGACTAGTTGTACAATAATGAAACAACAGTAGAACTAAGCTAGTAGCAATGAATAGAAATAGAATCGAATGGGTCAAATCACTCATACAACTATCATTAAGTAATTTTGTAATGGAGTTCTCTGTAAGAATTAATTAAACAAAATCAATCAATTGGTTAATTGCTTTATTATGCCACGCAATGCATGGATATGCAGAATGTTGAAATCAATCTTTCTACGGCCTAGAAATTAACTATCGTGACAACAAACGAACCAGTATTAACAAAAAATTATCAGAAACGAGATTGCACTTGTCTCATTCTAAGAACACAATTACCAATGATTCATTAAAGAAGAAGAGTTGTAATTATATCAATGGAAATACGTATTAAAACTATACCAAGTTTATAGATATCGATTCTGTAACTTTTTAGAACATGAAAACGTGCGTGGAGCTCCCGGAGGTTGGGCCCAGACCTACAGAAGCCTCGGCACTGAGGAAACTTCAGAAGATAGTTACTCAAAACTCTCTGTTACATCCAGGAATGCTACGGAATATAATTATACAAATTGTTCTGGATTTTCTATTATCGGATTGCCCTCTCATTCTGTTCTTTTCCCATTTAAAGGCGATCTTCGGAATTTCGAGAATGTATCTCAATCGATAGCCCGCTACGCGTGGTTGTCGTTTCAGTTCTTAGACTCAATCTGCTCGTTCGCCTTCTATTGGTTGTTTGGACTGCTTTGTCGTTGTGTCTGTCGATTGGCTTTCTTTTGCTATTGGTTTAGGCATTCCTAGTTTTCGACAGGTAAAGACAAAGAAAATTCAATTCCTTATTATAAATCGTCCTTTCTGTCATTAGTCTGATTTTTCCTATTTTCATGATTTTCATTCCTTATTGTTAATATGAAGAGGGATTTTCTTGAAATTACAATATTGTTTGCAGTATTTAATGGGTGAAAATCATACCTTAGTCTGGGCCTAACAGAGAATATGTGGTTCAAGTTGTTGACTTGATACATCCCTACTAGGTTATCATACATATCCTTGGACTTCTTCAAATTACCAACATAAACAAGTAAATTATCTTGCAAACCATCAATAATAATATTCTTATATTTAATCTCACCTTTCTTGTACTTGAACTTGGTAATAGCAGGAGAATTCTCTAGAGGCTCAAGGATATTTCCTTGCACATATTCCAAAACATCTTTTTCATCCAATATTACTTCTAACCTAATATTCCATGCAATAAAGTTTGATGAGTCACTTACCTTCTCATTGTCCTTGAAGAAAGAGGAAGTCATCTTGTCCAAATCCAACAAGATTCTTCAACTTCTTTCAAATATGATTGCTATTTATCTTGTCTCTTTGGGCTTTTCTCTTCAGCTTAGCTTTGATACCAGGTTAATTTTTCACTATTCTATGATGTTACAATTACTTTAGCCCAATCATTAACTTCAATGAGCAAGCAATTTAATCAATTAGAGGAAATTTCAGCCTAAAAGTGCCCATGGAATTTTCATGTAATTTCCATGTGATAATATGTAAACCAATCAAAATTATTTAAATTTAAAAACAGGTACATGTAAATAAATTGGAGGGAAAAGAAGAAAAACTACTTGTTTAAATTGTATTTTTGGCTTATCTCCTTAAAGGTTTACTCAAATTTCACACTTACACAGTTATTGGGTGCGGAATTAAGTTCCACATCCAACGATTACCCATTATGCATACTTTTTGGAATACCAACCTTGATAAAAATTGCAGATACATTAAAAAAACGTGTTTTAACACATTTTTTTAATGTATCTGCAATTTTTATTAAGGTGGGTCTTCTCAAAAGTATGCATAATGGGTACTCGTTGGATGTGGAATTTAATTCTGCATCTAATCAGTATCTAAACATGAAATTTGAGTAAAACTATAAGGAGATAAGTCAAAAATACAATTAAAAAAAATATATTTTTCTTGTTTTCCCTCCAAAATTCATAACTATTTTATTATTTTAACTATTATTTTATTATTTTTCCTTAGGGAACCACTTTTAGAGTGAAATTTCCTATAATTGAGTCTTCAATACGCAATAAAAATTGTAGATAGAACAATAAATGATAATGAGCAGTGAGAGACAATTAGAAGAAATAACAAGAGACACTAGTATTGGTCAAAGACCAGGGGAAAACCCCACAAGGGGGGAAACTCTTTCAAATTATTCTTCTTATTAGATTGTCATAAAATGTTCAACATAGAGTACAATGATTGAATTTCAACAATGAATCAAATTCAACCTTTGACTATCCAAATAGACAAACCAATATCCAATCAATGATGAACCTCAAAAGTAAAATGTGGTCAACTATCAAAGTTTCCAATCTGTCCAAGTAACCAACAGTCAAAGTGTACCTAACCAGTCCAAAAATTCAACAATCAACTCCTTCAATCAACTTGGTCAAATCAACAATAAATGTAGCCTCAAGTGCCAATCAAAGTTAGCCCAAAATAGTTAAAGAAATTCCATTCAAACTCGGTCAAATGAGAGAAATTCTGCGGTCAATGTTTGCAATTTATCCTTGCAGTCAAATCAAGTCAAATAAGTTACAACCCAAAACTTTGCGGTTTTTTTTCCAATAAACTCGGGTTGCCAAAATAGAAAAGTCCTCCAAGAGATGAAAGCAAAAGCATGCTCCAAATAGGTGGTCAACACTAGTCAAAGTGCAAATCAACTTCAGATTTTCAGCCTCCTGCAATTGTCCTTCCTCCTACTTGCATGTGTGAAGAGAAACCATACAATTTCAGATTGTACGAATCAAATAGAGAAAAGAAGAGATGCTCGATGTGATGTCTCCAAATGAGGCTCCTTGACTTTTATTTATAAGAATTGGAAGAGGGCTAATTATCCTCTTAGGTCGATCTTAAATTTTGTCGCAATGTGGGTTTCTTCATCAAAACTACACTTCTCCTTAACCAAATTGAGTGCTTCTAGGGGCAATTTTGGGTCTCTCTGAAAGAGGAATAATTTACAATGGAGGGAATTTTTCCTCGAGCTTCCAGATTAAAAAGTTAAGATCGAGAGATATATTTTGGAGAATAATAAAGCATTTATTTATAGAATCTGAGGTACATTAGGAAAGGGAACCAACTTTCCTTTTATGAGGGAGAATCAAAATTGAAAATTTAAATATTATTTAAGCTAAAAAAAATTTATAAGGCCGACTCATTCTTAGATGGAAATTTCAAATGTTATTGGAGCCAAAAACCCCTAATATCCTTAGGCCTAATTTTTATTCAACTTTTGATGACAAAAAATATATAATTTATTCTTAATAATCATATCTTGTTTGAATTCATGACTTTTCCTAAAGATAATATGCCATATTATCAACCTTTGGGTTTTTTCCCACAAGTTGTAGGGTTTATATTTAAAAAAGGATATATCTCAAACAATGAGGTATCTCGTGGCATGCCACATATTGTTGGAATCGGTATGAGCTATATGATCGTTATCCTCAAAATACCTCAACAAATGCAGGGATACTAGGGTTTCCAACCATCCTTCCATTGGAGCTTCCAAATAATGTAATCTAGAAAAATATTAAGAGCATTCAATAACAAATGTTGGAATAAATGACAACATAATTAAACATATGATAGTAATACTAAAATCATGAGTGTTATTTTGAATGGTCTAACAAAGTCTGTATATGTTAAATTAATGCATTTCAAATCAATGAAAGATATTTCAGATAAGCTCCAAAATATATATGAAAGAGACAAAAATGTCAAGGAGGCGAAGCTTCAATTTTTCATAGGAAATTTTTAGCAGCTTAAAATGATTGAAGATGAAAATATTGCATCTTATTTTCTTCGATTTAATGGAGTAGTAAGCGCCATATAGGGATTGGGAGAACCAATGGAAAAAAGGTAATTGTTTGAAAGATACTGAGATCACTTTCGATGAGATTTTATGGTAAAGTCTCACTGTTGAAGAAATATGAAACTTAGAAAGTGTTACCATGGATGAGCTGCATGGGATACTTACAACTTACAAAATGAGAATAGAGCAGGAGAATCCATCCAAGAGAGAAGCATTTTTACCGCATCCAAGAAGATAGGGAAATACAAGCAATAGTCAAGGCCAAGCCTCTGTTGCAGTTGTAGCGAAATTTCAAATGAAGAAAAAACCAACTTTGTTAGAGTTGAAACGAGGACCATGCAATAATAAAAGTAAACTTACTTTAAAGTGTTTCAATTGTGGTGAAATTGGTCATTTTTCCTCAGAGTATCCCTATGAAAAGAACTCTGATGATGAAGAAGAAGATCCTAGGAAAGTAAATAAGAATCAAAGAAAATACAAGAAGCAAGGTAAAAAGAAAGCCTTCAAGAAAAATTTCTATTCAAAAGAATATATCTCTTCATTCGAAGAAGATAACAATAACAATAATGAAAATGACACTGCAAGTGTATTGTTTATATTAAGAGATAACTAAAAAGAATATCCTGAAGAAAAATAATCTACCAAATACGATGAAGAGGAAGACAAAATAGATTTTTAAAGAGAACTTATTAGTGCCTTAAAGGACCTTATGGTGGAAAGAAGAAATTTTAAAGAATTAGAAGCTAAGCTAAGAGATCTTAAGAACATGACAAAAATATCAACAAGAAGACGAAAGAATAAGAGAAGACTATTATCAATCTTAAAGTATTGTTGGAAGAGGCTAGGAAAATTTAAAAATCAATCAAAAAGGAAGTTGGAAGAAAGAACCAAGGAAAATGAAGGATTGGAATAAAAAATTGGCTCTCTACAAAAGGAAGCACAAAAGGAACATCCAGTAGAACCTTGTAAACAAAATTAAGTATTGGATGAAATCGTCAATATACAAAGATCATGCAATGATAAGACCGTATTAAGATACAAGCCCACATTTGTCAAGGGCTCAAGCTCCACATAGACAAAAAAGGAAGCCCAACAAAAATCTAATGCAGACATGGTCAAAGGTCCCATTAAGGAGGAGGAAAGAATGTATGAAAAGGAAAAGGATAAAGGACAAAAGATGAAAAATCAACAACCTACAATAAATAAATCTCAATAAGAAGGTATTCAGAGAATTTCCTCACAAAGAATATCTCCTCCTCCCAAGTATCAAATGACCTTCCTTGGTGTATGCTATTCTTGCAACAATTTTGGACAAAAGGCTGAAAACTATAAAGCTTATTCTAGAAATAGAAGAAAATTTGGAACCAACTCTAGGAATAGTTATCCTAAAAAATCCCATGAACTTTATAATTAAAACTATAACAATTTCAGATATTTGAGTAATGACGTTTAATGTTACAAATGCAACAATTTTGGACATTTGGCCAAATATTGCAGGTTATCCACTCCTCCAAGTGAAGCAAAGCCCAATTTAAATGATCCTCCAAAAGTTTGGAAGAAGAAAGATGAAAAATATGAAATCATTATAAAAAATCAAACCAAGAGAAGTGTATGGTATGTTGATAGTAGATGTTCAACCCATATGCCAAAAGATAAAAATAAAATTCTGTCTTTACAGAAGGAAAGCGATGGATCACTCTCATTTGGAAATGATGGTTCAACAAAGGTTATAGGAAAGGGTAAAAGTTAAAATTGGAAACAAGAATGCCACGATAGAAGATGTTCAACTCATTGAAAATATGAACCATAACTTGTTGATTGTAAGTCAAATTTGTGAACAAGGACACACAATTCTATTTAAATCAAGGAAATGTGAAATAAGAAGAGAGAAATATGGTAGGTTGCTGGTGACTACAACAAGGACTCCAAATTATATTTATAAATTGGATGAGATTGTAAAATAAGGTTGTTTCTTGGTAAAATAAGATGAAAGTTGGTTGTGGAACAGAAGAATGGGACACATAAACTTCGATAACCTTGTCAAAATCAGTAAAAAGGAATCTGTGAGAGAAATGCCAAAAATTTCAAAAATAACTAGAACCTCATGTAAGCAGTATAAGCATGGAAAATAAATAAGGGGTGAATTCAAGACTAAGGAAGACTCCACTTCAAAACCATTAGAGTTGATACATACTGATCTATGTGGTCCCATGAGAACTTAAGGACTGGAAGGAGAACAATACTTCATGCTAATGATCGACGATTACACCAAAATGACATTAGTAAGTTTTCTGAAGAAAAATTCGAAAGCATTTGAATGTTTAAGAATTTATAAAGAGATGGTGGAAAATGAAACTGATTTTAAGATCAAATGTTTGAGATCATATAATGTAGGGGAATTCACTTCTAAATAATTCCAACACTTTTGTGAGGAACATGGGATAAAAAGACAATTCTCAGTAGTCAGGAACCACAAAAAAATGGAGTCATCAAAAGAAAGAACATAAAAATAAAATAAATGGCTAGGACCATGTTGAGCAATTCCAAATTGAGTGATGTATTATGGGTTCAGGAAATGTACACAACGACACATATTCTAAACAGAGGAATTCTTAATTGTTGGCATTATTTTGTTGGAATTGATTTCAACAAGGTCATGGTCATGATCGTGTGTGATGGAGGTCATATAGGTTGGCATTGATGTATTGACATGAGATGGATGTGTTGGCATTGATGTCAACTCTTTAGGTCATACACTTATGTCAACCTCATGTTGTAGATTGATGGACCATGGTGTGTGTTGGTTATGCATGTGTATAGGTGGTTGCAGGTGGCTTTCATAAATGATGTATTGCATTGGATTTGACATATCTATTAGCATGGAGATGTGTAGATGGATTTGTGGTTTGTTGGTGCTGCATACAAAGTGTGACAAGAGGATGTCATGGTCCTCATGATCATGTTGTTGCATAGCATTGGATGTGGTAAGTTGTTTGAATATACAATGGTTATGAATATGATTGTTTGATTATACATTGTTACCAAGGATGATTCCCATGGTATTTGGTATGTCAGTTAAATGATTTACCTTGGTATTTGATTGAGCATGAGTAGAGTATTACCATGGTAACAATATTATTTAGTATTGGTATGTATGTGTAGCAAGTTTGCACATGATATTAACTTGGTGCAGATAGCCTTGGTATTGACATAACCAAGGTATTTTCTCATGGTATTGGTTTGAAGATTACCATGGTACATTTGTCCTTGGTATTGACATAACCAAGGTATTTACCCATGGTATTGAGTTGGATATTACCATGGTACATGTGTCCATGGTATTTTCCCCAGGTATTAATTGTTGAGAATAGTTTGACTTAACCATTTCAGAAAAATAAATAATAGAGGAAGAGAAGAGAAGTTATGTTGGTTCTCTTTTGTGAGGAAATCGTCAAACATGCTAACTCAGAAATTTGTTGGATAAAGAAGTGACAGTTTTGCGTACAATTTTCTAGGAAAATGAGGATAAATCTCAAAATTATGAGACATGGGTTTTGTGCAAAACAAACTAAATTAGTTTTCCAATTTATATTTTTTCAAACCTCAGTCTATATTGAGAGAAACAAAAGGTTCTTTGAAGGTTTTTTTCGTATTTTTTCTGTTGTGGCCGTTTTCCAAATTGCCCCATTTACAATTCCAGATTCAATTTGCTTCTAGAAAGTGATTAAAATTGAAAATATGAAAATTCAAGTGGATTTAATGGATTGATTTAGTAAATGAGATGAATTTGTATTCAATCAAGCATATGAACAGAGTTGTGATGCCCAATAGTTCTGTGTAATTATTGAGTTGAGCACTTGAGTTCATGTTTATATTGGAGATACCTCATTATGAGATGGTTGATTGTGAGTTGAGTGAGTTGGAGTATGTGTATGTGAGTAAGAAGGTTGAAGAGAAGAAGTGTATGCTTCAGATATAGTGGAGAGCCCAAATGCTTCAGTCTATGATTGAATAATGAGAAAATCTGAAGCATGATTCAATATCGTTCATATTTAGAGTTGTTGGTGTAGTGTTTGAGTTGGGAGAATTTGGTATGCTGCTAGAGTATATATTGGTGATCCTCTCACACTTGTTTTGTAGGATTTTTTGATACATTTAGCACATATCCATGTGTATTATGATGTTATTTGTATTTTGCAACATTTTATTGTGTGAGATTTTGATATTCAATTTGTGTTGACGCAATTTCTATTGGAGAACATATGTTTTATGATTTTTTTTTTATATTGATTGATGATGAAATATTAATACTAAGAGCATGTATGCAGAGCTGATTTATGGTTGAGAATAGTGTATTGGGATCCATTTTGAAAATACATGAAAGGAGGTTTGCATTGTGGTGAGGAGCAGTGACTTCATGGAGGTGGAACCGTGATATCAAAGCTTCAGCAAAAGGAAGAAGTTTCTCAAATGGAATGGTGGTTGGATAGTCCCATAGAAGTGGGGCAAGGATCAAATGAATGTGGTGGCCTTCAACAAATAGTAGTCCATAGAGATCCGTAGAGAACAGAGTATTCTGATCTGATTCAGTAGTATTGAGTCTCCTAGCCAATGGTGGTTTGCATGTTGTATATGAGGTCGAGTATCCATGCTAATGGGAGTCAACACACTATGTAAAAGATCGATTACTTGATAATAAAATTCATAATAGAGCAACACCAACAATGGTGCTTTTTCTCACGGAAGGGTTTCCACCATAAATATTGTGTCTCATGTGTGATTGATGTGATATTCATTGTCTATTGTTTATGTTGCACACATGGTTTATGATTTAGCTACTTATATGGTTTTATGCATGGATAATATAATGTGTTGCGGGTCAATAATTGTGTGATTCAGTAAGAAGTTGATAAAAGGAAAAAATCATATATAAGTCACACTATTGATTCACACCCCCCTCCCCCGCACCCCCCTCTTAGTAGTGCTCAAAGGTTTCCAACATTATAAGAAATTGTGACAAGATCCCGCACGAACTATGGAAGGAGAGACCAAAAAATTTCAAGCACTTCAGAATATTTGGGAGTAAATGCTACATTAAGAGAGAAGAAAAGAAAATCAGAAAATTTAATTCTTAGGTTGATGAAGGCATATTTGTCGGGTACTTACAAAAAAACAAGGCTTACAAATGCTATAATTTGAGACTCAACAAGATAGTTGAAAGAATTAGTGTAACATTTGATGAGGTTCATGTAAAAAAGGCTAGATAAGGAGGATCATCTTCAAAGGAACAAGGAACAAAAGAGCGAAAACAACAAGAAATAATTAAGGAGGAAGAAAAATAAGATGAAGAGTCAACTATCAACCAGGAAGAGACAGGAGATCATCAACATGTGACTTCTAAGACCCCAAAAATATGGTATCAAAAGAATCATCCTTTAGAGAAAATCATCGGTGCCATAAATGTAGGAATATGAACTAAAAGAAGTCGAAGAATACACATGATAGAATGAGGACATCTCATGCTATTATCCATAGTTGAACTTAACAACTTTGAAGAATCTAGCCATGATGAACACTGGACGAAGGCCATGGAAAAAGAAATAGATCAAATTGAAAATAATGACACATGGGAATTGGTTCTTTTGTAACCCCTCTGTGTTTCCTAAATTTTTTGTACTACAAAGGGTTTTGGTTCATGAGCTCAACGAGTATTTTGGTCTCTATATCTAGATAAAAATGGAGGAGAAAGAAAAATAAGGCGATGGAATGTGGGATTTCCCCTGCTTTAATTGAAAATATTTAAAAAATGATTCCTTATCAGGTGGGTCCTTATCCATTCAAGAGAATCCTTGTCCTAGAGGAGCCCCGACGGGGTAAAAAGTGCAGCAGTTAAAACCAACGCTTTCCCCTGGAAATACAAGGTCGAAAGGGTGCACTCGATAGATCAACAAATACAATGGATTATGGGGGAGAGGGGTTTAGCCTCATCTCTTAGCCCGCATAAGAACCCTGCCAGAGGAATATAGATGGGTCTGCCACCTATTGGGCCAACGTGGTGACTACGTCTGAAATCGGGACCACCACCGGGTGAGCATGGTAGGCGAGCATGAAACCATTTGACGCATCACCCTCCTCCCTTTTTTTCCACCCAAGCTGACTTTGCCACATGTCTCCTCCACGTCACCTATCAACTTGTGTGGAGCCCTCTTCACATCCACGACGTCCAGAACCTTCAGTCATAAGGAGAAACCAAACTCCAGAGGGATCTACACCTTCAACTCCACGTGAGAACTGTGAATAGTGGTAGATGCGAGAGCTCAGGGAAGATAAGCAATGATCGTTGATCAACAAGGATCATTGATCCATTAAACAAATAAGGACCAAAAGAGGAGGCTTTGTATATATATGTAGTGATCACAAAAGGGTTGTAGAGAAATGGATATTGTAGAAGCATTGCAGACAGAGACATAGGTCGGAACAAAGTCAAGTGAAAATGAGAGCAAGTCACAACTAAATCATTCTTGGAGAAGAGTAGAATGGAAAAATACCTCATGTTTTAAACCTTGGAGAGAGACCCAAAGAGAGTAGGGATCCAAAAGGCGTCGAAGTACAAAAGTAATGATTGAACCAAATTATGCTTTTGGAAGAATTTTGCCAATAGACAGAGCTGGGGAAATAGAACTAGCACTAAACAGAGTTGGGAGATAGACTTTATAGTATCGGGTCAGAACCCTAGAACCCCGTAACATTTATAAAATGACAATTCCAAAAAGTGAAGGGGACTAGGGATCTGTCAATCGTTGGAGCACAAGGTGTCTATTAACGAAACCAAATAACATAAATCCCAGAACCCCGGAAGGGAAGATCCCGTGAGTTATTTTAAAAAGGATCCAGGCTGGAGGGATATGTTAATAAACTGAAGGTTTTTCCATTACCAGGGATCAGTTGTTAACATAATCCCATCATGGATATTTGACGCAGGAGGTCGGAAACCCTAGAAACCCCGTAATCCCATAACCTATTTTAAATTTATTTTCAATAGAGCTATGAGGTTGCTAGGAGTAGGGAACAATAGTGGAGAAATACCATAATCTCGTAGTTATTTATAATTGCATTTCAAAAATACCAGGGGACCAGGGAGCATCAAGAGAGAATGACGAAAGAAACTTTTCGTTCCCGGGATCTATTAAATGACATACCATTTTGCGATCGTTTCATGTGTAATACCTCCACTCTATTAAGGACTCTTTTCTACGAATTTTACATGGATTTTGATCCCTATGGGTGGAAGGAAGCACCCACAAGGAGATCCAACTTCAAAAGGGGCCGATTTAAGCATATAGAGGAGGAAATGATAGATAAAATTATGGGAATCTATGGAAGGAATATAATGGCAAGAGTTTGGTCAGTTCATCAACCCACCATGAATTCGAATAATGGATCCTGTGCCTGCCTCATAACATCAAAAAATATAAAATTGATATATTTTGTTATGGAAATCATGACAAACTCCTATCATTTATGCAATTTTGTAAATATTTTATTTTCAAGAAATGAATCAAGTTTGTTATGTAATAATTAGGTCAACTAGGCTAGTCGCATGCTCAGACAACTGTGTAGTTCAGACAACCGTAGCATTCCCGTTATTTTTGTAATTGTTCGTGTCTTGTATCTCTCTATAAAAGGGATGAATATCTCATTAGAATGGTTTGATTCTCTATCCCAGAGGTTGTAATTTTTTGCAAGTTTTTTAATTTTTGGAACTTATAAGATGTACGTTGTTCTTGAAGATTAATGAAGAAGTTTTTGGTGATTCTGGGCACTGAGATGTGTAGTATGTAATTCCCTCTCTATTTTTTATTTCATGTGTTTATTTCCTCTCATAAATTATGTAATGGTAGATGCTGGAATTCAATCTTGTATAATATATTTACTTAGGTTATGCAATGAAAAATGGCACCTGTAATGTGTGGGATTGAAGGCCTTAAAATGCACTCCATGGTTTTGAACCTAATTTCTTTTATATTTTTCATGATTCTACCAGGATTCAATGCATAAGATTTTGTTTCCTTCCAACCCTCTGCATTGGGTTTCTCCTCTTGTATTTCCTCTTTCACCTATGCTACACCAACCAATGAAACTTCACTCTTTGTGAATAGGCCACCATAATTGAACATTAAGTCTTGGGAATGAAATACTATCCATGTGTAAATTGGATTTGACTTTGAGTAGGATAATTGAACCAAATTTTAATCATTTTATGTGATTCCAACAATTGGATAGGTGGCATGATTCCAAGCAGCACCAAAATAATCCCATGTTGTTGCAATAGGAAGGATCTTTCGATACCTTAAAGGAACATAATAATTTGGACTATGGTCTTCGAAAGGAAATGAATTGAATATCACAACTTATACGGATACAGATTGGGAAAGAAATATTGATGATCATAAAAGCACTAGTGGAGAAAATTTCTACTTGGGATATTGTCTTGTATCATTTTTAATCAAAGCACAATATTCAGTATACTTGTCCCTAGTAGAAGCAGAATATATAACAATGAAATGTTGTACTCAGGTCCTCTAGATGAAGCAAACTCTTCAAAATATCCAAGTAAATTTTCATGAGCCAATTCTGATATTTTGTCACAATGATAGCACTGTAAGTCTCTCTAAGAATCCTCTAATGCAGTCAAAGGCAAAACACATTACTATTAAATATCACTTTCTTCACAAACAGGTTGCAGAGAAGAATATTAAGGTAGAGTACATTGGGACAAAGTAACATATATTTCACATATTCACCAAACCTCTACCTTCCGTTGAGGCTCAACGCATTCCTTGTGCCCCACCTTGGCCTGCGCTACCTCTCCTTGAGCCAAACACGTCCTGCCTTCCCCCAGCGAATCATACGCTGCCCACTTCATGCCCCCTCCATACTACCACCTAAGGCCAACTCGACCCCACCACTAGAGTTGAATTTTCCCTTAGTGACTTTAGGAAAATGCTTTATTTTAGTCTATAGTTATTTGTGGGCCCCTACCCACTTTATTTCTACCCAACATTAGGAAATGCAAAAATTAACCAAAATTAATATTCCAATTAGTTGGAATGCTAATTTGGAGTATTGCAGTCCCCCCCTGCTAAAATGTTGCTTGTCCTCAAGCAACTGCAAAGATGCATGTTTAAGAATATATTCCCCTTCCCAAGTGGCATCCTCATCTGAAAGGTTCCTCCATCTAATCAAAGACTCCTTCACCACCCTTCTCCTCAAGTGTCTCTCTCTGGTATCTAGGATCACCTCAGGATGGAGCACTAAATTCCCCTCATCATCTATAGGAGGGAGCTCAGTAGTTTCGGTCACCTTTTGTCCTAAATCCTTCTTCAGGCATGACACATGAAAGATGTTGTGGATATGGCTCCCCCATGGAAACTCCAGCTCATATTCCACGTCCCCAACTCGTCAAATAACTCTATACGGCCCATAGAAATGACGCGTGAGCTTCTCATCTCCCTTCTACTTCAGCGTAGACTGTTAGGTCCCTATATTACTAGTATAGTCCCTTATTGTTATTATTGTACCCCTGTAACCCCCATATTGTTATTATTGTGCCCTTAAATTATTATTGTTAGGTCGGCTAGGATTACATTGTGGCCCCATGGACGACTCCTATATATAGAAAGGAGGTTTTGTAATTTGAATAATCCAAGAATTGTTCATTCATGTAATGTATTGGAGGTTCCCCCCTTGAAGTGGCTTATTATAAGGCATTGATATCTCTTTTCTTATATTTTTGGAGCTGGTTTCACAACATTTGGTATCAGAGATTTGGATTCTAGGGTTTTCGCTGCTCCAAACCGGTCATCCTGGAATTTTCGCTATAGTTTTTTTTCTACGAAGGTTCAGAAGCTGAAATTTTTAGAGTGCAAAGCAGAAATCCTGAGGAACATCTTTGCAAAATTTCAGAGCTTGGTTCACAACATTTTAGGAGATATGATTTGTGGAAGTTAGGGCTTTTTGTAGGCTCCTGAATTTAACCTAAACAGGTCATCGCGAAATTTGTGCTATAAATTTTTTTCTACGAATATTCAGAAGCTAAAATTGTTAGAGAGTGAAACTGAATTCCTGAGGAACATCGTCACAAAATTTTAGAGCTTGGTTCGCAATATTTTCGGAGATATGATTTGTGGAAGTTAGGTCTTTTTCAGGCTCCCGAATTTCATCTCAAAGAGGTTATCGTGGGAAAATCTTCATAACTCTCTCTCTGAGCATCGGATTGGAATGCTGTAAAAAGTGGCTACAAGTACACGGATTTTAGTTTCCTATCTATCAATTTTAGAGCCAAAGGAGGAAACAGTGACATGTGGAAATTCGTACAAGTTCGCTCTATTGAACCAGTCCATAATTTGGTCATTGTGGGATATTGGACATAACTTTGCCTTGAAGAACCCAAATCAGGTCAGACCTGTGACATTTGAAATAAGATTCAGAGGGCTACCACAAGGCCAAATTTCAGTTATTGAGGGTTTGCAATTATAGAGATAATTCAATTTCAATATATAGCTCCTCAAAAGCAAGTAAAAGGTGTGTATTTTTTTTTCCCGAATTGCATAAGTCTTGTTTGAAGAATCAAGTTGAATTGATTCCAAGGGCATACTGTAGAATAGATATCAGTATTGGATTCTAAAATGGCCCCTAAAAATAATTCAACACCCATTAATCCTTTAGAAGGCTCTACTATGACTCATGGAGACGAAGAATGGCAACATGACATATCAAATTTACAAGAGCAAGTGCAACAAATTTCGCTCTCGCAAAGAGCAACAAAAAATGACATGGAAGTTTTGAAGAAATGCGTGGAAACTAAGATGGATGGTTTGAAGAAAGGCATGGAATCTAAGATGGATGGTTTGAATAGTGGCATGGAAGCTAAGATAGATGGCATGGAAGCTGGCATGGAATCTAAGATGGATGACATGGAAGCTAAGATCGATGAAAAAATGGAAAACATGAAGAATGATCTAAAAGAAGACATGGAAGGTTTGACAAAGTTGATACAAAAAATGTTTCCTAATGGTGAAAATATAGTAGAGGAAACTCATGATGAGAACAAAATAAATGTTAATCGTGATTTCATAAACTCTAATGTTGGCAGGAAGAACCACCATATTCCAAAAATGGATATGAGGAAGTTTGATGGAAAGGATCCTGTAACATGTATACTATAGATGGAGCAATATTTTGATCTCCATAAGTACTTTAAAGGATAAGTTCGCATTTTGGAACCTTATTCATTGGAGAAGGCATTCAGGTTGGTAAGAAAAATTGAATGTGAAATTATGGCGACAAAGAAGCCTACCAATCACTTCTATAAAGAGGGAAGTGTTGCTACTCCTATATTTCCACAACCTACAAGGTTGACACCACAACAATTGGAAGAAAAAAGAGCAAAAGGGCTTTGCTACAGTTGTGATAGCAAATACACTAAAGGTCATAAGTACACTGAGAAGAAATTATTTTACATAGATTGTGAAGAGGAAGAAGAAAATGAACAAGAAGATGATATACACCAGAAACAAACCCTAGAAGAGGAAGAAATGAGTCCAACCATATCGTGTAATGCATTGGTAGTAATTACCACTCCTCAAACTCTCAAGATATAAGGACATATCAAGAAGAAAAACGTAATAGTGTTGATTGATTCAGGTAGTACCCATAATTTTATTCATTGTAAGGTAGCCAAGGAATTGAATTGTTTCCTATACCCAGCACCAGAATGTCAAGTGATGGTTGCAAATGGAGGAACTATAAATTGCTTTGGAAAATTCCATAATATCAAGCTAACCATGGGGGAATATCTATTGAATAGTCCAATTCTTTCCATTCCTATGGGAGGTGCTGATGTTGTACTAGGAGTACAGTCACTAGTACATTTGGGGGAAATTCTGACACTTGGTTCCGACGCTTTGGACCAAATGTCGGAAATTTCACCAAATTTTTTCAATCCCGCCCGAAACCGTCGCTATATCGACATTTATAGAAAAGTGTTGCAATAATGACACTTATACAATGTGTCACAATTGCGACGTTTGGAGGAATACGTCGCAATTGCGACACTATGCCCCAAAGCATCGCTATTGCGACGGCTGCCTGCAAACATTGCAAGTGCGACACAATGTCTAAGTGTTGCAATTGTGACGTTTGGAGGCATCCGTCGCAATAGCGACACCTTTTCTGCCGTCGGTATAACGACACTTATATGCGTGCTACATAAAAATACGAAACTTATATGCATGCTACATAAAAATGATTTTATTAAAAATACGAAACTTATATCCGTCGCAATAGCTACATTAACTTCTGATATCACGCGCGCATTCGCCCTTCGCTCTTGTAGAAAAACATTCACCCTCAGCTCTTGCAGAACAAAATTTTCCCTCAACATTCGCCCTCAGCTCTTGCAGAACAGCATTCTCCCTCAGCATTTGCCCTCATCTCTTGTAGAATAGCATTCGCCCTGAGCTCTTGCAGAACAACATTTTCCCTCAGCATTCGCCCTGAACTCTTGCAGAACAGCATTCGCCCTCAGAATTCACCCTCAGCTCTTGCAGAATAGCATTCACCCTACATTCGCCCTCAACGTTCACCCTTAGATCTTGTAGAACAGCATTTTCCCTCAGCTCTTGCAAAATGGTAAGTTGTTACTGTAGGCCCTTCCTCCTATAGTAGGGTTGACTCTATTTGGGTTTTTTTGGTCAATTCCATTGGATTGCGTTAGGCTGTAGGGTTCTCTCTAGATGTCAAGAATCAAGATTCAATACCCTCTATTATCTTCATCACCCAATACAAGATTTGAATTTTTCCCAAAGAAACGCTTATTAAATTGGCAGCCATTATTTCTCCTTGCTTTAAAAACCCTACATTTAAATGAAAAAAAGCATTGCATTTCGACTACAAAAATCTATTAGTGTTCAAATGTACATGTGTGCATCACTTGTGTAGGGTATTCCTTTTCCACTTTCACATTATCCAAGAATGTGTGCAGTATAGTTCATATTTTTTGTGATTTAGATTATCTTGAAAAAGGAAATGTAAATTATTTCCCATGGAAAAAGAAGGTTTTCCCTTTTTACTACTAGAAATGGTACAACAAAGTTCCATTTCTACTCGAAACTCCTATGAAACAGGAACCAAATAAAGGCCATGTCCTCAATGGACATCATTTGGCTTTGAAAATGGCCATTGCACCATGTTGTTTCTTATATTACATCATGATAGTTTCTTAGGTCATTTCTTGTTTCTGGAGATGAAAAACAACCAAAGAAATCGTGAAGATCCTTTCAAGAAATAAATGACCATTTCTCAATAATATCTCAACTATTTTTTATTTTATTCAGTGGTTGCTTACTTTGAGAGAAATTTGACACTTTTATAAGGAATATAACATAAAAACACAAAATGGGAAGGAATTGATGAGGTATATGTCCTTTAGTTGTTGTCAATTAAGAATTGATAATACACGATGCATGTTCTGTACTACAAACTAGATTCCTTCCTGGAGTTAGGACACAGAGTATTGAATCAAAGTTGTAGTTTCTAACTTCTTGTATTAGTTCATCAATCTTGAAATTCGGACATTGCATGTCTTCATTGCTTCATGTTTGAATAATTTGCATCATATCGTACAATAGGAAATTATGAATTATGATTATTATTACTTTATGGATCGATTAAGTTACTTTTAAGTTTGCATGGTTTAGTGTGAAATTATTCTAATGTGCCCCTAGGCCCAGGTGAAGGAATGCCAAGGACTGAGAACCCTAGTTTTTAAATGGTATTGTTTCTAACTATTTTTTAAAACATACAAATTACAATTAAATTTTAAAACTAAAGAGTTAAAACTTAAATGATTCAAATGAATTGGTATTCTATTTGGATGAATTGGTCTGGCATATTTAGAAAGATCAAACCTCAGAAATAAACATGTCTATTTTTTAATGGTAAAGAATTCTTAGACATTAAAGTTACAGCTCTGTTATAGTAGATGTATAAAATGCTTCCTACAAGTTTATTGGCATGGGGTTGATCGAATACAATCTGGACATACACAGCCTAATTTCCAAGAGGGATTATTTGTTCACACCAAAGGTGCTGTAGCTACTATGAATATGATGCAAAACTGGACAAATAGCATATCTATCATACTAGGCATGGCTTAGACAGAGTAGTTACTGGTGAAGAAATTTCTGCTGGCTTTGACTTTAAATGTAACAGAAATTTAATCTCTTAACCAGAGGTTTCCTGGATCTTAATTCTGTGAATTTTATCCCTTGGGACTACTATGAAATATTATACAAAACAACAGTGGAAGTGAACAATATTCCAATTGTAATGTTCTCTTATAATTAAATTTCCCAAGGGAGGACAAAGTAGCCTATCCAACCCCATAGGCTATAGTCAATTATAAAGGGGGAAGTTAAAACTTAAAAAAAAAAAATTAAACCTTAAAACATACCTACCTATCCATGAATCATAAGTTCATAACTTACCCAGCGAAAGCGTAGACTTACCACAAACATCCATCCTCAAATTGTTATGGATGAGCCAGAGCCTCAAGATGAGAGTGATTCCTACTTGGAGAGCATGCTAAGTGAAGATCTAAGTGATGCTGATGATATGGCTTGAGGAAACCATTGCTCACTATTAGGCTTTAGCTATTTTTATTTTAGTATATCAAAATTTCCTAGTTCATGTTTACAGTTTTCCATTTGGAGATGCCTTGAGGCAAATTTTGAATTTGGTATGACAATGGACATATATTTTGAAATTTTGAATCATGATTCTAATTTCTTATAAGTTATTAATATGTAAACTGAGCTCCAATTTGCACTTGATATCATATATGAATCATGATATTATCAAACTAGAAATTTTGAAATTTCAATGACAAATGTCACATGTGAATGTTGAAACTTGAATGTTGAATGATGTGCATGTTTAAATCTTTAAAGTTTAAAGTTTATAAATTATTATTAATTTACAAATTACTATATTAGTGTAATTAAATTTATAATTTATAAATTATAATTTATAAAATATAGTATTATATATGATATATAAATTATAATATATATTAATATAAAAATACCCAAACGAACCCACGCACCCGGTTTCAAAAAATGCCGTCCCCGTCCCCGTCCCCGTCCCCGTCCCCGTCCCCGTCCCCAAACCCACGTTTCCTGGAAACATAGTTTCAAACATTAAATATCAACAAAATCGTTTAAAGGATATTGAAAGGAAAAAGGTGATGGAAGATAGAAAGTGCCTTACTTAAATGCTCTAAGGATTTTTCAATAGTTGCTCCAAAAGCTTCACTTCAAAGCCCTTCAAGATCGTCTCCAACAATGCTATACCATCAGCTTCAACAATGTTGCTCCAAAAATGTCCTCAAGGTATTCACAACAAGTTTACTAGAAGCTGCTCCAACAATATATTCAATAAGGTCTTCATTGTCAACTCGTCTCTTGTTTGTGTGCCTTAATGTGCAATGACATGTTTCCAGGACTGAATTCAATGCAAGGCATATTTTAAACTCTAACTCTGTCTTCCGGTGTCTTATTAGAAATTGTTTCAGTTTTCATTTTGTGTTTTCAAGTTAGATATTGTTTTCAAGTTTTTACATTTATAATTTTATTGCAATGTGGCAGACTGATCAGAGCAGTGCAGGAACAACCCCGAGACAGGATGATCGCGGAAAGAGGCCAGCGGAAGAACATGTAAAGTGCCAGCATTGCTCTATCTTTATGTATTTTAGTTATTTACATAATTGAAATAATATTAATTTTGTTCAAATATGCAGACACCTAGCCATGGTACGCCTGATGATTCCCTCTTTGAGGAAGAGCTTTCTTCATCCCTATCTCCAGTGTTCTTGTTGCGAAAAAAGGCACGAGATGCAAGGTCGTAATTTAATACTTTGATACACGCGCCTCAAACACCTGAAACAGAAGAGAGGATAAAACAACTTATGAGCCAGCTAGAAAGATATCAGGTAATAATAAAAAGTCAAAAGGATATTTTTTTTGTTCTGTATGAGATGAATTGTGATAGTTTGATTTTTAATTTTTACATTGACTAAACTAACAAAAATTTCTTTTGTATGTAGCGTTTTCTGGCATTTTCTGAACCCGGTGTTGGTGGTAGTGGGACACAAGGGCAAGAGATTTCCCAACAACCTTCTCGTACACCTTCTACTCCTTTAGGTGCCAGCCAAGAAACACACCCTGCCCAAGCAGACACCCAGCCAACCGCTGAACGTGTTGGCAATGATGAGGCTGATATGGCCAACTACATTATTGTGTTTCCTGGAGCTACACGTGTCAGCTCCACAGGGACCATTAATGGCACGTTGTTGGTGAACGATGAAGGTGTCTCTATAAAGCATGTACAACTCCCAGGTAAATTTTAATATTTTAACTATTTCATGTACTTTATCTAAAACATATTTATCATGATTTTTATTTTTAAATTAATGATAATATATTTTTTTTTCTGTGTAGGAAACAATGAGTTCTACAGGTTTTTGGAGAGCCATGCATTGGTAATTTTTGGCCCAAACATACGCACAGGGTGGAATTCCTAGAATTCCAACCTGAAAAAAGAACTTCTAGATTATCTAGAAGCCCTTTTTGGGGTCGGCACATTTGACAGAACAGCGGTGGCTCGGGTAGCCGACAAATATTTGAAATATACCAAGGACACCTATAGGACGCAATTGCAATTTAACCCTAGATATGAGCATCCTCTCGCAATTTCAGAGAGTGAGTGGAGAGCACTCATCCATGACGGAAAAGAGAAAAGGGCAAAGAAAGAAGGAAAAATTCCAACTGGACCCGCAAGGTAAATTAAAACTTTAATTCAATAGCTTTAATTTTCTCTATGTCTAAAATAAAAGTGTGCTACATCGTATCTGACTTCAATATTTTGATGCTAGGTTGCCTGACACCTCAAAGGCAACCAAAGCTAGGATTGAAGAAAAGGGCCATCACAAGCCAAGCAAGGGCGGCTACTTGAAATTAGCCGTAAGAATTGTAATTAAGTAGCTAAACATCTTATAATTAATTGTATCGCCTTCCAACGTTTTTGTAATCCTATCAAATATGATTAAAAATACACAATCATATGTAATGTAGGGTGATGACTTCAAAACAGAAACTACATAGGAAGATAAAAATATTGCTTTCCATTTCGGCTATCAAGCCGTAGTTGAACGTCGCAGAAGCTTGGGGCAGGTCCCAAGATCCAGAATGCCTGATAAGGTAAAACATTAACCTTTCAATATGTTTATTTTCTTCCATAAATTTAATGTCTAACAACTTTGTTTAAATCAGGGGAGCAGCACTATCGATGAGGCAAATAACCCAGTTTTAGAGCCAAATGTAGATGATCCTCACGTGCAACTTGATCATTGTAGTGGGGACCAGGACGACAATGCTACTATCAGTGAGGGCTGTGACGGTAATTAATTTCCACTTATAATTTTTTCTAATTATACCTTGATGGTTGTCCTTATAGCATTTTTTGTTTAAATGACAGAGAATGTTTCCCTTGAGGATCTTACCACCAGAGAGGAAGACAGGGCAACAGTCCCAACGGTGACAATTGGTGCACCAGGTAAATAATCTCATTGCAATTTTTTTTATTAATATTACCGAACTAGTTCAATGATATTTAAAAAATGACAATTAAAATTTAATATTTTTTTTTTTTGTAGGCGATGCCCCGTCACTGGATGAGACCAGACATCGTGACTACGCAACTAGGTCAGTGGCGACAACTGGTGCACCAGGTAAATAATCTCATTGCAATTTTTTTTATTAATATTACCAAACTAGTTCAATGATATTTAAAAACTAACAATTAAACTTTAATATTATCTGTTTTTGTAGGCGATGCCCCGTCACTGGATGAGACCAGACATCGTGACTACGCAACTAGGTCAATGACGACAACTGGTGCACCAGGTAAATAATCTCATTGGAATTTTTTTTATTAATATTACTGAACTAGTTCAATGATATTTAAAAACTGACAATTAAAATTTAATATTATATGTTTTTGTAGGCGATGCCCCGTCACTGGATGAGACCAGACATCGTGACTACGCAACTAGGTCAGCGACGACAACTAGTGCACCAGGTAAATAATCTCATTGCAATTTTTTTTATTAATATTACCGAACTAGTTCAATGATATTTAAAAACTGACAATTAAAATGTAATATTATCTATTTTTGTAGGCGATGCCCCGTCACTGGATGAGACCAGACATCGTGACTACGCAATTAGGTCAGCGATGACAACTGGTGCACCAGGTAAATAATCTCATTGCAATTTTTTTTATTAATATTACCGAACTAGTTCAATGATATTTAAAAATTGACAATTAAAATTTAATATTATCTGTTTTTATAGGTGACGCCCCGTCACAGGATGAGACCAGACATCGTGACTACGCAACTAGGTCAGCAGTGCGGGTCGAAAGGCATGAAATAGGAGCAGAGCACGATGATATTGATAATGTAATTAGGAGCTTTAGAAATAGGAAGAAGAAAAATAAATTTTGATAATGTAAAATATTGTATTATTATAAGACAAACGTTTTTTGCGTTATATAAAAAACTCATTTATCATACTATTTTTATGTCAAGCATTAATTGCAATGTTTCCTTGCGTACTTTTTGTTGAATTGTTTTTTATTAGTTATTGAATATTTTTTTTTATGCTCATGAAAGTAAAAAATGAAATATAGATTGGGTATTGGAGAATTGAGAGTGATGTGAGGGGGGGGGGGAGGGGCCATAAGAGCTTCCACCTTCACGTGGTTGGCCCTGTTTAGTAGAGAATAATTTATTGGAGCGATTTAATCTTGGAGCAAACCTCCCTCGATCCAGCGTAGCAACAAAAGAGTCATTGTTGACTTAGTTTCTACTCTTTCAGATCGTGGGAGGCTTGTTCCAAGTTCATGTGACTCCAATAAATTGTTCTTGAAACAAAGAGGAGCTTATTCAGGTATGTTTTGACATTTTCAACATATGTTCTAACATTATCATAAGAATTCATCTTAGAGTAAAAAATACTACATTAATTACTTGTATTTATTGTATAGATAATGATGGATTTTGATTGACTTGGAAGTGCAGGTACAAATCCTCTTGCATCATGAGCAATACAACTTGTCAACCAGGGTCATGTCCAAGGATATTTTTGCTTGTGCGCTTGACCAGGTTTTTAATGTCACATTTTGTAAGTTCCTTTATAGTTCATAATTCAATATTAAGCTTGTTCATGATTATTATCTAGGTTTTTTGTATGTGTTTTTTCATCTATTTGATTGTAAGCAACTCTGCATGTTTCCTGTTGTTCACTATGGTTTCTCCCATTACCACTCCCAGGATGAATCCGACTTTATTGTTACATAGGTTACTTTATTGTTACTATTATTTCTCCATTTACAATTTCATAGGTTACATCATGTAAAGTTGTCAATCTCAGGTTGGTGATGAGCTTTAGTTCTCCAGATTTGGGGCTTTTCTGATATTTTCTCCCTCATGTCATTCCCGCATCACCTCATTGTTTGAGCATGCCAATTGTCTACCACTTGTACCAATTGGCACATGTCAATCTCTGAGTGGTGCCACATTTCACCTATTTTCAGTGAGAGTTTAGGGTTTCTTTAACATAGCTTCAGAAATCTGATTCAGTGCCTGCTTGAATATTGTCACATAATACTCATGGTTTGGATTGATGAGCATGTTCTGAATGGTTGGTTGATTCATAAGAACCACCCATATAGTCATCTTGAGATATTTCAAAAGTTTTCTTGGGTTTCCTTTTTCACCATTTCTAGTGGGTGGGATGGTGTGGGGTGATCCATCAATACTGGTGCTCTTGTAGTAGGGAATTTGTTTTTGGGGATATAAAGGAGCATTTGATGTAGATATCTCATTGGATGCATTCATAGATGGGCACAAGAGGTCAAGAATTTAAATTAAAAATATGCAACCTCTAGCATGGCAACCTGAAGGCCACGAGAGACACTGGTTAAAGATTGTTTTGTGCTGGCCTTAATATAGTCGTGATTTCTTTCTATTATCTTAATGCAAATATATAGTCCAGTCTCATTAAAATGAGGATTGTGGTTGTATTTCTCTTTGGTTGTTTCTCTTAATGCTCCAGAAGTTGCCAAAAGTTGCGATAGTTGTTTAGTTTGCCTGTTACAACTTAAAAGTGGTTTTTAGCAATGGGAGTCATGTTTTTTAAGGTTCATACTAATATGAAGATCTTGTAATTCTATATTCAGCGTAAGAGAAGATGGCCTCTGCTTTGAGCAATATGACAAAAATTGCCACATCTACCTCATTGGGTAACAATGGAAAGGGGAAGAAGTTGGGTGCAATGTTTGATAATTATGGCAGACAATTGTCTTCTCTTTCAGTTTTTTCACCCATTTCCTTTAATCGCTCAAGTAGAAGAGGGACTCTCAGATTACGAGAAAGAGAGAAGGTATTTAATACAAGAGCTATGGAAAAGGAGTTGTACTTCAACAAGGATGGCTCAGTGACAAAAAAATTGCAGGTCATAGAAAAAATTATGTTTAAAGGAAGGTCACCTGCACGTGAAACTTCATTGCGGTGGATCTTTCCTTGTCCACTTATATTCGATTTTAATGTGTTATTTTAATTTTTCATGGAGGGTTGTTTTGGCATATTGTCTAGCATTCAATTGCACACTTACTGAAAGCATTGTCAATTTGTCTTGCAGGCGGTGTGAACAAACTTGTTGATCTTGTTGGAGTCACCCTTGGGGCGAAGGGAAAAATGTTGTCTTGGAGAGCAAGCATGGTTCGCCGAAAATAGTTAATGATGGTGTGACAGTAGCTAAGGAGGTAATTTGTAGATGTGTTCTCTGGTTTTCTTTTTAACGTTGTATTAGTTCCCCCTCTTAAATGTCTTATATTTGGTAGGCATAATTTGAAAACTCAAAGGTGAAAGGAAACATATTTGTTACCCAGTGGTCTACTTGGCCTATGGACTAGCCACATTAGAGTAATGCATAAATATTTTCACAGCAATAAAAGGAAAGGGTTATGGCTGAGTCAAATTTTATTGTTATTGACAATGTAATGAAATGTATCTCAATGCTATGGTTTTGGCCTTTTTATTGGTTGAATTAGAGGACCCAGTTGAAATTATTGGGGCCAAGTTGGTAAGGCAAGCTGCGGCAAAGACAAATGATTTAGCTGGGGATGGAACCACAACATGTGTTGTTCTTGCACATGTTGAAATATTGAAAAATTCCAAAACAATGAATGGAGAATAAATATCCCTTCCTCTAACACAGAGAAAATAAAAATTTCTTTGATAGGAGACAGAGTTTCAATACTTTGATAACAAACTTCTATTCCCTTCAATAACTCAAAAAAAAAATATTACACTTCTTCCTCACTGAGAGGGATTACAAAATTATGACTGCTACAAAACGCAGTGCATAAAACCAACTCACTGTCTGTTCAAAACAAACATACTCTAAAACACTCTGTTGTGTTTTTCACTTTCGCACTGTTGTGCATACACACTTAAAAAGTTACACTCAGTCTTTCACTTTTTACACACTGTTGTGTAATAAAAAATTTACCTACTGTCTATAAAAAAAACTACCAAGCTTTTTTGTCCTTTTTATTTTTATATGTCGTAACATATAAAACATATTATAATAAACCCTCTTTTTAAAATAATAAAATTAAAACTAAATTCTATGGCCCACCTTTCATTTTGCATATGATATATATATAACATATGTTTAAAACATATGTATATATTAAAGCATACATAAAATTAAACCATCAAAACATTAAAGAACCCTTTCTGTCGGACTTCAAAAGTCTGAATAGATTGAATTTCAAACCAAATTCGTGTTCCAAAATGGGATGCTGACGTTTGCCTAATTTGTAACGCGAATTCTCAATCCAATGTGCCTTATAAAAAATTCGGGTCCGGTTTTCAGGTTTTCAGATTCCCTTCAATTTCATGTGATCCAATATTAATGCTCCACGTGTCCTCCTTTTGAATTTACAAAACTGTCGGGTAAATTTCTGTTTGTTTAATTTCTGGTTGGTGAATTGCGTTAATGATGGTTGTTGTGTTTAAATACAATCCTGTACAGAAATATGGCTGTGGCCGTCTACAAAAAAAACTTGCAGGAATTTTAAATGCTGAATTAAATTTCTGGATGGCATGCAAGCAACCTCCAAAAAAAAAAATTGCTGCTACATCCGTCCTTCTGCTGCAGCAGTTGAAGTTAAAATTCAACAGCACAGGGTTTAATAAGTGAGGGTGTAAAGGTAATTTTTTGTCGATAGTACTGGATTAAGATCATCTATTCATTTTTGTAGGGTCTTATGGTGTTTGGTTTTTTAGTTTTGGGTTGGGCTTATCGAGTCTAAGATAGTTTTTGAGTGAAAAAATTGCTATCAGGTATTAAAAAATTTTGGTTCTTTTGTCAAAATTTATGAGCTTGTTAGGAAATACAAAACCGACAATGGTTGTATCTTAAATTTGTGGAAAATAATTTGAAATGAAACCTTTTTTTTTAGGTTGTTGCAGCAGGTGCAAACCCCATTCAAATTACTAGGGGCATTGACAAGACAATAAAGGCCCTTGTTTTGGAACTCAAAATTTTGTCAAAGGAGGTAAATGCTTGCCTTTTGAGTAGGCTGGTTTTCCTTTTTGCTGATGGTTTGGTGTATCTAATTGAATTAGTTGCCCAAGGTATTTTTGGTTGCAAACTCCTTTTCATTTTTCATACAGTATTGGCCTTGTGGAATACATTTGATTGTGTGGTCTTGTTAGATCTACAACATTTGTAGTTGTTTAGTCTTATGGCCGAGGTGCACTTTTATTATGGAAATAGTTGATGCAATATTGTCATTTAATCCTTACTGCAGGGTAGCATGTTGAGAAGTTTCTCGTGAAACATTTGGTATTCAAAATGACACTTGATCCTATACAACATCATGCACTTGACTTCAAAATTCATATTCAAAGTGTGCCAGACAATTCTTGCAAAATTTCAAATATTTATGTTGTTTTAAACCATTATCTTTTTCATGTTTTGGATGCTGAAAATGAGAAAAAGACTTTGGTATGAAACCAACTGGTGAATAATTTCCAGCAAAACAACCACTTCCAAGACATGATTTAGAAGTAGAACATATGTACTTATGAAGCATATAAAGATATCCTTGGTGCATTATCAATGTTTGGCTAGGGTTATTTTTGGAGAAAATAACTCCTTATTCCTAGAATAGTGATCTTCAATACAAGTAAATGCCAGAGAAGAGAGATCATCGTGGGACATAAACCTATTAACAAAAGTGAATAGGGAATGATTATTAATTATGGCATACTAAGTTGTCAGTGATTTTGACTATTTGTCTTTAACATGTAAAAATTTTAAATTCCAAACTTACATCATCATGGTTTGGCATCATGAGCTTGACTAATTGTCCACCATGCTCATAATTTCATTGTTGTCTTCATATCTATAAACAACGTTTCAAAAAATAATAAAAAAGTTCTATAAGAAAAATCCAGACCTCCATGTTGCTGCTCCTTGTGAGACAAAGTCAAAATTGCATTACACAATCTGACACATAAGAATCTCCTATATCCCAGTGGTATGTATCCAAATTCTTATAATAGTGTCTTCAAGACTTATGTTGACATTTCCAATGAGATATTTAAGCAATGAAAGATGGAGCCTTCTTCATTGTTGTATATGTAACAGTCTTTTATTAATATAAAGATTGATGGTTTTGTCTTTCTGAAAATGAAATGTAAAATAATTTATTGTGGTCAATTGAAAAGTTTTTTTTTTAAAGCTTTTCATTATGGAAGGGCGACATAGATATATGCCCTTCTAATTGAAATTCGGACTTGCCCTTCAAATTTGATCACCGTGTGGGACCTTAACAAACAATAAAACTATTCCGCCGCGCGTTATATAAAACATATAACAAAACCTTTGTCAAAACTTCAAACGAACCCTTTAGCCGTGGGTATTTCATCACGAATTGATCATTTTACCATGTACCTTCTTCTAGAGGAATATTATTCCACTTGATTAGGTACTTCATAATGGTTATATGTCAAAGAGATACATAATGTTTATCTATAACTTTTTTTGGTTCAAGAATCAACTTTCATTCTTCATCTAATTTTGGAAGTTCTATTTACATTGGCATATTTTTTCCCAAAACCTTTTTTAGGCAAGATACATGAAAACCTTATGAATGCAAGAAGAAGGAAAATATAACTTCTATACCACTTGTGCAATCCTATGAATAATTATTTAGGGCCATAACATTTTTGAGCTAATTCTTTATTCTTCTTTTTCTTGAATGAAGATTGCTTATAATTCTATAATCTAAAAAATACCCAATTACCCTCCTCAAATTAACTTTCACTTCAATGTTGTTCCCCTTGTTGTTTTATCATGTTTCATGTCATTTGAAGGTTTTCCATAATAATTTTCAAAGTTTCTTTAGTATTTTCCATATGTGACTCCGTTTCCTATACTTTGGACTTATCTTGCAAAAAGTATGAGATACTAGGAGTTGGATATCCATAAAGGGCCTTAAATGGGGAAATTTTAGTAGATGTATGATAGGTAGTATCATATTACCATTCTTCCTTGACGAACCCACTTCATCCATTAAGATTGCTTTTCTAAAGAGTAACATTGTATATAACCTTAAAAACATTTGTTAACTATTTTTGTTTGACCATTTGATTGTGTTTGATATGTAGAACTCATGGCAGCGAGTGTTTCTCCACTCATATTAAATAATTATTTCAAAAATTTTCTTGTTACTATTACTTTAGGAAAACCATGAAGACTATGAATTTCTTTCACGGACACTTCTGCCACTTGGCTTGTTCTTTATGTACTTTGAGCTCTACCAAAAAAATCTACAAAATTTGTCTACATGAATGACCACAAAAATGTAATACTTACCTTTATATTTCAGTAACCATGTAATAAAGTCTATTGATATATCTTCTAGTCTTTGAATATGTATGTGGAAGGGTTGAAGTAACCCTAGAGATTTTACTATCTCTCTTTTATTTATTGTGCAAACCTGACCTTCTCTTACAAAATTTTGAATATCTTTCTTCATTCCTTCCAAAAATATATTTTTTGATCCTTTGAGATGTTTTAAGGAACCCTGCGTCCTACCATCAGAGAGACATGGGACTCCCTTAATATTTATTTATTCAAATATGCTTGTGTGCATAAAAATATTCTACATTTGCACCAAAGTATATCTCTCTTTCACTCCCAATGCTCCATAGAGTTCATCCCATCCTTTATAAATTTTAGTTTTTGCTTAGTACTATTGTCATTTTTCCATTATGGCAAGCTTCTTCTAGCCACCTAGGAATAGAAAATGTAATTGGATATAAATTTGAGGCCTCTTCTATTTTAGAAAGAGCATCATGTACTACATTTTCCTTACCCTTTTTGCAGATTATCTCAAAATTAAAACTTCGCATTTTTCCTCCTCATTTTTGTTAATCTTCCAATGAATTCCATTTCAAAAAATACTTTATGCTATCATGGTATATCTTGACTTTAAAGTACCTCCCAATGATATACTATCCCCATTTTTTATTGCATGTAATATTACTTCCATTTATTTTTCATACATAGATTTCACGAAATATTTTCTTTGAATTCATTGCTTTTAAAAGCCAATGATATCCCTTATTGTGTTAATGTTACGTAAATTCCTTGTCCTAGTGCCTCGCACTCTACTATGAATGTTTTACCAAAAGTAGGTGCAACCGATGTTGGTGTAGAAGACATGACATCCATTAAAAGGGAGAATGCCAAAGTAGCCTCATCATTCCATATAAATGATATTTTCTTCAAGAGATATGTGAGTGGACTTGAAATTCATGCATAATTCTTAAAAAATGATCAATAATATCATGTAAGTCTAAAAAATCTTCTAAGAACCTTGATTTTCTTAGGAATAGGTCATTTTGTAATAGCTTGCATCTTTTGATCAGGCTCCAAATTCACTCCTTCCTTTAAAACAATATGAAACAAATACTCGAATTCTTATTTCCCAAAAGCACATTTGGATATTTTTACATAAAAATGATTGTTCTCAATAATTTATATAACTTTTCCACATGTTTAGTGTGGTATTCCCATAATTTATTATAAATATGTGTATTATCAAAGAAAACCAACACAAATTTTATAAGATGGGATCAAACAAAATTGTTCTTAAGTCGAGCCCGCCGGACTTCAAACGGCGATAAACCATAATTCAAACCAAATTCGCGTTCCAAAATAGCCTGCTGACGTCGGCCAATTTTGTGACGCGGAAACCAAATGAATTCCGCCCTAATATTTTTCGGGTCCGAAGTTGGGCTGGCGTACGGAGGGAAGTTGTGACGTGAATTTCTTATCAAATTCACCCTAATCTTTTTCAGGTCTGGATTTCCACTGCACGAGCGGCCCAAACAAAGATCTGCTCCAATCAATTTCTGCCACGTGTCCTCAATCAAAACTTGCCCTGCTCCCGGCTGCGGGTGCATTCGATGGCGTTTAAGGCGATGGGACATGGATGTGGCGATTTCATATCAATCGCATTAAGTTTTAACGTTGTTCAATTAAGTTCCAAGGTTTTCACATCAAATCTGCATTAATTAATTAAGTTTTAACACTGTTCAAGATCGGACCTCCACTCCTGTTAGCGATTCCGCATGCTCCAATATGATCTGGCCTTCGGCTCTCATTAATGATCAGAGATTAATTATGACGGGCATCCTTCGATTGCATTGCAGTCGGGTCGATAAAATGGCGTTTCGCTATGGTTTTTCAGACGAGCCGGTTGTTGGGTTACACTGCCTGCTCACTGTGACGAGAAGGAGAAGTGGCCAGCTGAACTACTTCTTAGACCTTGCTGCATATATGCATTTCTCTCGGTCTCATCTGTGTTATTTTTCCTCTGTTTCTTGGAATTCTGCTTCTCTGTCTCCTCTTGTGGCCACTGCTAGTGAGATTGCACCCATGCCTCGCCAGCGTCAAAGGATGCGTTGCCGCATGGGGAGCACTAGAGGTCAACCCCTGCGCGCTCCCTCTAGCCCCTCAATCGAGTCGTCTTCCAGCCAGTCCAGTGATTATTACGCAGGTCACTATCCAAATACTAGGAGTGGGCGGGGTCGGGTTGTAGGATCTGGCCACCGTATGGATTCCCCTGCTCCTCGTTTCCCCACCGCTAGTTCACCTTCTCCCACGACGCGCACTGCGCAATTTTCCTTTAATTGCTCTCTCAACCGCCCACGAATCACAGCTTCAGTCACTGTGGTTTTCCGCGAGGAGGCCCAAACGGAGGAAGAATGCACCCGTCCGGCGGGTCTGAGCTCGGAAAAAGCCAGCCAGCATTCGGGCCTTCAGGAGGGGAGTCGTGGCATGAATGTGGAGGTAGCACCTAGCGATCCTGGACCTTCCGAAGGATGGTGCCGAATCGTGGAGGAACCATCGGAGGAGTAGTTTGGTTAATTTGTTTTTCTTGCTTCGCGGCCCACTTAATTGGGCTGCTTTTAGATTATATTACTGTGCTGGACCTCTGTAATATTTTTGAATTCTGTAAACGTTCAAGACTGGTTTCCCCATATGAGGGCAGTCTTCTTAATTTTTTGATTTTTTGATGACAAATTTGCCATGAGTCTGGGCAATGTTTTTGTGTGATGCGTATATCAACAGTACATGTCTATGCACATTTCCTGTATCCACTTTATGATACTATTTTCATGGATGGTTTTACTTCATATAATATATTCAAAACAACGTTTTTTCTCTTGTGAAAAAAAAATGATTAATGTTTATCACTCTGCCTTCAAAACTAGCGATGCTGGTTTATTGATATGGTCTGATGGTCTTTTTATATTTTGGACATATCACACTCCTCACATGATTAGCGTTTTTCTCTGTTCAAGGATTTTGGGTACTTTAATTTGTATTTGCAGGAACAATGGACGTCGGTACTCTATCTGTTGCTTTACTATTCTACATACTGCTATTTCCCTTTCTTATAGATGCCTCGGGCATATTTGGATGCTTTGTCAAATTGTCGATAATCTCCATGTGGACCGTTACTGGGTTTTATATCATGTCCCTGTATGTGACATGGGGTATTTTTCTATCATTGTCTGGGGTGGGACTTCCACTTTTCTGGATGGATATTTGGGTTCCAATCTTGAGATGTGAAAATGTAATGACTTCATGGACTGTTTTACTTCATACAATATATTCAAAACATCGTTTTTTCTCTTGTGAAAAAAAAAATGATTAATGTTTATCACTCTTCCTTCAAAACTAGCGATGCTGGTCTATGTTGCTGGTTTATTGATATGGTCTGATGGTCTTTTTATATTTTGGACATATCACACTCCTCACCTGATTAGCGTTTTTCTCTGTTCAAGGATTTTGGTACTTTAATTTGTGTTTGGAACAATGGACGTCGGTACTCTATCTGTTGCTTTACTATTCTACATACTACTATTTCACTTTCTTATAGATGCCTCGGGCATATTTGGATGCTTTCTCAGATTGTCGATAATCTCCATGTGGACCGTTACTGGGTTTTATATCAAGTCACTGTATGTGACATGGGGTATTTTTCTATCATTGTCTGGGGTGGGACTTCCACTTTTATGGATGGATATTTGGGTTCCAATCTTCAGATGTGAAAATGTAATGACTTCATGGACTGTTTTACTTCATATAATATATTCAAAACAACATTTTTCCTCTTTTAAAGTTTCATTTTTATTTTTTTTTAAATTGAACTCGCAGTCGGTATACCGACACCTTGTAAGCGTCGGAATTGCGACAACTTAAAAACGTCAGAAGAGCGACAGTATAAAAACGTCGGATGAGCGATGTTCAAAAAGTCGGACCGCATTTCGTCGGAATTGCGACAGTTTACAAACGTCAGAAGAGTGACGTTCAAAACTTCGGACCACGTTTCGTCGGAATTGCGACAGTTTACAAACGTCGGAAGAGCGATGTCCAAAATGTCGGACCACATTGCATCGGAATTGCGACAGTTTAAAAACGTCGGAAGAGCTACGTTCAAAACGTCGGACCACATTTCGTCGAAATTGCGACAGTTTACAAACGTCGGAAGAGAAATGTTCAAAACGTCGGACCACATTTCGTCGGAAGTGCAACAGTTTACAAACGTCGGAAGCGCGACGGTTTGGGAAACGTTGGAAGAGCGACGCTTGTTTGGAAGCGATGGAAAAAGTGTCGATAGTGCGACACTTTTTAAGTGCGTCGGAACTGCGACAGTATGGAAAACCACGTTTTTCCCGCCCTCAAACTATCGCTCTTACGACGACTATGTGTCGGAATAGTGACGAATTGGCCGTCAGAAATTCCGCCAAATTTTCTAGTGAATGGTTACAATCTTTGGGGACGATAGCTTTTAATTTTCAAGAAATTTTCTTGAATTTATTTTTAGAAGCAAAGGAAGTCAAATTACAGGGTATTGCAGGGAATCCTGGAAAGATAATAAGTTCTAATGTCATGACAAAGATTCTAAAGAAAGAACGAGGCGTAATTGCACAATTATGCTCACTAGAAGTTCCAACATCAAAATCATCTATTTCTGTAGATCTACAAAATGTCTTGGACAATCATTCCAAGGTTTTTGAAACTCCCAAAGGACCCCCACCTATTCATGATCATGATCATGCTATTCATTTGATTCCAGGAAGTGTTCCTCAAAAGATCAGGCCTTATATATATCCTTATGTCCAAAAGAGTGAAATTGAATGTATGATTGCAGAAATTTTAGAGGCTGGTATAATTCAACCTATTCAAAGTTATTTCTATGCTCCTGTAGTATTGGTACACAAGAAGGATGGATCATGGCACATGTGTCTAGATTATAGGGAGCTCAATAAGCTCACCATTAAAGATAAATTTCCCATTCCTGTGATTGATGAATTATTGGATGAATTACATGGAGCAATTTATTTTACCAAGTTGGATCTTCTTTCAGGATATCATCAAATTAGAATGAAGATTGAAGATATTCTAAAAACAACATTTCGAACTCATGAGGGTCATTATGAATTTTTGGTCATGCCTTTTTGCCTTACCAATCCGCCTTCTACATTTCAAGGCTTGATGAATTCCATTTTCAAACCCTTCCTTAGAAAATTTGTGCTAGTATTTTTTGATGATATACTAATCTACAGTAGGCCTTGGAAGGATCATGTTCAACATGTTGACAGGGTGCTCAAACTATTGCAGGAGAAACAATTATATGCAAAAACATCCAAATGTTTCTTTGGAGTGCAAGAGGTGGAATTAATGGGCCATATTGTATCTCACGAGGGTGTTAAGGTAGACCCTAAAAAAATTAAAGCCATTAAAGAATGGAAAGTCCCCACAACCATAAAGCATTTACGAGAATTTATTGGGTTAACAAGGTATTATCACAAGTTTGTTAAGAATTATGGGATAATAGCAGCACCTCTAACAACATTATTAAAGAAAGATGCATTTTCATGGACTCCTGAAGCAACTAAGGCCTCTGAACATCTTACAGAGTCAATGTGCCTAGCACCGGTCTTAGCTACGCCAGACTTCACAAAAACCTTTATTGTGGAATTTGATGCCTCAAGAAATGGAATTGGTGTTGTTTTAATGCAAGAAGGAAGACACATTGCTTTTGAAATTCGTCCAATCAAAGGAAAGTATTTACAGAAAGCTATTTATGAGAAAGAAATGTTAGCAATATTGCATGCACTAAAGAAATGGTGAACTTACCTAATGGGAAGACACTTCAAGGTAAAAACTGATCATGATAGTCTTAAACACCTTTTGGAACAAAGACTATCTTCAGAAGAGCAGAAAAAATGGGTCACAAAGATGTTGGGTTATGAATTTTAAATAATCTACAAAAAAGGGAAGCTAAATGTTGTTGAAGATGCACTCTCAAGAAAGAATGAAGAGGTGGAAGAATTGCTTTGTGCCATTTATATTATCCAACCAGTTTGGATAACCGAAGCCAGGGATGAATGGAAGAAGGACAAAGAAGTGTGGACACTCATTCAAAAGTTGTAGCAATATCCTAGTACATCTGATACATTTAGTTGGAAAAATGATTCCTTATGGTACAAAGATCGCTTATATCTTTGTAAGAATTCCCAACTAAAACAAAAGATTCTTCTGGAATTGCACACTTCTCCTTTAGGAGGACACTCAGGATTTTTAAAAACTTACCACAGGGTGAAGAAAGAATTTTTTTGGGATGGCCCTAAATCTGATATTCAAAAGTTTGTGGCGGAATGTTTGGTTTGCCAGCAGAATAAAGTGGAAACAATTAAGACCCCGGGACTTCTACAACCTTTATCCATTCCAAGTCAACGTTGGGAGGAAATTTCAATGGATTTTATCACAGGTTTACCTAAGTCTGAAGGAAAGAGTGTCATCATGGTGGTAGTTGATAGACTTACCAAGTATGCACACTTTTGTGTATTATCTCATCCATTTAAAGCAAGTACAGTTGCTACTACATTTATGGATAGAATTCAAAAGCTACATGGAAGCCCAAGGGTTATTGTGAGCGACAGAGATCCCATTTTTACTGGAAATTTTTGGACGGAGTTATTCTCTTGTTTGGGTACTCAATTAGCTCATAGCTCATCTTATCATCCTCAATCTGATGGTCAAACTGAGATAGTAAATAAATGTTTGGAAGGATATCTTCGTTGTTTTGTATCTGATAAACAAAAACAATGGGTCAAGTGGTTACCTCTCGCTGAATGGTGGTATAACACTTCCTTCCATACTTCAACAAAAATGACCCCATTTATGGCACTTTATGGATATCATCCACCATCAATCACATCATCTTTAAGGGAAAATTCGAAGGTTCAAGCAGTGGAAGATCACATCGAGCATCAGCAAGAAATTCTCCAACTCTTAAAGGATAACCTGAATTTGGCACAAAATCGAATGAAACAACAGGCAGATCAACATCGCAGCGAGAGAAGTTTTGATGTAGGAGATTGGGTATTTTTACGGCTACAACCATACAAACAAATGTCCCTCAAACAAGCTAAGAAGGATAATAAATTATCACCAAAGTACTATGGTCCTTACAAGGTGTTGCAAAAGATTGGTACTATGGCATACAAATTGGAGCTTCCTGCTTCTTCACGAGTGCATCCAGTTTTCCATGTTTCATGCTTAAAGAAGGTTATAGGTGAAAATATTCTAGTTCAAACAATATTTTCAGAACTTGATGAGGAAGGAAAAATCAAATTGGAACCTGAAGCGGTCACAGAAACAAGAACTCGACAGCTACGAAATCGATCAATTTCAGAGTATCTCATCAAGTGGAAGAATTTACCCACTGAAGATTCTACATGGGAGGATGAGAATTTTATACAGAAGCACCCAGAGCTACTCAAGCGTTGAGGACAACACTTTTTTGAAGGATAGGGGCATGTTAGGTCCCTATATTACTAATATAGTCCCTTATTGTTGTTAGTGTAACCCCCTTATTGTTATTATTGTACCCTTGTAACCCCCATATTTTTATTATTGTGCCCTTAAATTATTATTGTTAGGTCGGCTAGGATTACATTGTGGACCCACTAAGATTACATTGTGGCCCCATGGACTCCTATATATAGAAAGGAGGTTTTGTAATTTGAATAATCCAAGAATTTTTCATTCATGTAATGTATTGGAGGTTGCCCTCTCGAAGTGGCTTATTTCTAAGGCATTGATATCTATTTTGTTCTATTTTTGGAGTTGGTTTCACAACACAGACTGCCTGTACGACTGAAGTCAGAGGTACACCAAGTCCCCTACCTCGATTTGCCTCTCCACCTGCCCCTGATCATACATATTTTTCTAGTTCTGTGCTATCCTCAAGTTGTCCTTGAAAGCCCTGAAGATTTCCTGACACTCTTGGATCCAATCTTTGGCTCTGGGGGCCTTACTTTCCCCAAACATGGCATCAAAAAATGTCAATGCATCATAACCATACAAAGCACAGAAAGGGGACAAACCAATAGACATATGGAAAGTGGTGTTGTAGTAGTACTCCTACAAGTGCAACCAACGAAGTCAAGTCTTCTATTGTCCTGTGACATAGCTCCACAAGTAGCCTTCCAACCACTTATTCACTATCTCTGTCTTCCCATCAATCTATAGATGGTAGCTCATGATCAGTGCGAGCTGTGTGCCCACCAGTCAGAACATCTCCTACCAAAATCCCCCCATAAACCTATTGTCTCGGTCACTAACTATGGCCTTTGGAAGACCATGCAGCTGGAAAATGTCTCTGAAAAAAACCTCGGCCACCTGTGAAGCTGTGTACCGAGATGGAATAGAAAATTAGTGTGAATATTTAGTTAGCCTGTCGACCATGACGAAGATGCAATACTTGCTCTGTGCCATGGGCAACCCCGTGATGAATTTCATCAATATTCTCTCCCACTTCCCCTCTAGAATGGGGAGTGGATGCAATAGCTCGGCGGGATGGGTCAACTCCCCCTTGTTCCTCTATCAGACCATGCACTCTTAGACATGGCATAGTACATGCACTCTCAGACATGCTAGAGTACATCCTCCTTGAGGCCCTTCCAAGAGAACCTCTCTCTGATGGTCCTATAGGTCTTGTTAAACCCCTAGTGTCCTAATAGTGGGGATTCATGTGTTTCATGCAAGATTTTATCCCACAATCAAGAGTTAGTTTTCAAAAATATCTAGTCTCGGTAATAAATGACATCATCCATCGCCCGGTACCGGTCACCCGTCACCTGCCCATCTAACACCTCGCATGCCAAATGGTCCTTCGAATAATCCACCAATAATTGTGCCTTACAGTCTGCATCTATACTCATCAAGGAAAGGGACGGTGTCCTCCGAGATAAGGCATTAGACACCACATTATTCTTCCCTTTGAAATACTCAATGTCAAAGTCGTAAGATTTGATCTTACTAACCCACTTCTGCTACCTCTCCTACAACTGACTCTTCTCTAGGAAATACCATAGGCTATTGTGATCGGTATTAACCTTGAACTGGCTCCCCACCAAATACTATCTGAACTTGTCCAGTGCATACATGATGGCCAAAATCTCTTTGTCATATATGGGTAATTCCTCTCATGAGGCAAACGCTTCTAGCTCTCGAAAGAAATGGGGTGTCCATCGTGCATCAATATCACCCCAATTCCTACTCTGGATGAATCACACTCCAATACAAATGAATTGGTGAAATCAGGGAGTGAAAGAATTGGGAAGCTACTCATTACCTGCTTGAGGCAGTCAAAAGCCTCCTGCGCTGTGTAGGTCCAAGTGAATGCTCCCTTCCAGGTCAAATCCGTGAGGGGCGCAACTAGCTGAGAGAAGCCCTTCACGAAATTCCTGTAACAAGTGTAGATGCCCACAAATCCCCTTAGCTAGGTGGAATTCTTGGGCTCTGGCCAATCTCTGATGGACCTGATATTCTCCTCGTGCACCCACACACCATCCTCCTCTATAATGTGGCCTAAGTATAGCATCTCAGTCAGCCCAAAATCACACTTGGACAGTTTGGCGTAAAGCTTCTGCTCCTCCAAAATACGCAACATTGCCTCCACATGATGCAAATGCTCCTCCCACGTCGAAAAACACTAGCACGAACTTACGCAGTTGGCCATGAAAAACATGGTTCATGCAGTACTTGGAGGTGGTTGGAACGTTGGTTAGCCCAAAAGGAATCACCAAAAACCCAAAGTGGCCTTAATGGCACCTCAATGTTGTCTTGGGGACATCCTTGTCCCTCACTCAAATCTAGTGGTACCCTGATCTCAAATCTATTTTGGAGAAGAACTTAGCCCCCCTCAACACATCCATCAACTCATTTATCCACAGAATGGGGTAGTAGTTCTTCATTGTATTCTTGTTCAAGGCCCTATAAGTGATACAAATTCTCAGTGTATCGTCCTTCTTCTTCACCAGGACAGATGATGAAGAAAAAGGGCTCGAACTCAGATGTATAATATTCCCAAAGGCCAACAACTCATGTATGGCCCTCTCAATCTCATCCTGATAGTCCTTGGGGTGCCTATACGGAGTTGATATCACAACCAAAATGTCAGGCTCCAACTCAATGGTGTGATCAAATCCTTGTTCGGGTGGCTGCCCTGGCGGAATGTCCTCGAAAACCATGGAGTAACGGTCAAGGATGGCGTGTACATCTGGGTGCGTGGGTCTATATGTCGTATCTGCCTTTGAAACCCTCAACTCAACTGCCCACTCTATGTCTCCCCATCTGAAGTCTGCCTACATCCTATGTGCAAAGACTATTTGAGTTGGGTATGTATGCATAACCCTAATCATCACCGGTTTCTCGTTCTTGTCTAGGAACTCCATCTCCAACTTCTGCCAATATGTAGTGACTCTAACAAGGGTGATGAGCCATTGGATCCCTAACACTATGTTGGTGTCTGGAATGTCAACCAAAAAGAAATGATCTGTCACTAAGTAAGTCCTCATGGTTACTATCAAGGCTGGAACGTAATGCATGCATTGCATGGTCCTAGCTCCTGAAATTAGCACAGAGAATCCCTCAAATCCCTTTGTCTAGATGCCCCTCCTCTGCACCATCTGGGCATCTATGAAGTTGTGTGTGGCTCCATTGTCCAATCTCACTAAGACACGTTGTCCTTGAACTGTCCCCCTACTACTCAACGTCAAGTATTTGGGTATCCCCAATAAAGATGCAAGGACCCCTTCACTCAGTGAAATCGTTGCTCCTGCTATTGCTAGTGGGGATGGAGGTGGAGGCCATTCTCCCTGAGATGTTGCACTGTCCTCACCTCCCATCTCAAAATACTGTTTCCTCTTCTTCCTCGTTTCCTGAGAAGAAGTCGATGTATTGTGCCTTCCCTATTGCACACATGTGGCTTGGTGCCCACGACTCCTAGCATGTGAATAAAAGTTTCTTCCTCCTCATATCTCGCCTAGTTTCATCATCTAGTGGCCCCTGGCCCTGGTTCCCTCTCGGGGGTGGAGCTCTCGCATCCCTTCCTCTCTGCTAGAAAGTTGGTTTGTTGGGCATAGGGGCATTAGCCCTCGGTAATGCATCCTGAAGATCCCGAGTCCTCCCAACTGCATCCTAGAGTGTAGTGGGTCAAGTTGATCTCACTAGCCCACTCAATGGCTCTACCATCTCATCTATGAACATGAAAATCCTCTCGAGATCCGATAGATCCAAAACCATCACTGACAATCTCAAGGACTCAGAAATATATGTTTCAGGGTTCCCCATATGCTTGAGTTTGGTCAGTTCTCCGAAGTGATCTTCGGGTTCCCTCCTATAAAACCCATCCAACATTCTCCTAGTAAAGTCATCATATGTTTTTACCCTTACATGACCCAACATAGTCAACCCATGAAACCACCAGTCATGGGCTTCTCCCTCCAAGTGAAACATAGCCACCTTGATGGCCTCCATATCTGTCATCTAATTAAGCCTGAAGTAGATATCCAATTTCTCCAACCATGCTTTAGGTGAGCTCTTTAAGGACCCATCAAATGTCAAAAGGAAAATCTAACCCATGATATGCTGCAGGTCACTCCCCTGCGTGTACCCTCCTCCTCTAGCCTCAACTTTAGGTATTTTGTTGTTCTTCAGCTGGGAAAAATAATTGAAGGTGATGGCCCTTCCAAATTCTAGCCCATAGGACTGGTACTCTATAAATAATTATCCATAGTGAGTCTCCTATGGCTCCTACTGTCCTCTTGTCCCCAAAGCTAGGAACATGGGAATGGTGGACTTTGGTGGAGTGTAGGGTACAGTCGGAAAGGTAGTTTGAGGGCCAGCCCAATGCTATGAAGTGCCAAACCCTTCTCCAATATGGAATTATCCTTTAATTCCCTTCCCTTTACTTCCATTGTTGAGCTTCTAACCCATATCCTCGATCCTCTTGGAGAGGTCTTGCACATATTTTAGAAGAAGGTGAACAAACTCCTTCTCCTCATTCCTCCCATCATCTGTGTGCACCATCTATCTCTCTTCGACATCCGAAACGTTGTCAACATGTCAGGAGTGATTTAGAGCCTTCTTTCTCTACTCTTGTATCTCTACCTCCAGTAATTCACGTTATGTCTATCTTCCGGTGTCATAGACTGCGTGCTCCATAGGCTGAGCCAAGTCTATGATCTCTGATACCACAATAATATCCCAAATTGGGATTAAACAGTAATACAAAGAAAAATAGACTAATAACTACCACAACAAGAAATGCACCATTAAAACACACAATTTGGAGCCAAAATCACTACTTAGCCATTTTATTCATATAATGGGAAAGAGTATAAATGAGCTGCTTAAAAGATTGCATGTGGGCCTGCTCAAGGTAGGATGAAGGGAAACTCAAACCCAAGCAAAAACTCCTGTCGAAAATAGCTTTGTGTGACTCAATCACTACGCTGCCTAACCTAGAAAATGTTTTTTTTGGCTGTATTCGGTCTGCTAGTTATGTTTCTTCCTGTGCTAAAAAAAAATCGGGAATTGAACACCAGACTCTCCTCAATAAACCTAGAAAAAACCCGCGAAGGGTTTGCTGAAATCTCAACCCCGAAAATAGGCCCTTTTTTCCTTGGATCATTGAACTGCTGGGGAAATCGAACCACTGGAAAAAAATGCTAGTAAATGCCTCTGGAATACTACATAAATCCATGGTAGGAGGTGGCTAGGCCCCCCTCCAAATCTCCTGCTGAAACTCCTCTTCTCTCCACACTCCCAACACCAACTCCTCATTGCACTACGCAATCACTGCACAACCTATTCTGCGTCTACGCAGTCCTAAAGGGGCTAGACTATCTCTGTTGTTGCTGCTAGATAATTCCCTCACAAAAATGCAGGCCACCTCTCCTGAGTGGCCACTCAAATTCCCCCAAGGCAGAGGTTGAGATCTCCACTTGAAGATCTTGTGTGCTAAACAACACTGCAAACTTGGCTCTCCGGCTCAAGCGCGCTCAATCAAAATTGCAAGAATAAATAAGATGAATGAATGCCAAATGAAGCCTTCCCTTCTTCCTTTTGTCCATTAAGGCTCAACGCATACCTTGGGCCCCACCTTGGCCTGTGCTGCCTCTCCTTGAGCCAACCACGTGCTTCCTTCCTCCAATCAATCATATGTTTCCCACTTCATGCCCCCTCCATGTTGCCACCTAAGGCCAACTCGACCCCACCACTAGAGCTGCAATTTTCCCTTAGTGACTTTAGGAAAAGGCTTTATTTTGGCCTAAAGTTATTTGTGGGTCCCCTGCCCACTTCATTTTTGCCCAACATTAGGAAATGAAAAAATTAACGAAAATTAATATTCCAATTAGTTATACTGCTAATTTTTAATATTACACAAGAGTTTGGAAATCCTCGACGTTAGTGAACACCATCCTAGGCTTCAATTGCATGTTTTATTCGATTCACACCTATAAAAATTTTGGTTTATTTGGAGGGTTAGTATTGAGAATTTGCATATATATATATATATATATATATATATAGAGAGAGAGAGAGAGAGAGAGAGAGAGATCATAGGGGATGGTGTTATTAAGAAAATCATATCATGAAATCATTTTCGTTTCGTCTCTGGGTTTATATAGTAGTGTGAATTTGGAATCCACATGGCATTCCACCACATATTTTGCATCAAAAATCCATTTAACTACAATAAAGAGTTGACATCTCTCAAATATATGGTAAGTTGCATCCTCTTTTCTATTTATACATAGCGTGAGTTTAGCATTGACATGGGTAACCACCAACCACATTTGTGTTACATTTCATTGTGTGTGAGTTGGGTAACCATTCACAAGGGAAACCACCTACAATATTGGCATTGCATTTCATTGTGAAAGTTGGTTATTGACCTGGAAAACCACCTACATCTTCAACATTTAAATTCATTGCAGAAAAGAGTTGGCATCCCTTAATCTGGTCATTGGTATAAATAGAAATATTACAATACATAATACCCAGGTTTCTTGATGCTATTGCTTGAAAACAACAACACTTTGCTTCCAGATATGGAAGAAAATGTGAAATTTCTTCTTTGATGGACCTGGTTACTTGGAAAATCAATGCTTGTAATCTATTGCTCCAATTATGGGGTTACTCATTCAGAAAAATTTGGCTAATTGCTTTCCTTAGCCCCTCTTTTACAATCTCTAGAATGAAATGTACACAAATGGGCATGCCGAAGAAGGTACATCTTTACATAAACATGAACTAAGTAGAGGAAAAAGTATGATCAAATGAGAGACTACAGAAAGAGGTTTACCTTTGTTGGATGTATGGGGAAAATGTGTTAAAGTATTAGAGGAATTGGGTCTGTTTCCATTAGCCGACCACTCCAACTGAATATTTATTGGGACTTCCAGTGGTAAAAAAAAACCGTTAGATGTGGGAGTTGCAGAGATATTGACAACAAAACTGGGGGATTTGATGGAATATGAGAGTTACCTATTATTTTTCTAATTTTTTTTTCCTTATAATATAGGAAATTGACCAAAAAACATAGGAGAGGCCAAAAAAAATAGGAGAGAATGTCCAAGCTTGTGTATCAAGTATGAAGGGCTTTTGTCTTTAGTCAAAATTTTAGAGAGGCACATGGTAGGAACTATTCACTGAAAATAATGCAAAATAAAACTCCAAAGGAAACTACCATGTTAGTCTATGATTATGCTTTGTATAAGTGGCTGCTCCCTTCATCATTGGAAAAATTGCATGATGATTAGCCTCCCGATTAAAATCCATTGAATATTAGACGTTTTAGCCTAGGGCTATGAGGTCTCCCCACCAAAGGCCACCTGCATATCTTACAATTCTGATAAGATTCCAAACCCTAGATTTAATACACCTAGATTTGGAGATTTACCCTTTGGTTTTAATATGTTTATATCCTTCATGTATCTCAACCTCAACTGTGAAATTTTCAATATGAAAGGGTGTTGTTTCACTATTATAGGTTTTGGATTCAAGTGAAATCCAACAATTCACAAAACAATTTTTGGTTAAATTGTAATATTTTGTTGTTTAAAATGCATTTTTCACACAGATTTTTGACATATATGGATTCGGCATATTTTTTTAACATATATGGATTTAACACACTAAAAATTCCTCCAAACACTTGAATTGTGTAGAGTTCACAACTCAAACTTATTATTGAACAAATTCCTACCAACATGTCAAAAACTCAACATCTCAAGTTGTAGTGCTTGCAATTTTATTACCCAACAGATTGGGGAAGAAGAGATGCAGAAAAGTGGTTTCCATCAACGATTTTGGTAACCTAAAACATTTAAAGAAGCGACTAAAAAAAATGGAGAAATTCTTAGTGAGTATGAAAATACTTGGCTTGCAACACCATCTCCCTGTTAAAAATGAGAGCAAGTTTTTGAAATTGTTTAAATGTGCTATGTTGGAAGAGCTTTCAGATTTGCACAAACCTAGGAATTTAAGGCAATTTATAGATCTTTGAACAGTCTATGTTAAAGAAGTTTGCTACAAGAATAGGCGAGATACAGGAAATGGGGCATTTTTTTTTCTTGAGGCACTTTCTATATATTTGTTAGAGGAGCTGGAATATGTATTGGATAATTTGAATCCATTGTGTATGATTTTTTTTGAAAGGCCTAGTATTCAAAACCTTGTGTGCTATTTTTTGACTATCTTGATTCAATTGGTACCGAGGAAAGTATTATAAAACTCTTGAAAGTCATAATCTACGCCATATTATTACTTAAAGATAGATTTTAAATCGTAATAGTGGAAGCCACATGTTGAAAAGGATGTTGATATTGCAACTCTTGCTTGATCCACACATGGATTCAGTCGACCTGATATTTTTGAAACTTGTCATCTTGCTTACAACTATGCTATTAGGGAGCACATTGAAAATGTAACTCAAATTTATGTATAAAATGATATCAAGCATTTTGTCAAACTCTACAATAGTCTCAAGGTTTTGTGTTGGAACTTGTAAATTGGGAAGCCACTACAATAGGTACTCTTGGAATCACACATGATTTTTTTAGACAAAATGCAGATGAAGATGATGATCTATATAGTTGAAATTTTGAACTGCTCCAACACAAAATTATCATGGTTATGACATTCATGCTAATACCATATGTAGCATTTTTAGGATGTTATTATTTATGAGGTTGGGGTACACCTTTGAGCCAATCACTTGAGGCTAAATTACATTTATTACTGATTCCTACATTTTGTCCTTAAAATTGTTTATGCTTGTCAAATGATTGCACATAATTGATTATGCTTTTAATTTTCTTTTTTATTTTAATAAAAGACCATGTTTTTCTTTCTTCCCTCTGCTTCATGGGATGTAATGCAACTCGTGTGTGATGGAGATCAAATACATGTAGTGGAGATGTTCAATCACCTTGGGGTAATGCATAAACCAGTATAATTACTATGCTTGATTTCAAATGGTTTCTAGCTTACTTGATAGGATTAAATGCAACTCTTGTGTGAGATGGAGATCAATTGCATGTAGTGGAGATGTAGACTTTAATGAAAGTGTTATATTTTGTTGCTATTTATTATGTTTCAGGGCCAAGAATGGAACAAATTATATATAAACAATCATGAGACACAAGGCATAAACCCGTCATTCCACATGACAAAAACTGCTTATGTAGAGCTATTTTGAAGTTAAAATTTCTAGAGCATTGTTGCTTCTACTCATTCTATACTCTTGAGAATAATACCAATAAACCTGCGTAATTCCTTAAATTCTATATTTGGAGTCATAAGTAGACCCCATGGTTAGGAATTGAGATTATTTGATGGTTGGAATCCAAAAGGAGTTGCCTCTGCATTCTTCCAGTGGTTTAATAATAATAATATTTTTTTTTTCCTTCTATATTGTTGCACTATGACTTTTCTTTTGTGAGTTTTTGTTAATATCCATATATTATGTTTCTTAAATGATGATTTTTTTATATCTTCTAACGTGTCGATAAAGTTTTATACCTTTTTTTGGTCTCAAATTAGATATATGGTTAAATTTCTATTAAATTCCTTAAAAGGCTTTAGTTCCTTCCATGCTATAAAACAAGGAGTTAAACATCTATTTTGTCCTTTGTTTGATATCATTATTAATTCATTGGTAGAAAAAACTAATAATAACTACATAATCTCATTGTGTTAGGAATGTATCAAGCATTAAAGGAATTTATTATAAGTTGTAATATATCTTTATATTTTATAATATTTTGTATTGTTAGTTTACAAATTTATAACATGCATCTTTTAAAATAAACTTACAATTAAAAAATAAATCCTCAATACCCACTTTCACCAAATAAATCCTCAATGTCCAATTTCACCAACCAAACAATTCAACATTATCTACATTATTTGTTAAATTATTTTAATTCTATAATTTTAAATTTTATAAAGCACTTCACATTTATTTATTTAATTTTTCTCCCCGCAAAACTACACTAAATTATTATAAATATTGAAGAGAAAAATAAACCTACATTTTCTAATAATTTATGTTAGTGTTTTATAGTATCTTTAATTTTGTAAATTTGCTTTCATCAAATGAAAATCATCAAACCATAGGTCTAATCATTTTCTAAAGTGTCAACACATTTTTCACATGTATGGATTTATTGTTAGTTAGGTAATTTCTATACACCAACACACCCTTTGTAGGTCATCTTGATAGCCTCATTCTCAAAGCGTTGTTATGTGGCACCATAATTGGTCGTGTCTCAAACATATCTGATGTGTTGCTCGAATTTTCTTCGTTTGAAAGAAACATCATGGAAGGAAGAAATTTCTATGCGGGAGGTGTTTTTGGATACTTTCAAGAAAGAAGGGATTGAATTCATAAAGAAAGGCAACTTGGGGTTGGGGATTATGACATTCACTATTCTGAGGGGTGATGTGTTTTCCACTTTAGAAGCAGTGAAGGAAAGGGAGGAGAAAACACGAAAGGATAAGCATGCAGAGAATCAGAGTTTGGCCATTGTCAGGCATCATTGGAAAAAGGTGGGTGAAGTCTATAAGATCAATATATATCATTGGTGAGAACCCACTTATTAGAACGATACCATTCATACTTTTTGTATGGAATTGTTGCTACACTAAATAAGATAATTTCCACGTAAAGTTATTTTTTTGGTTAGAATTCGCCACTCTAGCAAGTGATAGGGGAGTATAAATATCCAAGATTGAATTAAGATGTTGAAGATGAATAAAAGAAGCCCATGATGATTTTTGTAAAAGAATACCATTATGCTATGTGTGTATTTATTGTTGATGTATCTAGTGCTACAAAGTTTGTTTGGCCTAAAATGAGTTTTAGTTATGAGATTTGCTCCTTTAAATTTTTTGGAAAGTGGTGTACTATAAGACCTGATTGGCATGTGCAGAGAATGTAAGACTGAGATAGATACATCTCTTATCTAGAATAGTTATCTAGATACTTCGAGAGTACAACAGATGGAGCCCATGTATCTTAGTAGATGGAAGTAGGTTTGTAGGATGGTCATTGAATCAATCTTCATGGTCAAATTGATGTTACGCTTTGGAGTAAAATAGGCTCATATGTTTTATTTTCGCTTGGTACATGATGAAAGTTCTTCAAATGAAAGGAGGAACATGGGAACTTCTAAGATGGAAGTGAGTTGCATTATTCTCACTTGAGAAACCATGTTAGGGCCATATATTACTAGTGTAGTCCCTTATTGTTGTTATTGTAGCCCCCTTATTGTTATTGTTGTACCCCTGTAGTCCCCATGTTGTTATTATTGTATTATTGTTAGGTCGACTAGGATTATATTGTGACCCCATGGACTCCTATATATAGAAAGGAGGTTTTTTCATTTGTGTCATCTAAGAATTTTTCATTTATGTAATCTAAATGAGGTTTCCCCCTCAAAATGGTTGATTTCTAAGTCGTTGATCTCTCTTTTCTTCTATTGTGTGAGTTGGTTTCACAACATTTGGTATTGAAGCTTTGGATTCTAGGGCTTTGCTACTTAAAACAGGTCATCGTGTAAATTTCACTATAACGTTTTTTCTATGAAGGTTCAGAAGCTAGAAAAACCCATTTTCTCTAAAATCCGGATGAAATTCGTGGAAAAATTTCAGATCTTTGTTCACAATATTTTTGGAGATATGATCTGTGGAAGTTAAGGTTTTTGCAGGCTCTCGAATTTCATCTCAAAGAGGTGACCTTGGGAAAATCGTCATAACTATCTCTCCGAGCATCGGATTGGAATTCTGTAAAAAGTGGTCGAATGTACACAAACTGTAGTTTCCTACGTATCAATTTCATGGCTGAAGGAAGAACTAGTGACTCATGGCATGTCGTAAAAGTTCTCTCTACTGAACCCATCCATAATTAGATCATTATGGGAGATTGGACATAACTTTGTCTTGAAGAATCCAAATCAGGTCTAACCTGTGGCATTGGAAAGATGATTCAGAGGGATACTAAAGGATTGAAGATAAAATCTTGGGGATTTTAAATTACATAAATACATCAGTTTCAATATGAAGCTCCTCAAAAGCAAGAAAAATGTGTGATTTTAAAAAAAAAATTGCATAAGTCTTGTTTGAAAAATCAGTTTGAAGTGATTCCAGGGGCATATTGAAGCATAGATATCAGTATTGGGTTCTATAATTCCCCCTAAAAATAATTCAACACAAATTAAGCCCTCATATGTCTCTAATATGACTCATGAAGAGGAAGAAGTGCAACATGACATATCAAAATTACAAGAACAAGTGCAACCAATTTCATTCTCGCAAAGAGTAACAAAAAATGAAATGGAAGCTAAGATGGATGGTTTGAAGAAAGGCGTGGAAGCTAATATAGATGGTTTAAATAATGGCATGGAATCTAATATGGATGGCGTGGAAGCTAAGATGGATGGTTTTAAGAAAGGCGTGGAAGCTAAGATGGATGGTTTGAAGAATGGCATGGAAACTAAGATGAATGGCGTGGAAGCTAATATGGATGGAATAGAAGGCACCATCGAAGATTTGAGGAAATACATGGAAGGTTTGAAGGAAGGTTTGTGAAAGTTTCTACAAGAAAATCTTCCTAATGTTGAAAAGGTAGTAGAGGAAACTCATGATGAGAACAAAAGAAATGTTAATCATGATTTCATAGACTCTAATGTTGGATTTAAGACCCACCATATTCCAAATATAGATATGAGGAAGTTTGATGGCAAGGATCTGATAATTTGGATAGTACAAATGGAGCAATACTTTGAGCTCCATAATACGCAAAACACACAAAAGGTACGCATTGCAACTTTATTTTTAGAACAAAATTAGTTTCTATGGTATCGATGGCTTTGTTCTCGTAAACCATTGGTCACTTGTTGAATTTTTATGGCGGAAATGATTGCGCATTATGAGGATACAAAGAGAAACACTTGCTTTAACCAATTGATAAATCTAAAACGAAAGGGTTCAATGATGGAGCACATTGAGGACTTCCAAAAATTGAATATAAGGGTAAATAATATTCCAGAGGAACATAGGATTGATGTCTTCATAGGGACTCTAAAGAATAACATCCAACATGAGGTTCACCTTTGGGAACCTGATACATTGGAGAAGACATTTAAGTTGGCAAGAAAAATTGAAATAAAATTTATGGCGACAAGGAAGCCTACCACTCACAAATATAAATATGGAATGTGTTGCTACTACTAGACTTCCACAACCTACAAGGTTGACACCACAACGATTGGAAGAAAAAATAGAAAAATGGCTTTGTTGTAATTGTGATAGAAAATACACTAAAGGTCATAAGTGAAGAAATTATTTTACATAGATTGTGAAGAGGAGGAAGAAAAGGAAGAAGAAACTTCAAAAGAAGAGGATATACACCAGGAACCAACCCTAGAGGAAGAAGAAATAAATCTGACCATATGATGTAATGCATTGGTAGGAATTACCACTCCCCAAACCCTCAAGATAGAAGGACATATCAAGAAGAAAAATGTAATAGTGCTTATTGATTCAGGTAGTACCCATAATTTTATTCATTGTAAGGTAGCCAAGGAATTGAATTTCTTCCTAACCCAATGCCGGAGTGTCAAGTGATGGTGGAAAATGGAGGAACTATAAATTTCTCTATAAAGTGCCATAATATTAAGCTAAACATGGAGGAATATGTATTTAATTGTCCAATGCTTTCCATTCCAATGGGTGGAGCTGATGTTGTACTAGGAGTACAATGGTTACAATCTTTGGGGACTGTTAACACTGGAAAATCGTACAGCAGAAGATGACATTAATTAATGTCAAGAATAAGGATTTACAGGGCAGGAACACATTATGGAATCAAGAAGTATTTAAAAATCTCTAAGGTTTTGAGAAAATCAGATTTGAACTAGTCTTAAATGCTAAAATGTGCACTTAATCCTTCGAGAAGAGCACCTTCTGCGTTCCTTTTTGCCTGATAAGCATGCATTCCTAGAAATGGAAAAATGTCACTTTCTGGGACCACACAAATCAAAGGACAATTACTCCTTATATGAAGCTGCCAAAGGATAGCCACTAGCGCCTCCTTAGACACTATGTGAGCACACAAAGGAATATTTGGAGCACATAATGGAATCATACCTCTCCCTTGGGTCACCATCCATCATGTACCAAGGGAGGGAAGGAGGATTTGAAACTCCCCTATATAAAGCCACCAAGAGTTGAAGAATGGGTGATCACATTGTTATGCTAGACAAAGTTTCCCAAGCAACACCAGCAGTGTGTGACCCGGAGCTGGAGCTAAAGAGGACTCGATCGTTGGCCACCCAAAAATCCTAGTCCACCACGATAGAGAGAGAGGGAGACTGCATCAGAGGCAGAGCTTGGAAGGCAACATCCTTGCATCGGGACCTAGAACCATTGTCTAGGGGGCCTTTGGAAAGTGGGTAAAATTTATTCTCCATATCAAACGTTTAATAAGAAGAGGCCTAGAGCCGTCATTTGCATTGTTATCGTTTGAATCTCTTTGTAGCTTCTGTATATTTGTGTTTTAGTTTTAGTTTAATCTAAGCATACTTTTGCATACTTTTTCCACTAAATTGTATGATTTTGAGCTCCACCACTTTCTTCCTGTTACCAATAGTTTAAAGAGTAGACCACACTCTTTCAACTAGTGCGATTTTGTACACCCGTGCGACAAATCCACCATAACAGGATTGGCAACACCACTGACGTGTTCCAAGTTTATGTGGTTGTGCCATATTTCGCAGGAGACCCTTTGTCTATGTTGGAGTGGAGCTAATAGTCCTCTGATCCATCTTACAGTCCCTAGATTCACTGGAGTGACAGACTAAAGAAGGCAGCTCCTAATCTTTTTTACTTGCAGGATTTTTGCGCGCAGTTTTTCCTCACAGACGCGCAGGGCGCGTGTTCAGCTCTGACCTGTGCGCAGGAAGGTGCACCTGTCAAGGATTTTTGCGCGCAAATGGCAGAATGAGATTTTTCTCCCTATTTTCTGCATTTTTCTACTTGTAGTATGCTGGGCAGCTCCTAATGTACCTGCCAGCACTTGTGTTGACACCTCACAGCTTCTGAGAACTCACTTTTTGCTGCTTTCTGTAGGCATAGAGTTAGTTTCTCTTTAAGTTGGTTTTTTTCAAAAATCTTCACATAGTTTAAGTAGGGGGGAAATTAACCATTGCATTTTGAACATTTATGTTTTGCAAAAAATTGGTATTCACACTTAGATTAACTAGTCCAAGTAAGTGGCCCAAGACCACACATGCATAAGCTAGCGTAGAAATTGTTTAGCTTAATTCAATTTTTGCATTTAGGAAATTGTGGGACTAGGATTGAATCGGCGATTAGAGCAAGTATTCTCTGCTGCCTTTACACCCTCCGGTGATCCTAGGCAAGCATGTGAATGCTCTATATTTTCGATTCACCATCTCCCTTTAGTTAGTCACATAGATTAACTAGGAAGATTTGAAAGCGACCCATTATCTGCACACGTTTTCCATTTTGAGCCAGGAACAAGATAACGTAGTTTAACTAGGGGATTTTTGTAAAGGATCACCGATATCCAAATGTTCAAAATATGAGCTTGTTCAACTTATGCTCACACACACTCACCCACTAAGCAAAGAAAGCCACCAAAAACTAACTTAAACAAACTCACTAAATTCTCCCCACAGGGGCCACAAAATAATTTATAGATTAAGTTAGGATCAAGGGGGTAGGCATCCAATAAGCTGCCTTGATCACACTTCATATTGAAACATAGAAGTTGTGTATTTAGGGAGCTTCAAAATCCACTTATCAGCCCACGAAAAAGAAAACTCGAGCACGATAGAGACTCGATTCAGAGGGGGCTAGGCTTAGGCGCAGTGCGTGTGGTATTAGTTGGGGCTACCTGACCCGGCTGATACTCGGTACTGTTAGCTGACTACCAAGAAGCCCAAGACTCGAACGCTCACATGGGACAGTGGTTCTTAGTGGCCAAAAACTAGGGCATCCTTTACCCTATAGGTGACGGTGCAGGCAAGCGTGAGACCCTCTACCCTTACCTTGGTGGATTCTCTTTAGCTGACTGGGACGTCGCCAGCTCTTACGGGACGTTTTGCTAGCACTTGCAAGAAATATTCTCAAGGCCCAGTTAGTTTTGAGTGTGTGAGGATGCATAAGTCTTCTAGGATTTTGAGTATCATGCGCAAAACAAACAAAAAACATTTTTTTTCTTGATTAATCACATAGATTAAGTTAAAAGGAAAATCATTTTATTTTCACTTTGTTTTATGTATGTGGCCATAATTTTTTTTTGACCTAGACTCTATCCCCTCAAATTTTTCCAAAACCTAACTTGGTCGACACCCAAATGGTCCCAACGAAACCTCGTCGATCCAGGCGTCTTTTGGACCTCCCCCCATTACAGGGAGGGGTTCCAGGTCTTTCGCCATTTAGGCATCAAATACGGAACACTGCCATCGTCATTGGTTCATCCTTCATTGGAGAAATCTTAGTTGGGAACCCTAGATGGTCTCCCAACACCACACCACACACCACTCCTCCCTCGACCCCTAGGGGGCAGAGGAGCATGTCCCATTCGGGAAGCCAACTGAACACACATCACGGCACGTCACAAACTAACCCTCGTTCTAACCAGAACTTCATGTCTTCACACATTGCCATGGCGTCAACCTCCCAGTCACCCTTCTTAGCTTCGTTAAATCTACCCGATTTAACCAAGCTGACGAATGACCCCATAGCACACGACCCCAATTGGCCTCCCATGCCCACAAAGCTCCCTTCGAACATACCAAAATTTGAAGGTAAGCAAGCGAAAGACCTAGGTAATCATGTAATGAAATTTCACCTATGGTTCTCATCAAATAGTATCATCGACGACACTATTCGATTGAGGCTATTCCAACACACTCTTATGAGAGTAGTCATGAAGTGGTACATGGAGCAACGTCTTTCTTCACATGGAACCTTTAGCACCCTCGCTACCGCGTTCCTCACTTATTTTCAGTTATCCATTCACCATCATTCGGGAATAGAGTTACTGAATCATTTTAGACAAACCCCCGCCATCCATATCTCTGACCATCTTCATGAATAGAGGTGGTGTCACAGTTTATGCAAAGCTAAACTTGACGATCGGGTCCTCTTAGATTTATTCTTGAAAACTATGATGGCGAAGGTTTCAAAGGATGTGGCGCAGCAATACCCCACATCTGAAGAGGAAGCAATCAGTAAAACCTAGAAGCTTGAACTAATTTATAAGCAGTTAGGATACATTTACAATATCCTGCCTAACGTCCCGCACCTGCAAACTTAAGAATTTCCACGCGCGTCGAAATCTATAGACGGATTAATTGGGTCAATGACCCAAGGTTACCTAGGCAGCAGTAGTCACAATCTCTATTACGCACATAATTCTACCCAGAACATGTCTCAACCCAGATTTCAAAGTCATCACATGCCTCAACAAGATTTGACTAGTAGGGCGCAAGCGTATCACCAAGGAGGACCCTATCCTCCAGCTGAGGGGACCTAGTACGCAGAAAGAAACACTGACGAAAGATCTTCCCCCCAATTACTAGGTGCAAACAAGGGGCAATGTTATGCTCAGTCCCAAGCACATGACACACCTATGCAAACCAATGCACGGGTGAATTTTGTACAGCCATCCCAAAATCAACCACACTAGTACAACCAGGAGACCTACCCTCCTAATGTGGTTAATAAAAAATCAAAAACAAGCCAAAAGGGAACCTTGGACAGGGGGGCAGCAACCAACAGCGCCCACCGCGATCCTAGGCTAGAGGCAACTCCAGCAGGAATCAAAACCAGGAGCCAAGCAATGCCCAACGGCAAGGAAAAAGGCCACCTCTGCGAACAAACCATTCTTGTTCAATATGTGGTGAGTACGGGCACTATACTCACCACTTTCCTAATCTCCCTAAGCTAAAAAAGCTTCAGAGTAACCGAGGACAAGGAGGATCTTCCCAACAACCCGTTGTTATTCAAGAAACTTTCCCCCACCAAGGGACGGTCAGCACTCAGCAACAAAACCCAGATGATTCCAGGAAAAGCAGCCATGAAATTTACATGACTAGGGAAGAAATTTTTTTCCAAACACGGAATCGCAGTTACGACACCCCACTAGACTCCACTACGACAGGGGCTAGTACTAGTCCACCGACTGCACCTTTGACCATTTCAAATATGCCTATAGAACCATTGCCAAAGATGGCAAAGGGACCTAATAGGCGAGCAGGTAGCTACTCCAAAGCGGCCCATAATTATAACATCATGGACGATTTAGCTCAATCACCCATTGCTATGTCTGCGTTGGAAGTACTGCAGTCGTGCCCAAAGCAATGAAAAGCCCTACTTTCCGCGTTAGGTGCTATTGACCCTGCCGATATGCGCATAATGGTTTTTGACTTAGACAAAGGTACCCCGAGGCTTCCTTCCATGGTCGCCTTCCAAATACTGGTATCGGTACAGAATATCACTATTCACCGATGTGTCATAGACAAGGGTGCATCCACATGCATCATGTCAAAAAATGTGTGGCAGAAGTTAGGGTCCCCCGAACTCAAACCTTTCATCATCACGCTCAGAGCATACGATGGTCGTCCCTCGACTCTCATCGACCTCTACCAAAATGTACCAGTTTGTTAGCCGGCAAGACGATCCACATAGACATTGAAGTCTTGGACGCTCACTTGGATTACAATATACTCCTTGGGTGGAGTTATATGTATGCCATGTCTGCCATAGCCTCCTCCGACTTCCGCATTATGATGTTCCCCCATGAGGATTGCATCATTATTGTAGACCAGCTAACGCACAGCGAGAAGCGTCCTCTAATCAACACGGATGTAATTCTACCCTATGTAGATACAGTCGCATATGGTCTTTCACGGTACCAAGAATATGGCCTTGTCCAATTCAAATCGTCGTCCGTCCTAGGGTCATTCCTAGGAGATCCTCCCATTATCCCTGAGGTATCGCTCAATGCCACAGGGTCCTTGGTGTGCATGATGTCCACATCAAGCACCGAGGTTAGTCAGGACATGGACTCAAGCAGTAACGATACTGAGACATCGGCCACGACAGCCTCTCTAGCCTACACTGTCTCCCAAACCCCTTTCCTCTACCCCCCAGCTGGCTTTGTCTCCCAACAGGTTTTGGCAACACTGGTGTTACCCAACATATCGTTGGCGTTCCCAGTTTAGTACCTCGTTCCCCCTTCCAGAATAGGAGCCACCAATGTTACTTCCATAGGGTTAAAGCCCCTCAGTCCCAAGGAGCCCCAACCTACCCAATAAACATTCCAGACCACCCCCACAAAGGAAGTTCCCATTGCGAAACCAGTAATCACGACCATGAAAACCTCAAACAGAGGAAAGAATATGGTGACCCCCACCATTCAAAGGGAATCACCAGTTTGTGCCATATGCGATGTTATAGGCCACCCTACCCACATATGCCCAGAGTTGGACGAGTTAAAACCACTCCTTGGCTCCGAAGCAGACATCTCAATGCCGCATTCCCATAAAAAGGAACCTACCTCAAAAGGTAAAGGCAAACCGTTGCGTACCAATCAAACTTGCGCTCTCTGTGGCACCTATGGGCACTATACCCACCATTTTCCAGAGATACCATGATATAGGGACGTCTTACATGCAGTCGAGCGATCCTATTAGGAGGATCCCTCTATTCAGTCTATCAACGAAAAGCCTCGCACCATCCTATACTTACAAGAGGAACATAGGATTGTAGAACGACACCCAGTAATGCCCATTATATGTTATATGCTATGTGATGAATTTTTCCACTACCTCGAATAGTTCACAGCCTTGGAACTCATTCACAGATGGTATCCAATCGAAAGGGTTTACTATGTAGGGCTACAGGCAGCGCAAGTCACATGCTCGTTATGTGTCGACAACCACCTTTTGGAAGATTTTCACTACATGCCTTGCTTCCGGCTAGCCCTTGCTAGGCTCTGCTCAGCCATAGTTCGCCTTTCCCAAGAAGACGATATGGATGCCGAGTCCACAGGTAGCTCCATGACCCAAGCAGATGAGATGAGTAGATCTATCATTTTCTTGACAGCTGAATAACGGCCTAGCAGGGAATCCCCTAGTTACCCCCAACTGCACTTCGTAGCAATGACTAGCATGTACGTTATGCAAAAAGACAGACCATGTAGTCATCCATTGCCTTGATTTAGCAGCTTTCCGGCACTGGTTCCCCATTAGACCTTGAACTAAAGTCGACGAAACTTTCATATCAAGGATATTTTGCCTGATATGTCAGGGTGATCATTACAAGTGACATTGTACTTATGCCTCGCAGATTCGTCCCACTATCAACATGATTAATGCCATAGAGAAGAGACAATATGATCTCCGAGAATGGCATAAGAATTACATCGTCGGGTCAATGTCCCCACCCCCGCAATGGTGTATCAAGCCTGATAAGACAACACACCACCAAAGAGTAACCTCGGCCAAGCCTAGGATAACATGCGGCCTATGTGATCTAAACGACCACCGAGTCAACCAATGCAGAGAAATCAAGCCCCTAGCAAATAGTCTCCACATAGTCTCTTCTCTCCCTCAGAAACTTCTCTCCAATAAAGAGAATATCACACGCACTTATTGCCGAATTTGCTCACACTTTCATCATACGTTTAAGTGTATACATCTCCCCAAGCTGAGAGTGGCATGAGCTGCGTTAAGTCTACACTCCACTAAAGAGGAAGACAGGTCTAAGCCAATGATACGGAAATGGAGATAGAAGAAAACCTTATCTACGTCTGACCCTTTCCAAGCATCCACATCAGGAACACCAAGTAGCATCGAATCACACACTATCTACTCCGTTGGCTCAACAATACCATGCACCATCTGCACTGGCCTAAATCACGCACCAGAGACGTGCCCACTAATGGAAACATGTAGGCACCTCTATGGCAGGCACAATTTCCACCTACTGGAAATCGACTATCCTAGTGGGGAACCTAACTTTGAGCCCATACATAATCCCATTATGGAGATTCTTCCCCCACCAAACGCCGATGATACAATCCACCATATACGATTTGTATCTGCTCATATTGGCGATAGGATTACTGCCTCAACCTCGTCCTAGGATTTCCATCATAGTCCTGTCACAAAAAACCAAGGTACCTTGCATTTTTGCATTGATTTCCGCAAAATCCAAAAATTGCATGCTGCCATCGAACTCCTTAATGACACTCAGCCTCTCGAGCAACGCCTAGCACAACTAGAGCTTGTCGACGAAAATCGACGGCAGTCACTGCAGCATAATGAGGCCCATAAGAAAAGGTTTAAAGCATCATTTGACTACAACATCACCCCTCGCTCGTTCACCGAGGGAGAATTATTCCTCTGCTATGATGTTGCAAAAGAGGCCTTAGGGCCAAGAAAATTCGATACCTTGTGGAAATGACCCTATATCATCAAAAATTGCCTCCCATAGGGGGCATACATCTTGACGGAACTGGATGGGACTTGCCTCACTAACCCCGTCAACGGCCTTTACCTCAAGAAGTTCTATCCATAAGGGCCCCAATAGCCCTTTTCCCCTAGATTTAGAGTACAAAAAAATCTAACCACTCAAATTTTTTGACCCAAAGACTTAGTTAAAAGCTCAAAGTATCACCATGGATAACCAAAATGAACCATATTTTGGATTTGCTGATGGAGCATCAAGATGGTCTCAAAATTTAGCCGCAGCTACCTGAGTCATTTATCGCCCTGACCGATCACCACTATGTTCAAATGGCGTGTGTATCAGTTCAACAACAAACAATCAGGCAAAATATGACGTTGTCATTGGACTTATGTGTGACGCCCTCCATCAGGGCATTCATTGTATACATATCTACCTTGATTCCCAGTTAGTAGTATCACAGCTAAACCAAACATTTGAGACCAGAGACACACACCTGTTTAGAAAATATTTGCGTGCCAAAAGATTAAGAAGACAGTTTGATTATATTACTTTTTCACATGTATCAAGGAATCAAAACCAAACAGCTAATCGCATAGCTAACAATATCCTAAACTAGAATGCATTTCAAATAAACCATCATACATAAAAACCAAAAATATAGACATCCATCAGCATAAAACAACACATAAACCGAAACAGGTTATACATCATGTAGAGTCGCAAAAGGATCTCTCATATGTATATCAAAAAATATGTGTATCTGAGTACAAAAATAGTATCTTTGGCCCACTAGCCAGCCCAAAGATACAAAAGTCATCAAAAATATGGGAAGCATCCTCATAACGGGTGCTTTCCCTGTGTAAAAAAATACTCTAGGGGGGTGCCCCCTCAATAGGAGCACCTGGACCCACCACCGCTCCTGGTGCCACCACCGGAGCTGTTGTCGCCATTGCGATCGCTACCCGACGTAGAGTGGGTCGATAATCCCTCTCACGGGCCATGAATGTCTCTAACCAAACCTCCTCGAATTCATCCATAAAAACTCGAGTAGGCATACCCTGGGTCAAGCGATCCACTTGACCCCGGAAGTCCTCAAGAGTGCCCACCTGAGCCGTCAGTATGGCAATGCGCGCCTCAGCTGCATCTGCACGAGCTCGTTTGGCTGCAACCTCTACTACAGCCGAGCTTATGCCCTCACTAGAAGGGCCAGAACCATCTCGGCCAGGGCCACCGGCACCACCACCTGGTCCACTTGCACCACCTCCCCCCTAACCACCTCGAGGTCGTAGCAGAGGCTCATGACCCACCAATCACGCCACTAGGCGACCAACCTCGCCAACATCTGCACGAGTAAACGAAATAATGTTAGTGTTAATAACAAAACACATAAGTACATAAATACTCGAACAAATGCAGAAAAATATAGCACATACCTACAGGTCCCCAAACATAACCGAAAGGGAGACCCATGTCTGGGTCACCCTGAAAGTCCATCCCCGCATATGGGTATGGCAAGAACATCTGTGGGTTTTCCTCAAACTAGGCCTCTGTCGTGTCATTCCAGTAACGACCCACCATGCCACCACTGCCTCGCAGCATCACTGGAGCCCACCTCCTCATGCGTGGCTCCCACGGCCCCCCAATAGGCACCGCCACCACCGGCCTCAGCAGCACCACCCTCTCATACATAATGCTGCATAGGATGCTAGCGTACGCAAATGACTTAGATCCACATTGTACCTTGTTCAATTGCGACACCATCCCATCAAAAAAAAATCGGGCAAAATCGAAAAAGTGTCCGCCCCTCAATCGGTGCAAAACTCCAACTTGTGGGCCTGATGCCCGATGTGGAGCAACCGACCCCGCCAGTCTCACAATGATCACCAGAGCACACTACTTGGCCACATCTGTCACTGATGTAATGTTGATGCACCCCTCAGTAAGAGGCACACCACCGCAATGCCACCTCCAGAATATGTCTAGGTTCACTATCCCAGCAGGGAGTGGGTACCTTAGAGCCTCACCCTGAGGCAGTAACCCGGTCACAAAGTATATATCCGTCTTCGGATGAATAATCAGGTTTGTCCCCCACAGTACGAACATATTGCGCCCCCGGTGCCAATGCTATATAATGTAACGTAGTAGTCGGTCTTGAGACTGAAGGAACTCGTTCTCAACAAACTTCAGAAGTCCCCATGCGGCCAACTGACGACGCGCCCCAGCATCAGCAGCTAGAGCGGTCCGGATCTTGGGCCAATCCCACTCTCTCCACACCAACCTACCAAGCAACACAGGCACCCATCAGCAGAGAAAAAAACCAAAAAAAGACAAAAAACCTGATTTTTATGTCATTATGGCCTTTGCATGCCTGTCCCTTAGACAGGTGCGCCCTTGCGCGCCTGTATTCTTCACAGGCGCACCTTTTCATGCAAAAAGAAGGGAACAACGTGCCCTCGCGCGCCTATCCCTCAGAATTGCACGCAAATAAGGCGCTCTTTTTCCCGAATCACCCACGCAATCTAGGGAAAAAAGTTTCTTAAAGGTCATACAAACCTAATTTGTAGGCCCCAGGCACCATCAAACTGAAGAAATTAAAATGCAGGACGTCATGAAAGTTAGGATTTTGTACACCCATGTGACAAATCCACCACAACAGAGACGATAGCTTTTAATTTTCAAGAACTTTTCTTGAATTTTTTCTTGGAAGGAAAGGAAGTTGAATTACGGGGTATCGCAGGAAAGATGAGAAAGATAATAAGCTCCAATTTCATGAAAAAGAGTCTGAGGAAAGAACAACGAGGTGTCATTGCACAATTATGCTCACTAGAAGTTCCAACATCAAAATCATCTATTTCACCATATCTCCAAAAATTCTTGGAAAATCATTCCAAGGTGTTTGAAACTCCCAAAGGACTCCCACCTATTCATGATCATGATCATGCTATTCATTTGATTGCAGGAAGTGTTCCTCCAAAAATTAAGCCTTACATATATTCTTATGTACAAAAGAGAAAAATTGAATGTATGATTGCAGAAATGCTCGAGGATGGTATAATTCAACCTAGTCAAAGTTCTTTCTCTACTCCAGTAGTATTGGTGCACAAGAAGGATGGATCATGGCACATGTGTCCGGATTATAGGGAGCTAAATAAGCTCACTATTAAAGATAAATTTCCCATTCTTGTGATTGATGAATTATTTGATGAATTACATGGAGCAATTTATTTCACCAAGTTATATCTATGTTCAGGATATCATCAAATTAGAATGAAGAATGAAGACATTCTGAAAACAACATTTCGAACTCATTAGGGTCATTATGAATTTTTGGTCATGCCTTTTGGCCTTACTAATGCACCTTCTACATTTCAAGGGTTGATGAATTCCAATTTCAAACCCTTCCTTAGAAAATTTATGTTGGTATTTTTTGATGATATACTAATCTACAACAGTTCTTGAAAGGATCATGTTCAACATGTTGACAGGGTGCTCAAACTATTGGAGGAGAAACAATTACGAAAAAAACACCAAATATTTCTTTGGAGTACACGAGGTGGAATATCCAGGTCATATTGCCAATCTTAGGAGGGTGTTAAGGTAGACCCTAAAAAAATTAAAGCCATTAAGTAATGGAAAGTCCCCACAACCATAAAGAAGTTACAAGGATTTCTCGGGTTAATAGGGTATTATCGCAAGTTTGTTAAGAATTATAGGAAAATAGAAACACCTCTAACAAAATTATTGAAGAAAGATGCATTTTCATGGACTCCTGAAGCAACTAAGGCCTTTGAACATCTTAAAGAGGCAATGTGCCAAGCACCAGTCTTAGCTATGCCAGACTTCACAAAAACCTTTATTGTGGAATGCGATGCCTTAGGAAATGGAATTGGTGCTGTTTTAATGCAAGAAGGAAGACCCATTGCTTTTGAAAGTCATCCAATCAAACGAAATTATTTACAGAAAGCTATTTACGAGAAGGAAATTTTTGCAATACTACATGCACTAAAGAAATGTCGACCTTACCTATCGGGAAGACACTTCAAGGTAAAAAATGATCATGATAGCCTTAAATAATTTTTGGAACACAAACTATCTTCAGAAGAGCAGCAAAAATGGGTCACAAATATGTTGGGTTATGACTTTGAAATCATCTACAAAAAAAGGGAAGCAAAATGTTGTTGCAAATGCGCTCTCAAGAAAGGATGAGGATGTGGAAGAATTGCTTTGTGCCATTTCTATTATCCAACCAGATTAGATAACCAAAGCAAGGGAGGAATGGAAGAATGATGACAAAGTACGGACACTCATTCAAAATTTGTAGCAATATCCCAGTACATTTGATACAATTAGTTGTAAAAATGATTCTTTATGGTACAAATATCACTTATATATTTGTAAGAATTCCCAACTAAAACAAAAGATTCTTTTGGAATTTCACACCTCTCCCTTAGGAGGACACTCGGGAGTTTTAAAAACTTACCACAGGGTGAAGAAATAGTTTTTTTGGGATGGCCTTAAATCTAATATTCAAAAGTTTGTGGAGGAATGTTTGGTTTTCCAACAGAATAAAGTTGAGACAATTAAGACCTCGGGTTTTCTACAACCTTTATCCATTCCAAATCAATGTTGGGAGGAGGTTTCAATGGATTTTATCACATGTTTATCTAATTCTGAAGGAAAGAGTGTCATCATGGTGGTAGTTGATAGGCTTACCAAATATGCACACTTTTGTGCATTATCTCATCTTTTTAAAGCGAGTACAGTTGCTATTACATATATGGAAACAATTCAAAAGCTGCATGGAGACCCAAAGATTATTGGAAGTGATAGAGATCCCATTTTCACTGGAAATTTTTAGACGAAATTATTTTTCCTGTTTGGGTAATCAACTAGCTCATAGCTCATCTTATCATCCTCAATCCGATGGGAAAACTGAGATAGTAAACAAATGTTTGGAATGATATCTTTGTTGCTTTGTATCTGATAAAAAAACACAATGGTTCAATTGGTTACCTCTGGTTGAATGGTGGTAAAACACTTCCTTCCACACTACTACAAAAATGACCCAATTTATGACACTTTATGGATATCATCCGTCGTCCGTTACATCATATTTAAGAGAAAATTCTAAGGTTCAGGAAGTGTAAGATCACATCGAGCATCAACAACAAGTTCTCCAACTCTTAAAGGATAACCTAAATTTGGCACAAAATCGAATGAAACAACATGCATATCAACATCGCAGTAAGAGAAGTTTTGATGTAGGCAACTGGGTATTTTTATGGCTACAACTATACAAACAAATGTCCCTCAAGCAAGCTAAGAAGGATAATAAATTACCGCCAAATTACTATGGTCCTTACAAGGTGTTGCAAAACATTGGTACTATGGCATACAAATTGGAGCTTCCTACATCTTCCCGAGTGCACCTAGTTTTCCATGTTTCATGCTTAAAAGAAGGTTATAGGTGACAAAATTCCAGTTCAAACAATATTAACATAACTTGATGAGGAAGGAAAAATCATATTGGAACCTAAAGTAGTCATGAAAACAACAACTCAATAGCTATGAAATCGATCAATTTCAGAGTATCTCATCAAGTGGAATAACTTACCCACTGAAGATTCCACATATAAGGATGATAATTTTATATAGAAGTATCCATAATTACTCAAGCATCGAGGACAACACTTTTTTGAAGGAGAGGAGCATGTTAGGGCCCTATATTACTAGTGTAGTCCCTTATTTTTGTTAGTGTATCCCCCTTATTGTTATTGTTGTACCCTTGTAGTCCCCATATTGTTATTATTGTATTATTGTTAGGTCCTCTAGGATTATATTGTGACCCCATGAACTCCTATATATATAAATTAGGTTTTTTCATTTGTGTCATCTAAGAATTTTTCATTTATGTAATGTAAAGGAGGTTTCCCCCCCAAAGTGGTTGATTTCTAAGTCGTTGATCTCTCTTTTCTTCTATTTTGTGAGCTGGTTTCATAACAAACCATGATTAGTTGTAGGTTGAATTATTGGAGGGGAATGTTGAGTTTTTAGTAGGGAGGAAAGGGAGATCCTCATACAACTGAGAGAGAGGAGAAAAAAGTGATATTATTTGTGGCAGGGATAGTAGAGACTATTTTTGGAAGCACTATGAAAGAAATGGATAGTGATTGGAGCAACATCAAAGGTCGAATAATGGTGGAAAAATGAAAGAGAAATTGTGTAATTTATGTTGAATAAAACAAATTCATCATGTTCACGAGTTCTTGTAATCATTTCATGTGTAAATTATAGTCCAACTAATATTAAGTTGGAAACTCATATTGTAATACTTTAACATTTCATATAATATAATTTATGTGGTTTAAATTATTTATAGTCGCAATTGATATTGTTTGGTATTGTAATTAACATATGAAACTTTGCATTTTCATATTAGATGAACATGCACATTGTATGATATTTTTTAAATTTAGTCGCAAAATCATACTAATTAATTTATGTTAATTAATAATGAACACATAAAATCAATCTAAAACTACTAAATTAGTAGTTTATATTGATTAATTATGAACACAAATAAAATGAATATACGACTAAATTAGTCATTTATAATGATTATTAATAAATGTAAATGAAATGAATATAAACTAATAAATTAGTCCTTTATATAATGAGTGTGAAACTAACAAAAAAATATAAATGACTACTACAAATGATAATTTTTTTATTACAAATGACGACTAAATTTTTCATATATATGACAAGTAGTAGTTAATTTATAGTATCTTATAACACGACTAAAATTTAGTCATATTTTTTTGTTAATTAATTGGTTTCAAGTGATGACTAAAATTTGCATATATATGACTATTAGTAGCTAATTTACAGTATCTTATAATACGACTAACATTTTGGTCATATTTCTTTGGTCATTAATTGGTTTTCTTAGGTGATCATATAGTAATATATTTTGTTGCATATTTGGTCATTAATTGTGGCAATTAATGACAAAATTAATGACTAAATATACTACTAGATGATAAAATTAAGACAATCAATTAATGATTAAGCTAAAAATGAATAAAATTTGGTCATGTTATAAGATACTATAAATTAGCTACTACTGGTCACCGATTGGAAAATAGTCGTTTATATGCAAAATTTAGTCGTTTTTTGGTAATTAACTAACCATTTTGTACTAGTGAAGTAGCACAGGTGAAAATTCCTTTGCTAATACAATGAGGGTGTATATATAACCAAGAGGTGATGCTTCACCTTCCTTGTGACTCTTTGACTACCCTCATGACTGTTTGAATTCCTATGAATCTTTGACTTTACATGACTCTTCATATTCTGAATGTGTCCTTTGGACTTCCACTTTACAATACATTTTGAATAGGTAATTACATATTCCAAAATAATGATATGGAATATGATGACTTGTGACAGGACATGACATGACACTGATGACATGGACTGCACGATGATGTGACAGTGAAAAGTTGTCCTTCTTGTTGCTTCTTTCTTTGTGTGCTCTTGAAAATATGGTACATATTCTTATTCGTCCTTCTCCTTATGAATTGCAGATGAGGAGTCTTCCATGTGATCTTGATCTTCATATTCTGTTATAGTCTGGTGTTCCTTCATCTTCTCTTATGATGATTGTTTGATCTCTTCAACTCCATATATGTCTTCTAGCATGTCCTCCTTATCCATATCCTTCTTCATAATCTTGCCACAAAATGGTAGAGTACCTACATCTGCAATCCACTCATGACAGGACGACATCAGTCTGATAAAACCCTAATCTAATATGGTACATACTGATCCACTGACTGAGCCAAAATCAGGTGACAGGTTGGGAAGAGGCTCAGTAATTGTGCAATTAAACAAATCAAGAAGTTAGGGGTAAAGCTTGAGCCTTGAGACTGCACAATGCACAATTCAGGTTGGACCGAGGAAGAAAACTACGCAATTTGGGAGCTTAGTGTGATAGGTTGAGGGGATGGGCATTGTATTAGCCTATTGTGCAATTATGGAGGATAGAGGAGATCAGGTGATTGAAAAATTACATAGTTCAAGAGCTCAGAGCTGAGGCTTGAGATTTGAGACTGCGCAATGTGCATTACTGACTAGGTAGGAGAGATAACTTATGCAATTTTGGGAGTCAGTGAGCCAAGTTGAATGGATTTTGCACTGTTTCAGCCAATTGTGCAGATATAGGAGGAAAATAAGGCCCAGTGATTGAGCATTTTCACATTTCAAGAGCTCAAGGTTTGAGCTTGAGCTTAGATATTGCGTAGTGCGCAGTTGGGGCCAGGTTGAAGGGATGGATTGCACAATTCTAGGCGCCAAAGGTCGGGCTTGAGCACTGAAACTGCATAATGCATAATCCTAGGAAGTAGGAACTATGCATTGTGCATTGTTAAGGGAGAAGGATGCATATTGAGGGTTGGAATTGCGCATTGCACAATTGAGGAAGGATGAATGAGGCTAGGTTGTTGGGGAATTTCTGAAATTAGCTAAAGTGTGGGACCGAAGAGACTGATGTGAACAATGATATGAATTGATTGTGATCACACACTTAAAAATAATTGATGTACAAATAAAATAGATCGTCCAAAACATGTTAACAACATATTTACCTCAATGTGACAACTTTGCGATGACTTCACGACAAGTACGACACTAAAGGTACACTTTGCGACCACCGTGACGACACTTGTGTGACAATGCTTAAAACTTTGGGAATGAGTACGATTGATGTTTACATGGTTAGACCAACTCATTCACACAAATATAACCCCTTGAAACCATCATAACAAGCATACATACACTATGTGACAGTTAACATGCAAAAATACGACAATTGATAAAGTGTGAACAACTCTTGCGATATGTGAACGGAAATGAAAGTAACACATGCCAGGTAAAGATAACATGAAAATGACACTAATTGGAGTGAAATAAAGTGAAAGCAACAACCGAAAACATGAAAATGACACTCGCAAAAACAAAGGTGTGCAGAACCGACAGTTTGAAAAACTCACTGAAATGGAAGTACAAACACAGCTAGAATGAGAAAAACTTTCATTGTCAGTGTGCACTGATTGTCAACATGGATTGAAAATCGCATAGGCACAATCTTGATGGAACGTGCTATGCTTGTACAAGCTTATGTAAAAGAATGCACTTGTGCACTTGTTATGGACTGAGCATGTGTGAGCAAGTGACTTTGATACTTCCAATCCAAGAAGGGAGCTCAAAAGCATAAGTTGATCTACAGTAGGCTCCAAAATTCTAGCATACGCAAAATTTTGGATGGTGTTTTTCGCAGTGACAAAAATTGGTTATGAGTATGTTTTATGACATACTTAATATATGGTTCTCATCATGTTTTGATTAAAAAATGAATATGCAATGTATATATGTCCTAATAAATTATAATGCAACTATTGTGATAAGGAAAAAATGCTTCTTTACAAATCTCAGATAAGTATGAGGCCTCTATGCTCAGATTTGTTGTTAAGACTCATAGATTTCATATTTGTGACATTTTTGATGAAATGTATATCATGGCTAGAACGGGTCAAATCAATTATTTTTATCAAATTTTTCATTAGCATCTTTGTTCCCATGTTATTTATCATTTCTGAAGTTTTCATGAAGTTCTGGGAAGTGGCCTAGGTCCTGGCCCTAAAAAAGTGACACAAAATTCAGGATCGTTGGCACAGAACTAGCTAGAAAAGTCCACAATCGCAAGCATGCCTTGTTGTGGGAGCGACTGAAAGGCCTTAGTTGCTTGCAAGGCTTGTCATGGGAGCAACTGAGGGTCTAGGTCAGTCAAATGATGAGTTGTCTCAAGGGTTGGCCACCTGGAAGGGTTAGTTGGCTCCTAAAGGTTCTATAGTATGTGTGGAAGGTCATAATGGTTGTGTTATGTTGGTTCCACTTCCTTAAGGTGGCCTCGAAGCTTGAATCACATCATAGTATCCTGTTGTCACATGTTTACCTCAGTGGATCGGTTGGCTTGGGTAAATGTGGGAGGAGGGTGTTACATCCACTTTTCCTAGTAACACATTTTTGTCTTCAATCATATCTCTTTTGAGGTGATATTGAACATAAATATGTTTTATATTCAAATAATAAGTTGGGCTCCTTTCCAAGATGATTTCATTTTGACTATCACAATATATCCTTATATACTGTTGTACCAACTCAGTACACTGAACACAATCATTGTAACCATACTAATTCCTTTCTTGCATGAGTGATTGCCATGTATTAAAATTTTTAGTTGAGAGTGCCACTACAAATTTTATTGTGCTCATCCAACTAATTGCTCCTACAAATAGGTTAAACACATAACCACTTGTAGATATTTTGCAATCTATACCTTCAACCTAGTGTGCATCAACAAAACCTTGTATTTCCAACATTGTCCAATATTGGTCTTCCTTGGTAGAAATATTCATAGCTGATAGTGTTAAGTAAAACCTTAAATCCCTCTTTATTTATTTTTAATGTTGCTTCCTTGGTTTCGACATATACTTACTCAATACTCCTACTGCATGTGCAATGTCTGGTCTAATGGAGATCATTTCATATATCTATATTCCAACTACATTGGCATGTGTAACACATGACACGTGCTCTTCCTCTTCCTATGTATTAGGAAACTGATATGCAAATAAATTTACACCTATAGGAATAATCACTTTTACTAATTTACATTATTGCTTATTAAACATCTGTAATATTCTCTCTACATACTCCCTTTGACTTAACCAAAGTTTTTTTTTCCCTATCTCTTTTAATTTCCATGCCCTGGATAAAATTTGTAGCATCAAGGTTCTTCATGTAAAATTTATATGACAACTGAGTTTTCACTTCCTGGATGTTTTCCATGTCATTTTCGATCAGCAACATATCATCCACATACAAGACCAAATAAATAATATGATCCCAACTAATTTGAAATATACACAGTGATCTACTTTTCTCTTTGTGAATCCATTTCCCAACATTTAAGTATCAAATTTTTTAGACCACATACTTGGAGATTACTTTAACCCATACTTGGAAAATTTTAGCTTGCATACTAGCACTTTCCTTTCACAACAAAACCTTATGGCTACTTCATGTAGATTTTTTCTTCTAGATCCCCATGTATGAATGTTGTCTTCACATTCATCTATTCTACTTCGGAATTAAAAGTAATAGCAACAAATAAAATAAATCTAATTAAAGTTAACTTGGAAACAATAGAAAAAATATCACCAAAGTCAATTCCCTCTACCCGGGAATAACTCTTTGCTACTAACCAAGCTTTGTATTTCTCTACTCTTCCTTATACATTCAACTTCTTCTTAAACACCCATTTGTTGCTATTGGAATTTATTCCAGCTGATAACTCCACTAGATCCCAAGCCTTTTTCTTGTCCAAGGATTCCATATCTTCAACTATGGATTTTTTCCATAGTTTTCCATCCTCTAAATTAGTTACCTACCTAATATTTCTAGGATTATCATCAGTAATAAACAAAGAAAAATTTCAACAGAAATTAGATGTAGTATATATATTTCTAGTATAATTGTCAATTATAAGCATGGAGTATCTTTCATCCCTTAGGGCTTTTGTTCTTGAGGGCCCACATAGATCCATATGAACAATTTCCAATGGCCTTTTTGATGAGTGCTCTTTTATCTTCAAGTGGACTCAGGCCTACTTCCCATGTGGACAACTATTGCAAATAATATTACTTAGCTTCAAAATCTTAGGCATGTATCTCACTACCCACTTTTTGTTGAGTTTAGCACGATGGTCAAAGCTAATATGATCCAACCTTCTATGTCATAACCAAATTTCATATGATTTCTCCATGCATTAGTTTTATTTTGTTCCATCTAATATACATATATATATACATACATATGACTTGAGGTTCTAGTTTCATTTTTCACCATTCTTCCAGATCCAACTTTCTTGATTTCACATCCTTTAGAGTGAAACTTGACATCATATCCTTGATCACACATTTGGATAACACGTAGGAGTTTATGTTTTAGACCATCAACATACACAAAAAAATGATATTTAGTTTTTCCATTATCAAGGGCAATTGTCCCTTTACCCATTATTTTGGCTGGTGCATTGTTTCCAAAAGTGACACTTCCTCCTTTATCTTCCTTTAGACATGGAAATTTTCTTTTATTCTCCAATCATATGCCTTGAAAATCCAATATTAATGTACCATTTACTTCCTTGGTTTTGAGCATATAGTACAAAACCGCACTCTTCTTGTCTTTCTTTCTTCTTTTTCCAAATCTTTGTGAATTCTTCTTGCTTGTTTTGTTCGTGAGGCCTTATAGAGTGGGTTTTACACTATCTTGCTTTACATCCATAATTATTTCATTTGTAACATTAAACATGGTCCAATAGGGAAGAAAATGAGTTGTAACTTCTAACACCACCCTCATGAGGATTTGTAGATCTATTGTTTGTATAGCCATTTACTGAGGTTTTATAAGATCCTCTATTTATATTCCTCATATAGTCATTTCTTACATAGGATCTACAATCTATTACCTTATGACCAAAATTATTGCATGAAAAACGATATCCATAAAAGAGATTTTGATACCTATATGAGAAGGGATTTCTTTGTGGAGACCCTCTTTTAAATCCATTCCAAGGTCTCGACTAGTCTTCACTTCATTACCTATTGCCACTTTATTTCTTTTGAAAATCAGATCTCTGCTAGTTCTTACCTCATTTCTTTCTACTTTTTGTATTATTGATGGGATCATCATTCTTTTGAGCCTTGTCTTCATTTCCGACTTTTCTTGCGTTATTGTTGGATCCTTTGAACCCATTAGCATAGTTTCTAGGTTCTTCTTTAAAAAAAAATTTCTGATGTCATTGAGCTTGATTCTCCCTTGGTAGTTTCATGAAAATCAAGACTTGTTTTAATAAAAGGAGATCTATGGAAACTCAGAATATCATCTAAGATTTCAAAACTCTTTCCAAAGTTCAAACTTTGGTCGATCATTATTTTTTTCTAAATCCTACCTTAAGGAAACAATCTCAGCTTCTAGTTTCTCAGAATGCATTTCCTTACCTTTGAGTTGGCTTAGCAAAATTTCTTCTCTTTTCTCAACTTATTATAGTTGTTAATTCATGAGAAAGACAACTTATGAATCAAGATAATGATTCTTTTCTTTCTCATATTTTTGTAATATATCCTTCATTTTGGAAAAATTTCTTCAGAGTTTTATTTATTTATTCCAAGGCACTAATAAGTTCTCCCTCAATATCCGCCTCACCATAAACATATTCTTCCTTTGAATATGACATCTATTTATTTTTTTGATCAAAATTATGACTCTCCAAGGCCATGAGTAGGCTTCTTCTTGATCATCATCAGATGCATGTTCATCATAGAGTGGGGATATGTTTGAGAAAGGACCATCATGATTGACCATTTTGTCCCTTTGAGATCTACTTTCCAGTGGTTAGACTACTTCTAAAGGAACTTGCTTTAATACCAATTATTGGATTCACAATTATACTGAGGGGTGGGGGTGAATTAGTATAATGAAAATATTTACTTATTTAAACATTCAAACATAATAAAACATCAATCTCATAAATTGAACAAGTAACACAAGATATACATGGAAACACTTGGGAGAGAAAACCACAAAAAATATTTATATGAAATATATTGTAGGCACTAACCTATAAAGGACACCAATACCCTTTGCTTTGTAGGAGCCAACATGATGGAGACACCAATCTCTGTTGCTTTGTAGGAACCAACCTACAAGAGACACCAATACACTCTGATTTGGAGGCACTAATCCCCACTACTTTGTAGGCACCAATCTCCTCTGTTGCTTTGTAGGAACCAACTTATAGTAGATACCAATCCCCTCATATTTATAAGAACCAACCTGCTAGAGACACCAATCCCTACTAATCTTTGATCTACAATATGTTATTCATTGGTCCACTTTTCTCTTATTCAATACATTATAGTCGCCTCAATATTTTTGGATCATTGATTTTCTTTGACTCACTCTTATCCTCATTGCATCTCAGTAATCTCCTCCAATCTCTTAAAATTTTATAGTTTCTTTATTGCGCAACTCTGTGTTAGTGTATCAACAACTCTCTTTATTATCTAATACTCATCTTACATGTACAACTATCATTTCTTTTCTCTCTACACTAACACTCCTCTCATGACCTGCACAACATACACTTCACACCATTATCACACTTCATTGTAGACCATACCACTCTCACACTTCACTGTGGACCATTCTCACTCTACTCCCACCTTTCACACTTCACCATTGATCATTCTTACTCTTTCTATGGTTCATACACCTCCTATGCTAATACTTGTTGTAGTGCACCTCTTCACACACACACACACTTCAATTGCCTCTCTTGGATCATCTTTCTTATTTATAGATGCTTCCTTCATCCCATATTGATACTTCTCCTAATGGATCTTGAATTTGCACCTCTTCCAATGCTTAGGAAAACATTTAAGAGTTTCCTTCGGTCCAACTTATATCATTGGTTTGATCAAGCGCTTATGCAAGTGGTCTTCCTGTTTTGTTAATCTCCCTTCAATACAACCTTAAAACCACAAGATTTAGGAATTGTTTAATCAAACATGCAAATGTTAGGATTAAAAGCTCCTTTAAAACCCGAGTCAAGGTAAATTGTCAGTGTTTGACTGTCTGTTTCTGACCTAGGTTTGTTGCTCTTGGCGCGTTGAACAAAGTCCCTAGTGGTACCAGACCTTTCAGAAACAACTGTGAAACATGCGAGGTCTCACCCAAGGCACCTAAGGGGGCTGCGAGAATCAAGTTTTTGCAACTGAGAAGGGGATGTGATTCCAATGGACACCATTCTCTCATAGTATTTAGATCTTTAACACATTGATACTTTGTCTACCATTCCCAAAACACACACACTTTGCTATCCACAACAAGATTTAACAAAGAAAGCACCAATGAAAAAGAAGGGGGCCTTGAATCCCCTTATTAGAACAAGCATTTTACCCATTTAACATTCACAATTAAACAAGTCATATTAGAACGATAACACCACTACTACCAATAATAAAACAGTAACAATATCAAGCTATGCGATAACACAAGAACAACAAGATTTGTGCAATGATTTCTTCTATTAATCCATGGTGGCGAATTATATCACAATTGCCCAGCTTTGTATAGTTTCATAACTCACCAGCCTACATAAAGCAAAGTTACAATGCAATGCTTCAAAAACCCTAACAATAAAAAAACTTAGCCAAGAGTTCTCCACAAACATGCTAAAGATCGAACCCCTAGTCGAATCGACTCCCTCCGTTTTATACATCATTGAATTAGCGGGATTACTTAAGATTTTTTTCAGTGAAAACTAATTACCCACGAATTTGCTTGCAATTTACCATTGTTTACCACACTGGGCTGCAAAACGCCTCTGAACAAAATAATAACTGAGATATTCTAGGTTGAGACTATACTTGGTTCAACCCCCCTATGAATGAAAAACATTGGATATGTTTAAATTAACATAAAAAAAATTCTAGAGCAATGAGGTTTAGATTGATCGGTTTGTGGAGTTTAGTCTGTGCAAAATTATAAGTTGAAAACTCATTAGGAGGGGTTGAGGATGAGAGCGACATAATTAAATTATATGAAGGGGTTTTCGAATTAAACTATACTAAGGGGTGTTGAAGGTGTGGCGTTTCCCACAATTCTAGTAATAACATCCAATAGTCCAAACATATCTTGACATGATTTTGAGAAAATCTAATGGAAATTTTTGAAAATTCAAGTTGTCCATTTCTGCCATTAGAAAAAGCAAAAAAACAATTTAGACACTCTCAAAACTGAACTTTTAAAAAAAAATCAACTAAAAATTTTCCATCTATGGAAATTTGTGGTCCAGTAAATTTGTGGTCCAGTTAGACAACGCCTTCGGACTGGCCCCACGTAAGCTTCCCATTCAATCTGTGGAGCCGCCCTCCTAATTTCATAATAAAAAATATTTCCAGAGTTCCTGGTTAGAGAAGAAACGCCGAATGTTTTCAACTGAGACCGTGCAACTCAATGGAAGGCAATGTTGAGATTCAAGAGATTATATGGTTAACCCATTCTTGAATCTGAAGATGGAATTTATGGGTTTAAATTACACTAAACAACCCAGCAATATCAGCAGTGGAAATGTTACAATCATTCAAGAAAAACAACCAGAAGAAGATGATAATGGCTCTGTCCGTTGGACACGGATTTCACCTTCGAAGTAGAGTGGCTATTACTGCCATTATTGAACCGAATAGTGATGCGCGCTCGATGCCTCCCCACAATATCAGAACATCATATAATATTTTACAAATTGCAAACAACTACCAACACTTGTCTACTTGTATTCATTTATTGCAGGACTGCATTAAGAAGAATATTTTATCAGAGGGCAGAGCAATCCATGCCCATATGAATAAAAAAGGATTTATGGCGGACAGATTCTTAGGGAATACACTAATGAACATGTATGTCAAGTGCGGGAGTTTAGTGGACGCTCGCAGAGTTTTCGACCAAATGACTGAACGCGATGTGTGTTCATGGACTATCATGATCTCGGGTTACTCAAAGCATGGATTTCCTGAAGAGGTATTGGTACTATTTTGCCAAATGCAACTAGCAGGCCTTCTACCCAATCATTTCACTTTTGCCGGTGTTCTTACAGCATGCACCAATTTGGCGTCTGTAGAAAAGGGCACGGACATTCATGAGCAAATAATAAGAAGTGGGTTTGAATGCAATGCATTTTTGACAAATGCCATCATAGACATGTATGTCAAATGTGGTAGCTTAGAGTTTGCACGCAATGCATTTGATAGAATGCCCAAACCAGATGTGATCTCCTGGACAGCGATGATTGCAGGGTATGCACAGAATGGTGAGGAAGAGGAGGCACTGGAGCTTTATGAACAAATGAGGCTGGCAGGCGTGGATCCAGATTCCAAAACCTTCGCCATTGTTGTCTCTGCTTGTGCCAATTTGGCAGCTCTAGAACAGGGCATGAAAATCCATGATGAAATACTTAGAAATGGATTTCAGTATGATTTATTTGTTGCCAGTGCCCTTGTAAACATGTACGCAAAATGTGGGAACATAGAGAAGGCACGCCAAATATTTGACGCCATGAACCAACAAGATGCTCCCAGCTGGACAGTAATGATTTCAGGGTATGCACGAGATGGGCAGGGGGAGGAAGCCTTGAAACTCTTCCAGCAAATGCAACAGGTAGGTGTAAAAGCAAGCTCAAGGACATATGCTAGCGTTCTCTCGGCTTGTGCCAACTTGGTATCTTTGAAACAGGGCGGAGAAATCCATGAAAAAATAATTACAAGTGGATTTCACTCTGACGTGATTGCGCTAAGTTCTTTGATAGGCATGTATGCAAAATGTGGAAGTATGCAGAAGGCGCGTGAATTGTTTGACAAAATGCATCACAGGGATGTTGTTTCATGGACAACAATAGTCACAGGATATCTGCAGAATGGGTGTGTGGATGAGGCCCTGAAGCTCTTTCAATCAATGCCTCAAAGAGATGTTTTCTCCTGGACAGCAATGATTGCTGGGTATGCACAAAATGGAAGATCAGAGGACGCCCTGAATCTTTTTCAACAAATGAACTTGGCAGGTGTGAGGCCAAACTCAAGAACCTTTGCCAGTATTCTTCCAGTCTGTGCCAACTTGGCAGCTTTGGAACATGGTATGGAGATCCATGAAGACATAATTAGAAGTGGATTAGAATGCGATCTTATCGTGGAAAATGCCCTTATAGACATGTATGCAAAATGTGGGATGCTAGACAAGGCATACAAATTATTTGACAGAATGCATCAACGAGATGTTGTCTCTTGGACAACGATGATTGCGGGATATGCCATTCATTCATATGGCAAGGAGGCCCTTGAACTGTTTGAGCAAATGAAATATTCTGGCATGAGTCCAGACCATGTTACCTTAGTTTGTGTTTTGTCTGCATGTTGCCATGCAGGTCTAGTAGAGGAGGGCTATCATTACTTTAATCGCCTAAGTGAAGATTATCATATCACGCCTACAATGGATCACTATAGGTGCATGGTCGATCTCCTTTGCCGTGCTGGGCGTCTGGATGAAGCACAAACCTTCATCAATAAAATGCCAATAAAACCTGACGTGGAAATATTGATATCTTTGCTTGGTGTCTGCAAAATACATAACAAAATCGAACTGGCAGAAAGTGCCGCAGAACACATTTTTGAGCTGGACCCTGAAAATGCTGCACCATATGTACTTCTTTCAAACATGTATGCTACAGCTGGCAGGTGGGAAGACAGTGAAAAGGTACGGAAAATGATGAAAGACAGAGGAGTTAAAAAGACACCTGGATGCAGTTGGATTGAAATCAATAAGCAGTTGCACACATTCCTTGTGGAAGACAGGTCACTTACAACTCAAGAAATTGATGCCATGTTGTAGAGATTATATTGGCTTATAAAGGTGATGGGATTGTTTGATTTGAGTTTTGTGTTGAATGAAGTGGTGGTAAAGAAGAATATTTTTTGCCACCATTGTCATATGTTGGCAACTGTGTTTGGCCTATCAGACGCCTAAGTCACAGGACACACCCCTAGGGGCTACATGTCCCATATCTGTGTCCTACATGTCCCATATCCCACATCTCAAACACAGATTTGATGGGACACATGTGGGACGCGAGTTTGGCACTATGTCTTATTCGCAAGATATCCAGACATGTGCCAAAATCATATCAGATATGTGCCAAATTCGCGTCCAATATGTGCTCTAAATGTGTCTTGATTTTAGGACATGTGTCCTCTCAAAAAGTGACCTGCGGGCTCTAAAAAGGCAGAGGGAGCAGTGGTTGAAGGGAAAAACAAAGATGTAGGATGTGTTTCTTGATGATATGGGTTTGGACAGCAACGTTGAGTTGGATCTTAATGAACAAGTGTTAGAGTCGGTCACTTTTGATGATGGTGATGCTCCTGAAGGATCATCTTCACTCAACAGATTCACCAATTGGATTGGACATAGAGGATAGGGATAGAGAAAGCAGCAGCATTGATGCTGATTTTGATGATTTTGACATGGATAAGATTTTGATGATGGTGATGCTCCTGAGGGGTCATCTTCACTCAACAGATTCACCAATTGGATTGGACATAGAGGATGGGGAAGGAGAAAGCAGCAGCGTTGATGCTGATTTTGATGATTTTGACATGGATAAGATTTACTGACAGTGTCAAGCTATAAGATTCTTCTCTGTAGTTCTATTACCTACCCAATTTTCTTTTTACCATTGGCATTTCCACCTATAGCAGTAGTGACTCATTATCTATATAATACATTATGATTTTGATGACTTAATAAGAAAACTATATAGCTTATGGTTTTAAATTCTTGTGTGTTTGTCATTTGATCATGGTTGATGTAGTACTACTAAATACTAAGTCCTAACTAGTTTTATGATTGAATTTATATCATATAAATGTTCTATGTTCTAGTTTGTAAATTCTAACAAAATATGAATCTTTATTTTTATATTTCATTTTTGTACGTGTACTTTCACTAATTTGTTATTTTTTTTAATATATATATATATATATATATATATATATATATATAAAATTAATGTATTTATAAACGGTCTCCTCCTTTTCCTGTTTTTAGAGTCATCATGTCTAGTGCTCAACACTCATATTTCCATGTCTTTCCTGTCCTGTGTCATTGTTTCATTGTTTCTTGTGACCGAGTCAAATGCATCATTTGGGACAACCATTTTAATTATGGGTAACCTTTGTGAGTGTGGTGACTATAACTCTCGAACATAGTCCAAAACCTGGATATTTGCACCATACATTATTTGGGACAACCATTTTAATTATTGGTAACCTTTGGGAGTGCGGTGACTGCAACCATCCAACATGGTCCAAAACCTGGATATTTGCACCAACAATTGTTGCATGGGTGCGAATTGTTATCACCACTAAAATGATGGACAACACTACTACCGGATTATTGTTAATGCTCTTATGGTAAATTGCAGACATTAGATTCCATTATAACAAGATTAGGCGTGTTGTCAACCAACCATGGGTGTAGAAAGGTGTACGTTTAAATTTAAATTTTAATTAATTGTAAAATTTGAGGATCTAGAGCTGGTTATTGGCATCGATTTTTCAAAAAATGAATGTAGGTTATAAGATTGCATGTTAGAATTGTTACTTACCTATGTTGGGGATGCCATGCTTTTCTCTGTGCACTTTTGAAGTCAATGTTCCAAATCTAAATCGTGCGAGAAAGACAAACAATAAGATGCTGGTCTCATTTGAGTGAGTTAAAAAGATTGTTAAAACGACTTCAATTTCACCATGGGATTCTTGTTCATATTCACTAGTCGGGTTTAATAAAAAACTGCCTGCCAAAGCTGACCTTATTGACCAAGACTGCTAGACTTAGTAAGCTTAAAAACCAAGATACCAAAACATTAGTGTGTATAGAAGCATGGCCACTTTAACTCACCTAAAATTAGGCCAGACAATAAAAAAGAGTCTGTGCACCAAGGTACTATATTTTTCTTTTATCAACACTCTGCACTATTGTGCTAGATGTTTCTTTCTCATAATCAAAATCTCACCCATGTTGGTGAAAATTAAAAGTAAGCCACAAAGAAATGGCAGCAACTACATAGGTTGCGAGGGCAGTGCATGAATGGAAGCTCTTGGAATGGTGAAATGACGTAGGTGTCCAAGTCTCCAACAAAAGCTTCTATAACTGTTTTGTTGCTCAACTTTAGGAACCTGATAGTTAAGAAGGTTAAAATCTAGTTTGTCTATCGTTTGGAGAAAAGCAGATTTCACTAGCAAACTCATTGTCGCTTTGTACTAATTCTTAAGCAGCAGTCTAGGTTTCAAGCAGCTTATATTTAACACCAGTGAATATCACTCAGACCTCTTATGCATCCATAAATAACTAATCCATTCATAGTGGATTAGAATACAACCATAGTTCTTTCACTGAAACTATAAAATCATAGGAAAAACCACCATGCGCCGCAAAATCGCTAAAGGTGAAAACCGTATGCTGAAAACCACTAAAAACATATGCAAAAAACTACCAAAAATTTCTTTTCAGGGGTGTTGTCTCCAACCCCCATGTAGGGGGTTTCCCTCCTACAAAGCCCTCGAGCACAAGGGACTTCTCTTCCCCTATGACTCCCTCGGACATGGGGGGCTATCGCCCCTCCTGTGACCCACCCGTTGCACTCAACACAATGTACAATGTGTGGTAACAGTTGTAAAAAATCTCTAACACAACTATAATACCATGTAGAAATTACATCAATGGACTCAATTCGATCATACAATATACTAAAGCAAGATACTGAATCCTTATACAATATTTGCGGAATATAAAACACGATCGCTCAATCACATGCAAGTAAGAGAAAGAATTAAAACAATAAACAACACCAGATATTCTTGGGGAAAGCAACTGCTCAAAACCCCTCCATCTTTATTGTATAATCAACCAAGGAATCACGAAACAATATAATGTATTTGTGATCACCACAACCTCATACACTCTACTAATTGCTTCACACTTATATAGGCAAAATTGGACAAACACATAGCTAATTATTAGCCTACCCTCATCCTACCCTGCTTACGCAATCCCTAGAGAATTAAACCCCTATTAAATAGGAAATTCAGCCTTACTTGATTGCACAATTCATCATGGGCTTCCCATGGTTTTATAACTGGACCTGGGCAGTTTGCTTAAAATACAATTGATAGTTTACTAGCCTTGAACCTTTGTCTCAACTGGGTATCCACCAGAATTAGTATGCATGCAACTATAAATAGTGAATCATCAGTTACTTGGTAGATCACTACTGGTGAATTAAATCTATTTTAATTCACTTGATCTTCCACCAGCTCATTAAACAGTTATAACTAGTTAAACTGATTTTAACTCAATTATTGTGAGTTAACTGATCCCACCCACATTACACTAGTGCAACAACTCCAACTGGACCCTGTTAATAATAGAATCACTCTACATGCCTTTCCTTAGACCCTCAACTCGAAATTCTTGAGCTAACTAAGTCTATCACACTTAGTTAACTATTACAAGTTGTTATGATATACGATTACAATTTATTTTCCAATTTAATTAAAAATTGGCTTGCACACTAATGTGTTGCTAGGATCCATCATGTGACCTATGATCCCACACTAATGTGTGTGTTGCATTTTCTTGTTGAATTTCAACAATAGTCATGCAAAAAATATAACACATAGCCAACACCCCTCATTTTAGTGGGGGTACATTTGATCATTTCTTCATTTTTCATAACACCACTGTAATTCCAAACGATGCAAGTTAAAGCCTTGAAGTTCATGTGATATTTTATATTAAGGTATCCTAGTCCTATTGTGATTGGCCATGGCTGGTCCCTTTGGTCCCCACTCTTAGCTACTTTCATCCTATATAGGATTGGAGGACTTGGAGTGGATCTCATTGGGACTCATGGTTCAAGGGAGTATTTGATTATGTAGTGGTGATTGCATTTGTAGGGCCAATTTAGCCTATTGCATGCACACCTATGCCTTACCACATCGTCATGCGGCATAGAGTCTGTATGCATCCCTAGATTTGGTTTAGTATTTATCATATACTTCTTAACATGGTAGGTTTGTAGTTCTCAACCTTTCACATTTCTTGAGGCAATGCACAAATCCCCATGCATTGGGGTTTCAGGGTAAAAAAATCAATAGGATCTCAAATTGCTTAAAATGATGTATAAATGACATGCCATGTAAAAACTTTGACGTAAGGTGAAAGCATCATTCAAAAATTGTAGTCTAAAGGTGGTCATACCCTCTCTATATGACATGCGTGGTTTCCACGTGGAAAAACAGTGTGAAAACTTGACATGCATAGGCAAACTTCATGCCAGAGTTGAAGTGAATCATGTTTTGGACAAAACCTTGATGCTAGAATGCATCAATCAAGCGGGGTGTTACTCATGCAAACACAAATTGACATCATTTCCAACTCTCACATGGCACGATTCAAGTGGACTTGGAGGTAACATCTTAGGGCCAAATTAGGCAAGTGATAGCTCGTTGGAATCCTCATGGTGTGACCTACATCCCTCAAGCAAAACTTTGGACAAAGCTGGTAGGGTGTTTTCTCCACAAGTTAGTTTTTGGCTCTTGATAAAACACATGCAAACTGAGACATAGGGGAACAAGGTGACAAAGCAAGGTCCATATTTGACATGTAGATACAAAATATATGTCAAAAGTTGCGTAAATTTTCTTCTAGAAAAAACCCATGTGTAAGCTCCCTCAAGTCAACAAGGACATTGAAGATCTAGCAAATCACTTATCTATCCAAGGTGATGTCTCATCCTAGCCACACATTTGAAAGACAAATCTATCAGAATGTGTCACTTGGGAAGGTAGTAATGTCTAGTGTTATGTCAGAAGAAATTGTAACCTTATGTAAAAGAGCTATCCCACATCCATCATGCAGTAAAATACCCTTGTTATAACTTATTATATAAAAATGTGAAATTGTATTTATCTCATATGTCACATTGGGATGTAATTCCTCCATGTATTTTCATATATAATAGAGGTAAGAGAGACACATGAGACACAACCAACGAAGGAGAAAGTATTATCATTGTAAAGAGTAAAAACATTTTCTTAAGAATAACAAAGACATTACCGTCCCATGGATGTTTCCCCACATTGGGGTTTTACCACATATATCTAGTGTTCTTTCTTTTTCCTTTGTCTATTTCTTACTTTGATTAAATATTGTTGTTATATGCATAGGAGGATAGAAATAGTAATCTCACGTAAAAGATTTATCTTACATTCAAGTTACATGGAGTAAATTACCATTGTTATAATTTATTATATAAAGAGATGAAATTACATTTATCCTTCATGGATTATTAGGATGTAATTCCTATGTATATTTTCATATATAATAGAGGTAAGAGAGACCATTGAGACACAATGAACAAAGGAAAAATTATTATCTTTGTAAAGGGTAAAAATGTTTGTGGAGATGCTCTCAAGTGTAAGATTGGGGATTTCTAAAAAATAACAAAGACATTACCTTCTCAAGAATATTTCCCAACATTGAGGTTTTATCACATATGTTTGTTGTTCTTTATTTTTCTCTTGTCTCTTTCTTAATTTTATTAGATGTTATTATTATATGGATAGGAGGATAGATTAGTAAGATTTCATGTTTTATATTGTTGTATGTTTATCCATATGTCTCAATATTCTAACAAAATTTAGTCATTGATGGTCAAGTGAATCTTGAAAGTGGTCAAGAAGTCAAGGAAAGTTAAGTCCTCAAGTTAAATTGGCCTCCTCTACTAGTTGTTGCCTCTCCAAGCCATTTGAGCCTCTAGTGGGTTAATTAATTAATTTTAATGCAAAAAAATATTATTGTAAAAAATGACTTAGTCTCCAATATGTGAATGAGAGAGAGTCAAACTAGTAGTTATCTATGTTGAAAATATTTTTTTCATTGATGTCAAAGACAAGGGGAGACTACTTATGTCCAAGATAAAGATTGGAAATTGAAGATTGTTGGAAATATTATTTTTTAACTTTTGATGCCCCAATTAGGTACCCTATCTTTCAATGCATGTTTACTCCAATTACCTAGCTCAAATGAGATTATAGGATATATGGTTGGAAATCGTATTTTGAGACCTTTCCAAGGGTATATAACACTCCTTCTAATTCCATAGGAATGAGGAGATATGAGATATTTTGTCAAGATGACCTAACCAAAGTACAAACATACCCCATTTGGATACCCTATCTTTGAATGATTTTTTACTACAATTAGTTCAAATGGGAGCATAGGATATATGATTAGAAATATTGTTCTAATACCTTTCCAACGATATATGGCACTCCTAATTCCATCAGAATGAGGAGACATGGATTATTTTGTCAAGATGACCCAACCAAAGTATAAGTAGGCCGACCTAAATAAGTGAATGTAAAAACACTGTAAATAAAGGGCATATGAGTTCATTTTAACATCAATTCATTACAAAACAAATTTGAGGTTGGAAGAGGAGCTAAGGAATAACTTTTGTGATGATTCTTGGAGTTTAAAGGTGGAAGAAAAAATGTGATTTATGGAGTGAACAAGTCATCTTGGATTTTTCACTATATATTTTTTTCTATGATTCTCAGACCCTAAAACTTGGAGGATCTATAGTGAACATCGCCACGTGCCTATTGTTCAACTTTCAAAACTTGATTCACTATAATTTTGGAGATATGGCCGAAGGAATTTAGGCTTCCCGAATGCTCCTGAAATCTTCTTCAAACAAGTCAATTGGTCTTTTTGACTATAAATTTTTTTCTAAGATGTTTCAGACCATGAAAAGTGGAGGATACATATAATGTTGAGAAATCAATGTTTATAGGAATTAGGGCTTGATTCCTATTTTCTTGATAATTACTTTTGAGTTATGTTGGCTTCTTTTACTTCTTTATTAGTTTATATTTCATCAAGAAATTACCAAATTAACTGTATATGAAGACCACACAAACAAGTGACACAAGATATAGGCACTCAACCAGTGAAAAACCCCTCCAAGGGGAAAACCCATTCCAACTATACCACTAGTAGAATCAAATCAAGATGAGACAATCCAAGACTCTTTAGACCTAGACAAAGACCTCCTCCAATCACCAAGTCAACCCTTCCTCTTTGTAGATGACCCCTGCAAAAGTCTCCAAGTGTCAGCTTCCCGATTGCAGCTTCAATCCATAATTTCAAACCCCCAGAAATATATTTTCGGCTCTCAGCAACAGAATTTTGGAGCTATAGTAGATTCATAATTTCGGCCCTAGCTGCATCTGAGAAAATTCACACATGTGAGATATAGATTTCCCAAAAAATTGATTTAGGTCATCCCAGATTCTTTCTTCCTTCTCCACCTACTTTGCTCTTATTTTCTGCTACTATCTCTTGTAGATCGAACTTGATGAATGAGTGTGCCAAATAGGTTGAGTTTCCTCTCTATATATTGTATAAATTATACAACATACATGTATATCCTGGATTCACCCGATCTAACAATGTACTAAATTTAAACACTGAATTGCTTCTACAAATCTTTTGCGGAATTAAAAAACACAATCGCTAATCACATGAACATGAAGAAGAATCAAATCAGACACAACACAAAATTTAATTTCACGGGGAAAGCTTACAACTAGAAACCCCACTATCTTCTATTGTATGTTTAACATGGATCATGAAACAATTACATACAAAACTCTTCTCACAAGAGCCCTCCAGTACTCAGCTAATTGTCTCACACAGTCATGAACAAAACTGACCAACACATAGCCAATTATCAGCCTCTAGACAACCTGCCTTGCTTGTGCAATCCCTGATGAATGCAATCCCTAAAAGATAGGAATTTATGCCTCCCTTGACTGCACAAGTATTTAATATTCCCACTTAGCCCAAGCTAATGAGAATATTCAGTTTTGCTTTGTTTTGTTTTTCTTTTCATGTTAATAAATAAAGTGTAAAGGAGGACATGTAAAACTCCTAAAAACATCAAAATAAATCATTGCCCAATGTAAACAAGGCTAAATATGGGCCATTTTATAAACACACTTGAGTGTGAAAGAGGTTGATCACTTGACCAAGTCAACCATGACCATATCTACAACGCAGTCTAGATGCATTGAACCTCCTTGAGGCACAACGTAGTTCTAGATGGAGACTTTACATGTGAAAGGAGCTAAATTGATGAAGTGATTTAGGGTTTGACAAGACTCTTATCTTATAAAAGGAAGAGGAGAGCAGCATGAGAGGGGTTTTTGAAGATATTATTTCAGAAGAATTTGTTTACTTAGACATTTCTCATTCTCTAGCTGTTTAGCTGAGAATAATGTTGTTTAGCATTGGGTGTTCCTGAGCGGGAATCCCACCTCCTTCCTAGAGCAGCTCTTGGAGGAGTTTTTCTTTTATTGTCCACTATCAGGCTTGGGCCAAGCTTCACCTTACACCTACAACGCTGATCCTATTGAGGGTTGGTTTGTCCTTGTGAGCTGCAGCAAGTGGAGGATAGATATCTTCATATCTATGCACATCTAGCACCCCTTTTCACTGGGAAAGTCTTCTATCCCATTGGCAAGAGTGTCCTAGATCATTGGAGCTATAGATCTAGATCTTGGAATCAGACCAAATCATTCTCAGAGCTTACAGTGCAATTTTCCTTCCCTAATTGCGTTATTTTCAAGTTTACAGTTGTAGAGTGTTTTGTCTACATTTTGGAGGAGAGATCTCTGGTGACAGGATCCTTCCTCTCACTGTGGTGATCCATGGATTGGCCATCCAATCCATGTTTGTTTCAGATCTAATATGTTGTTCTATCATATGATTCATAGATTTCTGAATATTACTGCAGATCTGCAACTCCAGATCTCAGATCTACTCTTGTACTCTCATGTTTCGCACGAAACCCCAAGGGGAATGTATAGATGAGCTTTTCTTGTATACAGATATGAATTAGATCTATATTTTTGTGTACATATCTGCTCTAGATCTGAGTTGTAATATCATGCTGCTTTAGCCCATTAAAATAACGCTGTCAAGTTTATGCAGACATTTCTTGTGGTTGTAGCACCTCATTTCTGAGGGTTTATTCCTGTATAGACTTCTACTTTCTCTTGTATACTGTATGGGCTATAATGTAAATCTGATTTGTTATTGTACATATGATCTTTGAGCCTCCATATTGGCCTACTTATTTGCTTCAGTGGAACTGCGTTATTTCTGAAGGAGTTTGTGCATATAGCTGCAACCCCCTTCATTGGTTGTTTTTCAGCCATACTAGGTGGTGGGAGGTCTGTTTACCTCACCTAGTTTGATTTGTTTTTTCTCTCCTTTTGGATTTAGACACTAGATCCATTGATCTAAGGGATCCAGGAGTTGAAAACTTATTTTAGAGCACCAATTTGTGAAGAGTACGTTATTTCAGCAGGCTTTTCTGTGCATTCCCATTTTAGGATATTACAGTGGTATCAAAGAAAATTTCTTGGCTCAGCCTGTGAGCTTCAAGAATTATGGAGTCTTCTCATGGGAAGGAGGAGATATGCAAGAGAAATCAAAGCAAACCCTTGTTGTCTGGAGAAAAGAGGTTCACAAAACTTCTATCTCAAGCTCTGCAGGGTATTAGCAAGGACATGAAAGAAATGAGGATGGAAAAGCATGGAGATCCCTCAACAAGATCTACAAGATCTATACATGAGGAAGGTTATAAGTCCTCATCTCATGGATATGAGCAGTCAACCATATCATCAAATCTACAACGTTCTGTCAGCTACTTCTTCATGAAGAGGAAGGAAGGAGATGTGCAAAAAGAGAAAATCACTTGAACTTCCAAGGGTCTTGCAAGATCAAGGAAGAGAAGGCTGGGGATAACAGCGCAGTCATGACAAGGGCACACCTAGATCCTCATGGAGAGGAAGAAGGAGCAATGGCTCCAAGGAGAGAAACTCTTGCACTATTGCAAGGAGTTCCAGAGAATCTCACATATGGAGGTTGTGGCACAATCCATGTGCAGCATGTGCCATCATTATCAAATGGTGAGAATATAAATATTGCAGAAGATAAAGGGTAGGGAAAGCACCATATGATGAGGAGTATACACCCCTATTTATTTCAAAAGATTGATGCACAAAGAAGGCATGAGGATCTATGCAATGGAGGCAAGGACAAACCAATCCATACATCTGTGTATCCTGCTCTATGCCTTGGTGTCTCTTTGCATGGAGGCATTCCACCAGGGAGACCCCCTGATTGGAAGGAAGCTAAAGTGTTCTCTCAACCATATGCAGCAGTAACATATTTGTCTAAAGAGGGAACCCTGGGAGGGGCTACTACAGCGCTGATAATCATTGATGGGGAGCTAAGAAATTTTCTGGAATTGACTTTGCTATCTTCCATTCATATTTTTGCACTGGAAAGAAGAGATTCAGAAATCTGTGTTGATATGAGCATGGTATCAAAAGGCCACTCCATAGCCTTGGAGCAACAAAAGATACTCCAATATATAATGAAAATTTATGAATATAACAAGAAGGTATTTCCATTCTTGTATGCAGGAGAAAAACTGTGGGAGTTTTGGAGGAGGAGGACCTTTCAAAAGAAGGATGACTCTCCTAAACTTCAATCTTGTCTTGAGCAAGATCAGCTGCAAGAGGGGCAGCAAAAGAAATTTGGAAATACTCCAACATGTGACTTTGACATCAAGCATGTCAAGGAGGAGAGCCATCATATGATAGATACTTCATTTCAGACTTCTACAACGCTGTCAATGTTGGGAAGCCTAGATCCTTATTGGGAGTCCCTACTCTTGATGGAATATTCCAAGGACCTCTTCACATGTAAGGTTCTTGATGAGAAAATGATAGATAGGAGGTATAAAGTAGTTAATGGAGTCATTTATTTCTATGATCAGATCTACTTATCTAAAAAATCCAAACTCAAGGACAAACTACTTAATGCAACCTATGGGATCTTGATTTCTAAACCCACTAGATTCATTAAAACATGCCATACTATATTGGAGGGATTCACGTGGGAAGATATTAGTAAGGAGATGCACTCTCATATGAGGAAGTGCATGGATCATTTGCTAGTTGAGGAGGAACATAAATCTTGGAAAAAGACATCCTCAACACCTCCTTATTCATTGAGTATGAGAAGGAACTCATCCATGAGTTACCTAACTAATGTAAAAAAAGTGTATGGAGGAAATTGTATTTCTGAATATCCTGATGTATCTACTATATGCTTGTATTTTTCTAACACTCATGTGCAGGGCTTTGCTCCAAGATGGAGCATTATTTCTGATGGGTTTAATAGGACACTTGGGGCTATGAACAATGGTGATTTTGGCCATTCCTTGAAAGGTCTTGGAGAGATGATATACTCTTCATGGTGTGATTCCTTTACACCAAATATTATGCACCTTATCCAAGCATGAAAGAAGGATGGGGCAGCAAACAAGTGTTGGGGAAAACACTTGTCATATCATATTCTAAGGAAGTTAGGAGTAAAACTGCTCTGGTTGCACGTGAGGGACCACTGTCCTTCTCCATTATTGCATATGGCAGCTAGCATGACTCTAATTATGATTCCATATGCTGAAATTGTTCTTGTTTTGTTTGGAACATGGATGGAGGGAAGACACATTGGTTGGATTTGTCCTTGGGGGAAGGAGTTTCCCACACTTTTTGCACCACATGTTTCAAAGGGGGCATGGGATATTATATGGCCACTATGGTAGACCACTTTTTTGTTTGTGAGGTGAGCCATATGTTTTTTTGGGACATTCCTCTCATAAGTATTGGGGAGGAGTTTTTCTATGAATTTCCAAGTTGGGAGGTGATTCATTTCATTTGGATGATAGCATGGAGATGGGAGTCTCTCATGGATGATGAAATCCCCCATGTTTTTCATCACTTCTATCTTGAGGAGGCCATGGATCAGCAAAAAGGTTTCTATATAGACCTTCCAGTCCTTCATGATGAGAGCCATTGGGTTTATTCACCAAAGACCAACTTGCACACTTGGGAGGAACCATTGGGAGGTAGAACTATTGCAAAAAATCTGAAGCAATGGTGGAGACTATTAGATGAGGAGGCCACAAGAGAAGAAGGGGAGGTTTTGCAGGACTCACCTTATCCGTTGCTTGAGGACAAGCAAAATTTTGGAGGGGAGGACTGTAATATTCCCACTTAGCCCAAGCTAATGGGAATATTCAGTTTTGCTTTTCATGTTAATGAATAAAGTGTAAAGGAGGACATGTAAAACTCCTAAAAACATAAAAATAAATCAATGCCCAATGTAAAAAAAGCTAAATCTAGGCCATTTTATAAACACACTTGAGTGTGAAAGAGGTTGATCACTTGACCAAGTCAACCATGACCATATCTACAACGCAGTCTAGATGCATTGAACCTCCTTGAGGCACAACGTAGTTCTAGATAGAGACTCTACATGTGAAAGGAGATAAATTGATGAAGTGGTTTAGGGTTTGAAAAGACTCTTATGTTATAAAAGGAAGAGGAGAGCAACAGGAGAGGGGTTTTTGAAGATATTATTTCAGAAGAATTTGTCTGCTTAGAAATTTCTCATTCTCTAGCTGTTTAGCTGAGAATAATGCTGTTTAGCATTGGGTGTTCCTAAGTGGGAATCCCACCTCCTTCCTAGAGCATATCTTGGAAGAGTTTTGCTTTTATTGTCCACTATCAGGCTTGGGCCAAGCTTCACCTTATACCTACAGCGCTGATCCTGTTGAGGGTTGGGTTGTCCTTGTGAGCTGCAACAAGTGGAGGATAGATCTCTTTAGATATATGCACATCTAGCACCCCTTTTCATTGGGAAAGTCTTCTATCCCATTGGCAAGAGTGTCCTAGATCATTGGAGCTATAGATCCAGACCTTGGCATCAAGCCAAATCATTCTCAGAGCTTACAGCACAGTTTCCCTTCCCTAACTGTGTTATTTGCAAGTTTGCAGTTGCAGGGTGTTTTGTCTACATTTTGGAGGAGAGATATCTGGTAATAGGACCCTTCCTCTCACTGTGGTGATCCATGGATTGGCCATCCAATACATGTTTGTTTCAGATTTGATCTACTGTTCTATCATATGATTCAGATATTTCTGAATATTACTGCAGATCTACAACTCCAGATCTCAGATCTACTCTTGTAATCTCATGTTTTGCACGACACCCTAAGGGGAATGTATAGATGAGCTATTCTTGTATACAGATCTGAATTAGATCTATATTTTTGTGTAAAAATATTCTCTAGATCTGAGTTGTAATATCATGCTGCTTCATCCCATTAAAATAACGCTATCAAGTTTATGAAGACATTTCTTGTGGTTGTAGCACCTCATTTCTGAGGGTTTATTCTTGTATAGTCTTCTACTTTCTCTTTTACACTGTATGGGCTGTAATGTAAATATGATTTGCTGTTGTACATATTATCTTTGAGCCTCCATATTGGCCTATTGCTTTACTTCAGTGGAACTGCGTTATTTCTGAAGCAGTTTGTGCATATAGCTGCAACCCCCTTCATTGGGTGTTTTTCAGCCATACTAGGTGGTGGGAGGTTTGTTTACCTCACCTAGTTTGATTTGTTTTTGCTCTCCTTCTGGATTTAGACACTAGATCCACTGATCTAAGGGATCTAGGAGTTAAAAACTCATTTCAGTGCACCAATTTGTGAAGAGTACATTATTTCAACAGGCTTTGTTGTGCATTCCCATTTTGGGATATTATAAAGTATCATGGGCACTCCAATGGGTGTTTGGTTGCATGTGTGCAATCCAATAATCCTACAACTGATAATCAACTTCCCTTTCACCTAGAATTCAATTGGGTCTTCATTGGATCTGACATGCATGTAGCTAATAATAGTAGATCCTCAGTTGCATGTGAGATCACTGATTGTGAATTAATTAATATTTAATTCACTTGATCTCTCACTAGTGTATCTTTAGTTATAACTATCAAAACTGAATTTAACTCACTTAAATGAGTTAAAATGATTACAACCTGCAATAAATAATGCACCACTACACTTCGAACTCTGTTACAACTAGAATTACTCTGCATGCCTCACCAACTACCTCTAACTCGAAATCCACTAGCTAACTGAGGTTATCACTCTTAGTTAACTATTTCAAGTCATCATTGAGAATAGGTTACAGTTTATTGTCCATCTTAAGTAAGGGATAACTAAAATATAAATGCACCCAAAAATAGCACTGTGTGCCCACCCTAGTGTAGGTGCTTAATGCACTAGGCATGGGTGCTGAAATTTTTTTGTTGAATCTCAACACTCCCTCTCAACAAGAAAGGGATTATCCTTCACCCCGATCCTGTCTCTATGGTATTCGATTTTTCTCCTGGTGAGCGCCTTCGTCAGAATATCCGCATCCTGATCTTCTGTCGGAATGTACTGAAGCAACATTATCCTTCTCTACACACAATCTATGAGATGATGGTACCAAATATCTATATGCTTAGAACTATCATGAAACACAATATTAATCGAGAGTTTAATGCAACTCTAATTATCACAATGAATCACTTTCGGGTCCATCTGAGAACCAAACAAACCAACCAAGATATTTCTCATCCAGATAGCCTCACATGCAGCTTGACTTGCTTCCATGTATTCTGCTTCCGCTAAACCGATTGCCACGGATCATTGTTTCCTGTTGTATCAGGAAACTGCCGTCGATCCTATGCTAAAGATCCCTCCTGATGTGCTCTTTCTGTTTGATGGACTACTCGCCCAATCTGCATCTGTGAAGCCTTGAAGCTTCACTCCCTCTGTCCGTTTGTACCATAGACCATACTCTAATGTGCCCCTCAGGTATCTCAAGACATGATTTCCCGCCTTCCAAAGGAGCTTGGTAGGCTTAACCATAGCTTGACTCAGTTGGTTAATTGCGTAGAAAATGTCTGGTCTGGTGTTCAATAGATACATCAGTGAACCAACTAACTACCTGTAGACAGTAGCATCCACTACCTCTCCATAAGTAGCATCTTCTTTCCTCCAATTTCCTGGAAGAGGAGTATCCATGGGTTTGCAGCTCTCCATGTTAAACTTACCCAGTATCTCCTTTGAATACTTGCCTTGAGACACAAAAATTTCACCATCCCACTGCCATACTTCCAATCCAAGTAAATAATGAAGGAGTCCCATGTCCTTCATTTCGAACTCCCTTGCAAGATCTTCCTTGCATGAGTGTATCAGATACTCATCACCAATCAAGATTAGATCATCAACATAAAGAACAATGATCAATAACTTACCCTCAACCACAATCTGGTACATGTTTTCATCTGCTTCACTTTTGGTGAAGCCTAGTCCGGTGAAATAGCTGTCTATCTGAGTGTACCAAGCATGGGGTGCTTGCTTCAACCCATACAGTGCTCTTTTGAGTTGGAACACATGCGACTCACTGTTGAAGATCTCAAAACCTTTAGGCTACTCTTGTACACCTCTTCCTCAATGATCCCATTTAGAAACACAATTTTCACATCCATCTATTGAATGCACCAACCCATATGCGTTGAGAGTGCAAGGATGGATCTTTTGGAAGAGTACCTTGCAACAGGTGCAAAAGTCTCATCATAATCTATCCCCTCGATCTGTGAGAATCTACAAGCCAAAAATTTGGCCTTTTATTTCTCTACACTACCATCAACATCTTGCTTTACCTTGTAGATCCATCTCGATCCAACCACTGATTTGTCAACTGGTCTTGGAACTATCTCCCATGCATTGTTCTTGATAATGGAGTCATACTCCTCCACCATTTCATCAACCCAAGTTGGTTGCTGCACTGCTTCCTGAAAGGAATATGGTTTAGTCACAATACATTTGCTCATAAGAGCCATGTATCCAGTAAATTAGTCAAGAGAATTTCTCTGTCTGTGCTGTGAAGTAGGGGCTCCTACATTCTTCGCAACATCAAGTCTCAATCTATCAGCTTCTGTGGCGCGCCTTCTGCCATTTCTGATGGATGGCTTTGCATGAGTGTTTTCCTCCACTCCATGAACCTCCTCATGTGGTTGATCCACATCTTGAGACTCATCCTTGGGAACCAACAGTTCCTCCTCTGCATGCAAGTCCAGCTCCCTCTCAAGAGACAACCACATGGCTTTCTCCTCTTCAAATTTTATATCCCATCACACAACCGTCATTCTGCTATTTGGAAAATACACACGATAATTATGGGGTGTTTCAGTGTACCACACAAAAATCCAAACCTCAGTTGTTGGTTCCAGCTTCTTCCTGACATCCTTGGTCACATGCACATAAACAGATGAGCCAAAAATTTAAAAATTTGAAACATCAGGTTTCTTACCAGTGAAAGCCTCTTCAGGTGTACTCATGCCAAGTATCATACGAGGAAAACAATTTTGAACATGTACTGCTGTGTTGCATGCTTCTGCCCACAGATGCATCAGTAGGCCTTGATCATGCAACATCGCTCGTGTTGCACTCATGATCGTTCTGTTATTTTTCTCCGTGACCCCATTATGATGTGGGTTATGAGGCACTATGAGTTCTCTTCGAATTCCTTCTTTGCTGCAGAAGTTCTTGAATTTTTTAGAGATGTATTCTCCACCATTATTGCTCCTAAGAGCCTTCAATTGCTTCCCGGACTCTTTCTCCACCAGTGCCTTAAACTCCAATAACTTAGAAAATTTCAGATCTTTCTTCAGCATGAAGAAGATACAACACTTACGAGAAAAGTCATCAACAAATATTACATAGTAATTATGTTTTGCTGTCGAAGCAACAGAGAAAGGACCACACACGTCTGTGTGAAATCTCTCAAGGATCCCCGAAGCTCATTTCTCCTTCACATGAAAGGTTTCCTTTACATATTTTCCCATAGTACATCCCTTGAATGTGTCTTACTGCGCAAGTGTACCCCTGGGAAGACCAGTAGAAATATGTTGCATGACTTTCAAGGCTCCATAGTGAAGATGGCCCAATCTTCTGTGCCATAATTCACCCTCATCCCAGCTCACCACTTGATCTGCCTTGCCCATCATTTCTGCGTAGCCATCTACCTCCAGCTTGTAGATATTCTTAACTTGAATCCCTATCCTCTTGGCTTGTCCTATTTTTTTATGTCGCAGGAAAGATTTTCCTTCACTAAAAACAACATCATAGCTTCTATCCTTCAACATTACGACTGAGACTAAATTTTTCTTCAAACCCAGTACATGAATTACATATTTTCATTGATAGGGTTTACCTGACTGCCTCTGAAAGGTAATGGTACCAATCTCGGTAGCACTGTACCGCCTGTCATCGCCCATGTCAATATGCATCTAGAGATCCTTCTCCTCTAAGTCACCGAAAAGTTCCTTATCTCCCGTCATGTGAAAGGAAGCGACACTATCCAAATACCACGTAGATCCCAATGCACTGGACACCATGCATGTGATCAATGAGAAGTCAAGCTCAAATTGTGAGGCAAGGGCCTCACCAGCTGCAGATCCTCTAGCCTTATTGTTCTTATTCTTTTGTGGATAGTTAGTAGAAAAATGCCCATGCTCGTGACAGTGAAAACACTTCACCTTGGACATGTCTTGCTTCTTGCCATTCTTGTACTCAGATTTAGAATGGAATTTCTTCCCTTTCCCCTTCCTTGGCTTGGAAGATAAAGCAAAATCCTCTTCATATTCATTCTTAGATGAATATCCATCTTTGGTGTTCTGTTTGAACTCCTCCTGCACCAATTCCAACCACAGTCATTCCCAATCTGGAAATTTTTCCCTTCCATTGATAAAGTCTTTATAACTGTGCCAACTCTTGGGAAGACCTAGGAGAGCCAAGCTCACCAAATTATCATCAACGACTGTTATTCCAACGCTCCCCAGTTCATCCTGACATTGGAAAAACTTTGTTATATATTTTGGAATGGTGTTGCCCTTTTCCATCTTTATTTTCCTGAGTTTATCTTTGAGCGCCAATTTCATATTCTAATGCTTTCGAATAGATCTGTCAAAACCTTCCACATTGCATATGGTGTGTATTTCCCATGGAGGCTTGAGACAATGTGGTCTCGTACTCCTTCCAACAGGATCCTCCTTGCCTTTGTCACTTTCTTTTTCCATGCATCAAGATTTTCAGCATTTGTCACAACAGGTTTAGGAACATCATTATCAATGAATTCCTTCAAGCCATTTTCTTCGAGTAATGCCTCCATCTTGTCCTTCCAAGAAATATAGTTTGAGCTGCCCTCGAGTGCATACTCCAACCTCAAGATATTGAAAGCCATTTCGATCTTGAATCAACTGTAGCACCAAGAAAGTCTTTCTGCAAATTCGAATTCTATCCAGTCACAAACTCAGCTCCTGCTTCACTTATGCAATTTCCTGTGCTCTGATACCATGTAGAAATTATACAACATGCATGTATATCTTGGATTCACCCGATATAACAATGTACTAAAGTTAAATACTGAATTGCTTCTACAAATATTTTGCGAAATTAAAAAACACAACCGCTAATCACATGAAAATGAAGAAGAATAAAATCACACACAACACACATAATTTCCCAAGGAAAGATTACAACTAAAAACCCCACTATCTTCTATTGTATATTCAACATGGATCATGAAACAATTACATACAAAAATATTCTCACAAGATCCCTCCAGTACTCAGCTAATTGCCTCACACTGTCATGAACAAAACTGACCAACACATAGCCAATTCTCAGCCTCTAGAGAGCCTGCCTGCCTTGCGCAATCCCTGATGAATGAAATCCATAAAAGATAGGAATTTTGGCCTTCCTTGACTGCTGAAGTATCATGGGAACTCCAATGGGTGTTTGGTTGCATGTGTGCAACCCAATAATCCTACAACTGATAGTCAACTTCCCTTTCAGCTAGAACTCAACTGGGTCTCCACTAGATCTGACATGCATGCAACTAATAATATTAAATCCTTAGTTGCATGTGAGATCACTTGTGAATTAATTAATATTTAATTCACTTGATCTCTCACTAGTATATTTTCAGTTAAAACTAGCACAACTGAGTTTAAATCACTTAATTGAGTTAAACTGATTACAACTTGCATTAACTAATGCACCACTGCACTTCGAACTATGTTACAATTAGAATTTATTTACATGCCTCACCAACTACCTCTAACTCTAAATACACTAGCTAATTGAGTTTATAACTCTCAGTTAACTATTTCAAGTCATCATTGAGAATATATTACAATTTATTGTCCATCTTAATTAAGGGATAACTAAAATAGACATGCACCCAAAAATAGAATTGTGGGCCCCACCCAAGTGTAGGTGGTTAATGCACTAGGCATGGGTGCTGAAATTTTCTTGTTGAATCTCAACATATATAGCCTTTATGTTGGGTTAAATAATCCTAATGTAGGATGACTTCATGAGGACATGACCGACGTAGTGTGGAGGTGACAAATGACCCTTTTGACTAAAAAATGTTTCTTTTTACATGATACAAAAGCCCAACAAGGTTCTAATAAAAATACAATGACTATTTACTTAAGAAAAACCCTAGAAGCCTTCAATGGAAGCTTTTACCTACAAAACGTTGACCAAGAATGAAACTCATGCTTTAATAAGTCATTTTATTTGATAATAAAATTTCTTTTGAAAATACAATTATGAAGACTGACACTAGTTACATTCTTCAACACTCCCTCTTAAATAATGAGGCATTAATAATTATATACATATAAAGGTACATGGAAGATCTCAAAATGATATGAACTACGAAGATTTCTAGCACACACAGTGCTATAGATTAGATTCCTGACTAGGGTAATTAAATAAGGTGGGACTAAGGTGTACTCAAGCTTTAGTCACTCTAGGTACCATCTGTGTTTTGAGCTATAACACCAACCAAAGGATCTAGGTGTGTATCCAAGGTCGGAGCTCCATGACCTACGCCAACCTCCCTAATTCGGGTTCCAGATATCAACACATAATCTAATCATATGTCCTCGCAAGCATCTTGTTGCCACAAGATGCTTCATCTCTTCCTATCAACTAAATCTGTAACATCAACCAATCCAAGCATGCCTATGAAATATTCAAACTTCTCATTTGGAAGAGATTTCGTCAACACATCAACTACATGTTCATTTGTCGGAATATATTGTAGCTTCACGACCCCATATTGTACCAAAATCCTAATGTAATGGTACTTGTTATTGGTATGCTTCGTCTTAGCATGGAATACAGGGTCTTAAGACATATTGATGTTGTTTTTATTATCACAATTTATTAGTGTAGGATCTAAAGGCTTTCCAAACTAATCTAACAAGGGTTTTCTTAAACAAACAACTTACTTTCCTACTTCACATGCAATAACATATTCCTCTTCAGCACTACTTAACATAACATGATTTTTTTTTCTACTCATCCATGAAATCATTGCAGATCCCAAGATGAAACAACAACTGGTAGTGCTTCTTTCATCAATATCACTACCACCCCAATCAGAATTGGTAAAAATTTTCAACTTAACTTCCTTTCCATCATACTTCAGGAATTGATGATCTTTATCACGTATATATCTTAAGATATGCTTGGAAACTATCCAATGGTCATGATGAGGCTCCAACTGAAATTGACTAAGAACATTTACAACAAAGCATATATCAGGTCTCGTATTCACCAAATACATCAAGAACCCACTAACTTATGATTACTTGTAGGATTGACGAGACTAGAGTCATAACTTCATAAATTCTTGAGATTTGTGATCATGGAAGTAGTCATAGGCTTGGAATCCATCATACAAAACTTTTGTAGCATCTTATGTAATTACGTTGACCAAGATATATCTCACTGGGTTTCTGCTAATCTTCCAAGCCCAAGTAATAATGCATGAGTCCCAAATATTTCATTTCAAATTTTTCTTCCAACATTTTCTTGCATTCTAGAATTCTCCACTCCACACCTATAATAAACAAATCATCCACATATAGTAGTATAATGACTCATTCTGATTCTTAACTATCTTGATGTAGATTTTTGTGTTGACAAATTTTTTAATGAACCCAAAATTTAAGAGATATGCATTCATCCTTGCATACCAAGCCCTAGGAGCTTGCTTCAAGCCATATAGATCTTTCTTGAGTATGCAAACATGTGTATCTTTTCTATTTGTCTCAAAGCCTTCCAGATGTTTAATATATACTTCTTCATCAATGATTCCATTTAGAAATTTTGTTTTGAAATCCATTTGATGGATATTCTATCCCATAGTAGCAGTTAGCGAAACCAAAGATATTATAGTTGTATACCTGGAAGTAGGAGCAAAGGTTTCTTCATAATATATTCCTTCCTTTTGTGAGAAACCCCTTGCAACAAATCTAGATTTGTATTTTTCCATGCTTCCATCAATGAAATTTTTGATTTTGTAGATCCATTTGGATGTGACGATTGATTTGTCACTAGGTCTAGGAACGATTTACCAAACCCATTATTCATGATGGATTGATATTATTCATGCATCTCTTTCTTCCATTCTTCTTGATGAACAACTTCCTCAAAGGTATTTGGTTCTAATTCGATTAACTTCTTCATGTATGATGCATATCCTGAGTATATTTTTAGTTTTTTGTTTTTTCTGAAAGTTCCTTTAGTTTCTCCATGTCCTTCGGCATCTTCAAGTGTTTCTTTTAACCAATTTAGCCTCTTATTTGTTTCGAGAATGACTATAGGTTGAATAAGCTCACTTGGTCCTTCTTATTATTCTTGGTTTGTAGGTGCCTTGTCATGATGCTCTTCTTATTCAAATAGAGGTACATCTTATTCATCATATTAGATTGGTATATCATTGGATATTTTGTAGGCATTGTTTTCATTAAATATAACATCCCTGTTAACTTCAATTTGTCTTCCTTCCTTGATGTAGATTTTATAAGCCTTTGATGAATGGCTATAAGCAACGAAAATACCTTTCATACTGGTAATTATGACTTCTTTCACTTTTCTTTTGGAACATGAAAGTATGTGGGACACCCAAAGATTCAAATATGGTCTACACATGGGTTCTTCCCTATTAAAGCTTCTTCTAGTGTCATATTATCAAGGATTCTATGAGGACTTCTATTTTGTATATCTACTACTCTCATGGCTGATTCTGCCCATGTAAATTTTGGTAGATCTTGATCAAATATCATAGTTCTTATGCATTCTTCAATGGTTCTATTCTTTCTTTCTACTACTCCATTTTTATTGGGTTTGTACGGAACAATGAGCTCCCTCTTAATACATGCTTCTTTACAATATGCAATAAATTCTTTTGAAGTGTATTCCCCTCCATTGTTAGATCTCAAAGTCTGTATCTTTCTTTTAGTTAAGGTCTCAACTTCAGATCTAAATTGATTAAACTTTTAAAATACCTTGTCCTTTGTCTTGAGAAGATACAACCATGTCTTTCTAGAGTGATCATTGTAAAAATTAGTAGAAATTTTCTACTACTAATGAATTCGAACTGAAAACAAGAGATTACAAATATACTCTACTATTATATAGAATGGAAATCAAAAGTTAGAAACACATGTAGTGAAATGCAACCATTAAAACCATAATAACTCAATTATTTTATAGGGGAACCCAAATGGGAAAAAACCCTTCGCTTCTTTTCATTAATCATATGAGAATGGGAAACTATTATAATATATTGCTTCAATCCTGAAGCACAACCTACACTGTAAAATTGTTCTCTTGCTGAATGTCCTACTCTGGCCAACACTTAGCCAATTCAATGCCCCAACTTCCTCCTATTTCCTTGCACAATTCCCAAGGAACTGATCACCTGCATCAATGCCAAGCCTGCACACTCAACTAGTATACAATTGATAATCACAATGTTATTTTTCCTCCACTCTGTTATCACCCTAGTAATTTCTAAAGATTGTGGGCTTTTTTGGATTTTTCCAGTTTTAAGAAAACTAGGGGTAACCACAAAGAAATTCAGGATCTAGCCTTCCTAAATTTCAGATAGGGCTCTCTCTTTCAGATTTAACTTTGTTTTTGTTTAATATTTTAGGCTAGGTATGATTGGGCAATTGGTTTTTTGTTTGAAAGTTTGGTAGGAAATAAGATTACTTGGAGACAAATTAAAGAGGGATCTACTAGTCCATTGGGCTATGGAGTCAAGAGGTAGCAAGAAAAAATGGAAGGCAAGGCCAAAATGATGCTAATGTACTCAGGGCAAGGTGGATAACCCTCAGAGATTTGAATAGTTTGATTTGATGAGATGGCTTGCTTTCGGGATAAAAGGAAGTAAAGGATTATTTGATCCGGAAATAAGAGGAAGGAGGCAGGGGTCAAACGGGACTAGGAGAAATTAAGGATTCCTAAGTCCGGAAATCAGCAGAAAACAATGAAATGATCAAGTAGTTAAGACATGGAGCTTTTACACTAATCCTGAAATAATATTCCTAATTAATCATTCATATTTGGAACACATATATGAAATTGAATGAAACTTCAGAAAAGGACACAATGACAATAAGAAATCACTTTAATCATTGGCTTGTCGCATGAATCCTGAGTTATGAAGTCCAGTTGGTTCTTGTCTAGACTGCTACTATGAAATCAACACATGAGCCTCCAAAGCACTAGCAAAATTGTCTATAATAATCTCAGCAACTTTATTCCACCCTAAACACTTCATAAACTGAAGTATTTATACAATATGTTTATTAAAAAATATCCTAGAGAAGTCTAGGAATAACTCTTGGAAAATAAAATATATTAACACACTAAGAGGGCCAGCTGCTTAACAACTTAGCAAGCTGTTCTCTTATCTAGAAAAAATAGAACTGACATCATCTAATCAAAACAATTTGTTGACTAGGTGTGCATGCTTGCTGGCATATTTGGAAGATATTTGTTTATGGATTTCTTGACTGATACTCTTTCACTTTTCATCCTTTAACGCCGTTTTTCCTCTTGATACTCTCTCACACTGCTTCCTTGTTACTTTTACTACTGTAAGATAGAAAAAATTACAATAGTACAAATTTCTGATTGATTTATTCTCGGATACTCTTTGACTCTGCTGATCAATCTGATACACTTTCACTGCAACATTTACCTTTTAACAGCTGTAAAAGGAACTTTTCACTGTATTTTCTGTTGTTCTGCTCCAATGTTGTTATAAAAAATCTGTGAATTCCTGCCATTGCTGATCACTTGGTATTTTCATACATTTCAACTTTTGGTAACTTTCATCAGCATCAGTGTACTTTGAGAAATTTGGTTTGACAATGAAAATATGTTTGATTTAATTCTGTAGAAAAAATAAGTTCTCAAAGTACTCCAATATAACTTTACCAATTGGAGAGCCTTGTGGCAGAGGCTTATTTATTTGTTCTTTGGCATGGGCTCTGATCTTATTCTCATAATCTGTTTGAACCATTAGATTTTCATTAAAGCCATGAATGTCTGGGAGGCTTGCTTTTCTCAATATTGTGTATTGTGCCAAAAAAATTGTTATTGACAACTCCATGGTCTTGCACTTTTCCTCCAAATTGTTCATTATATTTCTTTTATTTAGGACATTTTTTGATTTGTAGAATTGTTTCCGTCCTGTCTTGGATTTTCAATTCTTCAAGCTCTTCTCTGTTTTTGTTGTTTAAAAATGTAATAAGATTCAAATATTGAGATGGTTTGTTGGCAATTTCTTCTTTTGTTTTCTAAATTTCCCCCTGTGCTGCCTTAAGTAGATCTCTCTGCTCATAAATGATTTGAATTGAAGGCCACTGTAGATGTATGCCTTGGATTATGTTATTCCAAAGATAGTTCTTGATGAAGGACACCGGTTCACTGAGATTGACCCGTTGCTGCAAAATCTTTACCTACTCTTGAAGTCTGTTTGATCTTTGTTCATGTCCCTTAGATGTAATAAATGCATTTCTATTTGATGTTTCAAGAGTTTGAATGGTGCTTTTCAAATTGATTATCTCATTTTCTTTAGGGACATCTCCTCCATGGCCTTTACTATGTCAACTGCTTCACCTATTTAATGTACCTGTGTGGTGGATGATCCCGTGGCAGAAGTGTCTATAGATTGCACTGACACTGCAGTTGCCAGTGGCACTTTTGGGTCTAAATTCTTTGCCAATGTGGAAGGGACATCTGTGCCAGTTATAGGAATAACAGTGGGAGTATATTGCACATCAGCCTCTTTCACTGATTCTTTTTCTTTTATAAGGATGTTCATCTGATCTTCCATCTCTTTGACTTAGGCAGTCAGTTTTAGTATTAGCTTGGCCATTTCAAATTTTTAAGTTTGTTCTTGGAGGATTTCATTTGTTTGAGGATGTTCATGTTGTGGGAGTTTTAATTGCTTCCTCAAGGTAGCAATGTCTTCATTATTTTATTTTATTAATGCTTGAGAAACCTGAATGTTTGAAGGATCCACTCCAATTTGTAGCACCATGTCTTCTAAGGATTTTATCCTTAGATCCTTCGCATGTAATGAGGTTTTATCTAATTTCATTTGATCTTGCAAGTTGAACACAGTGTTTTGCAATCTAGTTGCACTCACAGTTTTTCTTACCACATTAGAATAGAGAATTTCTGAAGTACTTCTATGAAACTCTATTTGATCAAGTTCATGTATGGTGTCTGCATCTACTTCAAGCTCTGTTTTCATATAATCTGCAACTAAATTTGGGTCTGTAACCTTTGGTTGGAGAAAAGACATAATCATTTTATTTATTGAATAGTCAAAAGATGTCAAAAGTCTATCTTTGTTACCTGTCTTTTCTTCTAGAAATTGTGAGTAAACTTCTCTTTTGACCTGTTCATTTCTTTCCTTAATTTATTTGTATTTCTCCTTGATATTAATATCTTTTCCCTCTGCTATTTTGGAGGAGGAGGGAACTTCTATATTTACTTGTTTTTCAACCATTTCTCTGCCCTGTTCTTGTGTTAAAACCTTCTCTTTCTGAATTTATGCTAGAGTCTCATTTACAATTACAGTGGCTTCATCATTATCTACATGTTGATCATCTGTATCATTTATTTCAATAGCCTTTTCTTTCTCAACAACAATGATTTTTTCCCTTTTATTGTAAATAATCTTGAATTTGTTTTCTACAATGGTCTCTGCTGAATAGCCTTCTTCATTCCTGGTCCTTTTGTTTGAAGTTTCTACCTATTTTTTGAACACTATAGTTTGTGAACTATCTGTGTTTATCACTGTTGCTGCATTAGAAGTAGGGTCAACCAATGTATTTTCCACCCACTCTATTTGATTTGCAAATTTCCCAATTTGGGGTTTAGGCTCATGGATGAAAGGAGTAAATTTACATTTAAGCCTTATACTATTCAAAATGCCATTAGGATCATAATTCCAGTAAAAAATTTCTTGGAACTTATACTCTGACAATTTCTTTGCTATCTCCTTTAATGCGTCCCTGTTATTTACTATGAATGGGCCAATTTGGTTCTTTAGCTTGAATTGGGTTTTTTTCTTAGAATCCATGAAGTTTACCGCATCTGCATTTAACACCTGCCTTAGATATTCCAATGCAAAAATTCTGATGGTTAGGAATTTGGGCAACTTATATGGGAGCAAATTCACTCCAAATATCCTTAATTCTGTATGTCCTTCATATAAGTACCAATCCCCTACTTGGTTTTGTTTAGACAACTGCAATATCCTTTTCATTTCATCACTGACCCTGGGTTGTTCTGTTTTATAAAGTAAATTCATGGCTGGCCTGACAAGCAAATCTGTAAAATCCTTGTAATTGAATTCATTTCCATTTTTCCTGAGTAATGATGTCTAGAATATTATTGACAGAGGCTGGCCCTCTACATTCATCTTTTGTAAAGCCACTGGAAACTGTTCTGCTTGGAAAAATAGAAAAATATGGAATAGATATGATGAATATCTAAACACTCCCTCAGTAGGCAATTTGGTCAACTGATAATGTATAATGTTAGCAATGAACCTAGCAAAATCAAATACCATCACAGGAGGTTTCCCAGGGGACAATGCAGAAAGGAATCCTAGTATAGAGACATCAATGAACTCATCATTAAAATATCCTAAGATAAAGGATAGCATTGAAATTACTTGTCTGGAAGATTCAGGAAAATCAGAGGTGGAATAGGGTGGATTTACTTTTGGGAAATCAACATTAGTAGGCATGAAGTTTTGAAGAATCATATACCTCCTAGGGGAATCCAAATCTAGGTACAACTGAGTCAAATATTCAATGGATAGGGGCACTACTCTTGGATCAAAATTCAACTGAAGCAATTCATTAATGGATTCTACTATGATGGAAAACATAATTTCTCTATCTTTGTTCACAATAGACCTCTGGTCGGGAACATAATGTAATTGACACAATCTGACCAGGTCTTGAGCTGGATGAGTAATAGGTACAACATACTTGGGCAAATTAGACTCCCAAATAGGTATATCATTTTTATTTTTATCGATAAATTTGTCATAATGCGAGTTATGAATATCAAGCCAATTAAATTCTATTGCTGCATCAACAATCTCATAATCCAAATCTGTTAAAGGACTGCTTTCTTCAGTAGAAAAAGGCGGTTTAAGAGTTCTGACAATTTCAGTTGAATCAGCTGTTAAAGCAGGAGTAGGCTTATTAATCTTTGATGATTCAGGCTTAGGAAGCTTGGCTGAGACAAATTTTGGGGCTTTGGGACCTCCGGACTTGGGTGTAACTTGCTTCTTTGTCATTTCTGGGGATAACTAAGCAATATTAAACTATTTTCTATAGTTAATTTTGACACAGAGGGTATTTCAGCAAATATGGGACAAATTTGGGAATCTAGGAATCTGGGAATCGGATCAAGGGTTTTAGGAAAAAAAACACAGTTTTTCTGAGTGTAGAGGACCGAGGAAAGGGATTTCTAGCTTTCTGTGCACTTTTTAACTTTTATGAACCATGGAAACTGTCTTTTAATGACCCGAATTTCTTTAAAATAGAGTTTATGCAAATGGCCAATTCTGAGAAAAATTTTCAAGGGTTTGCCCTACTTTTTCGAGGTTTGGGCACACTAGGATTTGGTAATTTTCTTCCTTGTAACTCAACTGGTCAGATTTAGAGTTGAATTTGTGAATTTGCAGGTTGGAATACTGAAAAATACCTCTGCAGGTATTTTGGCGGTTGAGAAGAGTTTCTGGTTGTATCAGCTTCAAATTGGATGCTATGACTCAGTGGAAAGCGTCAAGAGTCCTTTAAATGCAGTCACTGTGGTGAAATTCCTCTTCAAGGGGAGAAATTGGCTAGCAAAGGTTTAAATTTCATTCACAGAGTCTGGGCATATTTTCTTAACAGGCGAGAAGCAACTAATACATAAAATGGTGAAAAACCTTCAATATTTATCATTATGTGTATCATTTATTGTAGGTCTCAATAAATGGTGTGAGGCGGAATTATCTTTGAATGCAAAAACAACTTGGTGGTTTTCACGTTTATTTGAGATCGTAAGTAGTTTTGAGCATTTGGAACGCGATCGAATAGAAATTAGACACATAGCAATGGGTGGTTTAGGAAAACTACTTTTATTGCGTGATTTTCATGAAAATTTGGGCGATCACTTTCGACGTGCGATATGGAATGCGCACCGTTAGATATGGACGAATGATGTGAATGGTTCAGATTGTTTTCAAAGTTGCGGGGAAAGGAAAGGTGGGACCAGGGCTTTAACATGAGTCGTTGATTTAATAGAAAAGGATCAACGATCTAATTTTAACGCGACGAGGAATAGTGGGGCATGAGGCCAATTTATCGCGTTGGATTTGAATCGTTAGAAAATAAAGGTTTTGATGATCAGACGATTGTGGATGAATGCGGGGGTGCTGGATTTATATATATAAAAGGAGTTTATATATAGGGTAGAATGTATGGGGGAGGGTTAATGTATTATGCAAAGGTGTGATGTATTTAAACTTTGGTTAAAAAAACAATGCATAAAGCATCGGTAAAGGTTTTTTATTTTTCATTTGATACATCACATTTTGAGGACTTTCCTTTGTATTTTATTATATAGTTATTTTAAACCAATTAGGCTAAATGAATATAGGGGGATCGGGATATTTCATTATTGAAAGTTTTTATGTCAAAGGGATATTTTCGGGTTTTAATTTAAACATGTGCGTAATAACTTTGACATAAAAAGCTTATAATAAGGGGTTTTTTGGGATAATTAATAGAAAAGGAGTTATATTAATAGGACTAGGACTTTTTATAAGATTTACTAAATAATTTAGGTGTTAATATGACTAGAGGGAAAATGAATACTCAAAACACATAAATATATCTAAGGCAAGTGAAAATTTAAAGCAAAGCTTCATTATCATAACTTAATCACTTTTTCTTAGTATATAATGTCTTTTGAGGGTTTTTATGCTTCATGAGATGTAGTAAGTTAATCAAATGGGGTTTAAGCATCATTAAGCAAAAATGGGGTCTTTACTTATGAAATTGCATGGTGATGAATGCATGAGTGGTAGATGATGAAAATTTGGGATTAACATAGAAATTTAACACCTTCAACTAGCCAGTCATTGAGCCTTGGGTCCGGTCCCAACAGAAGTCAGAGAAATGCTCTGAGCCTCTTTGACTGATAGTTTAGAATGTCCAATATCTACAGGGAAAGGGAAATTAGTTATTGTATCCTGGTGAAAGATATTTACAATGCTTTTCCCACCTTCTTCTACCTACCCATTCTTTAATCTAACATTTTTTCTTCTATTTATGTAGGTGCATTTGAGCTAGCAACCTTTAAAACATTTTTTATTTTGAAATTAGTAAAACTATCTAATTCTAATTTATTTCATCCAAGGACCTAGATTAAACTGTTGGGTTCCTTTTATTCTCTACTTACCTACTGAATTGTTAGGATTAAACTGTCTGACAATCCTTTATTCTCTATCTAAAACAAGTAAATTGAAACATGATAAGTTAAGATTGAACAATTCAACTCATCATATATTATGGCATTTATTGACACTCTGCCATAATCAACTGCAAAAAAAATTAGTGGCATTTAGACTTGCACACTTTCATGTTTTATTCATCTTTTTTCTTTGGGGTATCTTATTTTTTCTAAGTCCTTTGATCTTTCTTTTAGGACTTTTACCCTCTTTTTGATTTTTCTATATATATATATATATATATGGGAATAAAACTTGCATAAGGCAAAGTATGTACATATTTACAAGACTATCATTAGTCAATTCAAAATTATGAATCCTATATTTATAGGTCCCTAACAACGGCTTCACATGGGGATGGCATTTCCTGGTGAAATGTCAAGAACTCTAAGATCAGTAGCCTTGAATTTTTAACCTTGATGATCATGTAAATGTCTTCTGATTTCTGCAACAACTCATAATTATTATAATTTACTCTTTAAAGCTTAGGGCCTTCACTCCAAGCTTCAAATTTTGAAAAGAAAACATCCAATCCAATCTACTCACTTGTAATGAATATTTACAATGATGTAAAAAAGGAATCAATCTGGAACTAACTGTTAGTTAAATCAAAAGAATAGTAGTGTTTAAGCATCTTACCATTCACTGGTCCATCTGGAAGATCTGTTCCATCCAAATTTCGGATAAAAAATGCATTGTTACCCCTGTACCCATAAATTTCATAAGGTCCCTTCCATAAAAAATCAAATTACCCATGTTTTCCCTTTTCCTCTATCCTGGAATCCCACTTTAATACTTTATATCCTATGTAAAAATCATCTTCCTTACTCCTTTTATCAAAAATATTTTTGATCTTATCATGAATTACTTGAGATTTTTCATATACTTCCTCCCTTGTCTGCTGTAAATGAATTGTTTGATTTATTCTCCGTTGAATATCATTAATCTCAACTTGTGATTCCTGAATAATCTTCATTACTGGAGCTCCCAATGATGAAGGAAAAACTGCATGCATTCCATAAACTAGCTGGTAAGGTGAAGTACCAACTGACTTCTTGGTGGTAAGTCTATTTGTCCATAGGGCATAGATCAATTTTTTGTTCCAAGTCTTTTTGTTTTCTTGAAGTAATTTTTTGATGATGTTTACCAGGATTTTATTAGAGGATTCTTCTAAGCCATTAACTTGAGGGTAATAAGAAGTAGAGTGGCCTAGGGTAATGTGATACTTATGGAAAAAGGCAATCATTTTCTTGGATTTAAATGCAACTGCATTATCAGTAATAATTTTGTGTGGGCATCCAAATCTAGATAAAAGATTGTTTTCAATAAAAGATATTATGACTGAGTCTGTGGCTTGCCTAGTAGGAATGGCTTTTATCCACTTCGTAAAATAATCTATGGCAGTCAAAATCCATTTATGTTGTCCTGAAGATGGGGGATGAATTTCTCCAATGAAGTCTAAACCCCATTTTTGAAAAGGCATCTCAGTAGAAATAGGTTTTAGGGGCAAGGGTAACAATTTCTTTCTCCCTTCAAAAATCTGACGTTGGTGACAGGAGGTAACATATTTTTTGACATCAACAAACAATGTTGGCCAGTAGAAACCAACTCTAAGAATTTTATTTGTTGTACTCTTTCAGTATAAGTGGCCTCTGCAGTCACCTGCATGAAATTCCTCAAGAATATTGTCAGCTTCTGATTTCAGTAAAAAATTAAGTAAAATCCCACTTTGTTCTTTCCGATAAAGCATTTTATCAAGAATACAATATCTCATTGCTTTTAGTTTGACAAATCTAGCTTTAGTTCTAGTTAAACCAGGAGGGGCTTGTAAATGTGTGAGTACAAAGATAACATCAGAGTACCATGGTGAGTCTAGAAAGGCTTCTCTGATCAATGGAGTTGCCATCTCTTCTTGGTCATCAATTTATGCAATGAAATTTATATCTAAGGCATTACAGTTGGATTCAACCATTAATCTGGCTAACCCTTGTCCTTTTATGAGCTTCGTTGGTTTGATTTCAATATCATACTCAAGGATAGTGGCAATCCACTTTCCTCTTCTACCATCTAGTCCATCCTGTGTAAGAATATCTTTGACTACAGAATTGGGAACATAGGAAATAATGTGGGAGTAAAGAATGTACACTCTGAAATATTTTATAGCTTTAACCAAGGCTAAAGCTTGTTTCTCCATGATATTGTATCTCAAAGGTGCATCTCTAAGTGTTTTACTGAAAAATGCTATAGGCTGTTCAAAACCTTGGTCATTTTTCTGCAAAAGGACTACGACTATGGTATGTGCAGAGGCAAATGAAAAGATAATAAAATATTTTTTGAAGTTTGGGCTAATTAAGACTGGTGTTTTGGTTAAAGCATGTTTTATAGATTCAAAATATTGTTTTTCTTCAACTGTCCATTTTAATACCGAGTCTTTCTTCAACATGTTATTAAGTTCTTTTATGATTTCCGCTAGATTAGAAATAAATCTTCTTAAAAAAATTATTTTTTCTAAAAAAGCTTGTAACTCTTTGATGTTCCTAGGTGGGTGAATGTTTAGTATGGCTTCATTTCTCGCTGGATCTATCCTAATATCTTCTTTGGAAATTATGTGTCCTAATAATTTACCTTCTTCAAGTCCAAAAAGAGTCTTTTTGGGATTTAAAGATATGCCATATTTTCTACATTTAATGAATACCTGTCTCAAGTGATCCAAATGTTCATTATCAGATTTAGAAAACACAGTCATATCATCTAAGTAAATAACCAAAAAGTCATGGATTTCTTTAGCAAAGGCTATGTCCATAGCCCTTTGAAAGGTAGCTCCAGCATTCATTAATCCAAAAGGCATTTTCACATACATGAAAGTGCCCCAAGGAGTAGTAAAGGCTATTTTGTGTTGGTCTTCTTTTTGAACAAGTATTTGGTTATAACCTGAGAAACCATCCAATAAAGAAATTCTTGAAGATCCAACTACTCTCTGCAAGATGTGATCCATCTTTGGCAAAGGGTAATTATCTTTCAAAGACACTTTATTGAGATTTCTGAAATCTACACATAATCTTATTTCTCCAGTTTTCTTCCTAGTAGGTACTAAGTTAGAAACCCAAACATAATATCTAATTGGTGCAATTATTTGTGCCTCATACATTCGTTTGACTTCTTTCTCTAACAAAAGTAACAAGACAAGATTAATCCTTCTCAATTTTTGTCTAAAAGGATTCTGGTCATCCTTTACAGGAATCTTATGTTGAATTATACTTGTGTCATAAGCCTTTAAATCTTCATAACTCCATGCAAATACATCTTGATATTCTTTCAACAGATCAATGTATTTGAATTTTTCCTCTTGTGGTAAATATTTAGACAACTTTATCATTTTAGGATGTAATTCTGTTCCTCTATTGCACTCCTCAATATTAGATTTGACTGGTTCCATTTTAGGCTTTTTGGGCACATCATTGGAATCAAACAAGTCTTCTAAAGGAGTTAGACCTTTAGGTAAAAGATTATCTTTCAATTCTAGCATGTATATTTCTTCTTCAATTATTTCCTCTATGTCTACTTTTTCTAATTTATCTATATCTGATTGAGTAAATGCAGTTGGATTTTTATATTTATGTACATCTACACTATTTATTTCACAGTTAAAATTATCATCTACAGTACTTTCTGAATCTAAATTATCATCAATGTCTATCTTACAGTTTTGGAATTCTTCCTTGCTGTTCAAAAAATTGAAAATCTGTTCATCTTCTGAAAAAATTTGCTAGTATTTAACATTGTCAGGAACAATGGGTCTGTATTTTACTTCAGCAATATATCTATTTGTTGGTTGAAAAGGTAATTTACAGGTACTAGAAAAATTTTCTAGGCAATGTGCTTGCAAATTTTGATTTCTGGGAATAATAACAAACTTAGATTCTAGTAAATCATCAACCAAGTCAATTGCTGCATCTCTATATCTGGCTAATCTAGGATTATGAGAAGAATATTTAGTGTTTATTTGCTTAATGAATAATTTTGAATCACCCATGATTAAAATTCTTTTACCTCCCAAGTTTCTGATAATTTGGAGGCCTAAGATCAATGCTTCATACTCTTCCATGTTGTTGGTGCATTTAAAGTTGAGTCTAAAGGCATGTCCTTCCGAATGACTGGTTTCCATGTTGGTGATCCATACTCCAACTCTTGCCCCTGTATTATTCACTGAACCATCAAAATCTAAGTGCCAAAGGGCTTCATGAAAGATATTATCATTGTTTGGTTCAGGTTTTCTATTAATCAATTCAGTTTGGATTTCATTATTATCAGAGTTGCATAAAATGAAAGAGTCAAGGTCAGTAGGAGTTGAATAGATGGGATAATTTATGGAACTTTCTGCATTACTGACCATGTATTTCATTAATGTTTTTCTGTAAAGTTTTTTAGGTTGTCCAAATAATCTGATAGTAGAAAAACTCATGTCTAGTTGTAGAGATCCCTGCAACTTAGCTCCCCATGAGCGAGAAATAAGCATACCATATTTAGGTGGGATATCAGCTACTACAATATCCATGATCATACTTTTACCTGGGTATTGAACTAAATTGACACACAAATCTTTTATTAATCCAATGCACTTAACTTTAGAGGAATCAAATGAGAACAAGTCTTTATATGGCCTAGTTATTTCTAGATTCATAGTTTCCATAATAGCTTTTGGAATTAAGTTGTGGGAAGCTCCTGAGTTTAACATTGCATTGTGTAATATCTGATCGTGAATAGTAAGACTAATGTAAAAAGGAGGGATTGCTCCATCAGCATGTGTACCATTCACATCAGGACCAAAGATTAATTCAGGCTGATCATCATTTAGATTAATTGAATCCTCACCATCATTCATGTTTAAAGTTTCATTGATTGTTGATTTATACAAGTCATTCTTTACCAATTCTATTAAAGGAATTGGTATTTTTAACTTGGATATTTCAGCTTGAATGTTGAATGCTAGTTGAGATTTACTAATCTGCAAAATTTTATCTTTTGTGATTGTTAACTGAGTGGATTTTTCTTGAGGTTCAGCAGTTTTACCTTTAGCTTGAGTTTTTATTTTATCTTCTGTTTGAGTTTCTTGATTTCTGCTGTCTTTAGTTATTTTTTCATGAACAGTTTGAGTGGCAGTAGAGGCATTATCAGATCTGGAATTTTCAGTAGCAGATTTAGGATTTGATGGTCTAGAGTCAGCTGTATTCTTCTTTGGATTAGAAACTGTTGTTTTTGCTGAGTTAGTGGCCTTTGTAGTATTAGCCTTTTGGGCATCTTTGGAAGATTGAGCCACTTCATCAGTGATATCAACAATATTTGGACTAGGTTGTTTTTTAGGACTGGGTGGGTTTGAATTTTGCTTGTTTTCTCTTGGAAGAATTTGCAAAAATTTTGTTTTGGGAGCCTCTACATTCTTTTTATTTTTATTTTTTTGAGTTGGAGCATTGTTTTTTGTAGAAGTCTCATTTGTTTTCTTGCTCCTAAGGTTATACTGGCTGTGAATTTCATTGATTACGAAGTCATAACCTTGCTTATAGTCAAAGGATTCACCAAATTCTACTTTGAACCGTTGAAGCTCAAAGAGTTCTTGATCCTCCTGAGTGAGGAAAATAGTGTTTTCTTCATCTATCCCCATTACTATGTTGATGTCTTCCTCATCCTCAACATTGTTTTGAGAAATTTCAGCATAGTTCTCTTGGAATGGGGGCCTAATGTTTTGATCCGAAGAAGGTTCTTTACCATTTCCAGGATTGTTGTTTTTCTGTAGTTGGGATTTTTGATTTGGGGTTGGCTATCCCATTGTGGTTTTTTCTCAATGTTGTCTAATCTCTCAACTACTCTTTCTAAAGTTTTAGCAAAATAATCAATTTTACCATCTAAGTTTGAAGTCTCTTCTTTAATTTTGACTCTCCTTTCATTTCTAAGTCTGGATTTTTTGGCTAGAATATTAAGTTCTACACCAACAGCGTCTAGTTGCATCTATTCTAATGTTTCAACATTTCTTTCTCTTAATTGGTATGGCATATCTAGATCAAATCCATCAGGAAATTTAAGAAGTACTGCATAGGGGGTAGGTTTAAGATCAACATGGATGGAATTATAAACACTATTATATCTGGTGCAGTAATCCTGAACAGAATCATTGGGAGCTCTTTTTACAGCATCAAACTCAGATAAAATTTGCAGGGGATTCTTTTTCTTTTCCCATTTATTAAGAAATTCTCTATGAAATGCAGCTAAATCTGCTATGCTACCAACACCTAAATTTCTAAACCATGTTTTTACTTCTCCAGTTAAACTTTGAGCAAACAGCCTCATTCGGACATCAGATTCATCTATCTCATAAATTTCACAAAAATCAGTCATTCTGGTGATATGTTGTTGTGCAGTAATTTGTGAAAAATTGTCAAATAATGGGATATCCTTTTGGTAATTTTGCGGCATATCATGGACGTTTTGGGGTAAGACGAGAGGGGCATATCTTGCAGCCATGATTTGAAGTTTTCCTGAACTAGGAGGTATAACAGTGACTATAGGAGCAGTGCTGGATATGACAGCTAATGTGCTGGAAGCTAGATTTGAAGAACTTGGAAAAGATGTTGATATATGTATGGATAAGGGTGGAAAAAATGTAGTGCTTATAAAACTGGTGGATGTAATGGATTGAGTAAATGATGGAAATACTATCCTAGGCTGCAAAGGCAACTCGAGGATGAATGGTTCTGTGGACAAACCTGCAGTGGCTTGAGGGTATGATGAATATATGATCCTAGGCTGAAAAGGCAACTCAGGAATGAAAGGTGTTACACCATTTTTTTGGTCATCTAACCTATTATTATTAGATGAACCCAAGTACACCATGTAAGACCAATTTTACCCTAAGTAAAATTGCTTTCACCATATAAAATAACTTATTTGGACATATTTAACCCAAAAAAAGGAAATTAATTAAATAAATCCTTATTTATTTAATTATTTCCTAAGAACAAGTTATTTAAATCATTATTTAAATAATATTCTTAGTTAAATTTGACTAAATCATACATAAATAATTAAATAAACCATTAATTATTTAATTATATTCCCATCATTCCCCTAAAATGATAAATAAATCATTTATTTATTTATTATTTATAAATAAAGGAATTGACCCAAGTCAAGAATCCTTTTTCCTCCAACAAATATAATAAAATATTCCTAAAAGGTGCTTCTATAATTCGATTAATAATATTTTATTCATGCACCGAGTTCTAGACCACCCCAATATTTTGTTATAAATAGGGGGTTTTCCCCATTCATTAACCACCTTCATTGCATTAGATCACTCTAGATCTTCTCTTGGTCACCATTTTTCCATTTTGCTTTGTGAACTCCCATTGAGTTCTATGTTTGCTTTTCCACATCCATAAGAGAGAGAAATGCTAGATCTGAAACACTGAGGACTTCCAAGAACCCATCCCACTGAGGAGAACTGGAAAACACCTTTCTTGTTTTCCTCTCAGGTGCCCCATTCTTTAATATAATATAAAATTCTTTCATATACATTCTTCTTGTCTTGTTCATTGGATCTATGGACCTATGTTATTTTTTATCTGCTTAATATCTTTTGTGCTTAGATATGAATTTGTGCAGCAATCTTAAAGGTATTTTGCATCCATAATCGATGTTAGGGCTATTTTTTATGTGTAGCTAAAGTGATCTTTTACGATGAAAGATTCGTACTAACAATTGGTGACTCCACACGGGTTTTCTTTTGCGATCACTGTCGTTTTATCTATTCCTACATATCCAGCTCTTTCATACCCTAGGGTTTCTCTTCCATTTTTTTTTCCCTATTTTTATGGTGATTTTCACCCCTAAAACCATTTAAACAGTCAAATTTTTAACTTCCATGTGTTTCTGGCCTTATTGCGCAGGTGACAGACATCAGCCGCAGCTGAGACGACAAAAGTTTTCTGAAATCTACCGCCGAGACAGCCGGATCTGCAGGTCGCACTTATTGGCCCAAAAAGTGCGACCTGAGCCTCAAGACGCACTTTTCCGCCCCAAACCTATGACCTAGACTGCAAACAGGTCAGAACCTGCGACCTGCACTTTTTCTGCAAATTTTTCAGCACTTTTTCTGGGTTTGTCTAAAGCTTCTGTCAGGGTTTTCCAGCCTCTGTCTCTGCCCATTTGGACTTGTTTCTGATCTTCTTCGCTCACCTAAGAGGGAATCTTTCCCCTTAGGGCTCTAGTACCCTCCACTTTTTGTGGACGAGTCTTCACTGTTTCAGACGTCTGAATTTCCAGAGTTTCAACCCTCTTTTTCTCAGATATGATACCTCCTTTTTAGATCCCTTTAGATCAGCTCTTCTCCCTCTCAAAACCACCTCATTTTTTTTTGTTTGGGTTCATTTCTAAGGCCACTGCGTTGTCTCTCCGATTTTTAAGCTGATATCCTCCTTTTTAACAGCAACCTTGCCTCTTCCTCTTTGATGTTCTCTGCATCACTTTTCAGCAGATTCACCCTTTGGATCCCAGTCCCTCCGGACCTTAGATCTATTGGCCTTTTTTAGCGTGCTTTGCCTGGTTTTTTCCCTCTTGTAGACTAGTTTTGAGAGACCCGCCCTTTTTGGGTTAGATATATACATTATTAGTTGTTAATTTTCTGTTTTTTCAGTCTTATTTACTGCAAATTTTTTTTCCATTACGTAACACACTTTTTCTTTTACTCTCAAAACGTTTGGGTTTAAACAACTAAAATTAACGCACGCCACACACTGACCCTAAGTGAAGAAGCGCCTAGTTAACACCGCCTGGAAAAGACTTTAAAATCAATTGTCAATGCACCTTTCTACCCTTGACCTCACTTGATTTTGTCCCTTTCTGCCCTTGTCGGTTTTCTTCTTCCCGTCATCATTGCGCCCCCAAGGTGCCTTTCCCGGAGACTTCTTGGACTTCACCCTCAGTTTCCACTTGGTCGACTTCCTCCTTCCCATCGTCATCGAGTAAGTCCTCCCCCGAGTCCACACTCTGACTCTTCTCCCCCTAGTTCTGGTTCTTCCCCTATCACTTTCACCATGTCTACTTCAGGGCCTACTACTAGCAGCAACCCCAGTACTACTGCAGGGTCTGTTTCTAGTGGAATCACTGCGGGACCTACCTCGACTACCCCATTTCTCCCTTATATGGCCGGACTTAGTCTCCCCGACTTCAATCAGCTAATTAATGATCCTATTTGCCACGATGTTAGTTGGCCTGCTATACCAACCAAGCTCCCCTCCGATATTCCCAAGTTCGAAGGCCTTGCTAGTGAGGATCCCTCCAACCATATCCGATCCTTCCATATGTGGTGTTCCTCCAATTCCATTACTGACGACTCCATTCATATTCGATTGTTCCAACGCACGCTTACAGGCGAAGCTTCTAAATGGTATGTTGAATAGGCCACCTCGTCCCATACCACTTTTGCGACTATTGCCCAAGCCTTCCTATCTTATTTCCAGCTCCCTCTTCGATACGACACTGGTACCGAGCTTTTAACCTCCTTCCACCAATCCTCTTCAACCCGCCTTTCCGCTCATGTCCAGGAATGGCGGCGTGGAAGAAGCTTATGTCGAGCTCCTCCTTTTAAAGATCGGGTTTATATGGACTGGTTCCTTCGCTCTCTCTTACCTCCCATTGGAAAAGATTTCTCCTCCCATTTCCCTCAAACTGAAGAAGCCGCCCTCCAAATAGCCTTGAAATATGACCTCATTTATGCTCAATCTGGTTATGTTTATACCGTCCTTCTTGACCTCCCCAAGCCCGGCGGCACTAACGCCCCGGGGGCATCTCACTCTGCCGACGGTATCGTTGGAGCCCTATCAGATACCTCTACCCAACCTCCTCCGGGCCACGGTTTTCCCTCAGGGGCCAGCCCCCCCCGGCACTTTTCCCCCTCCCGGTAGCATGTATTCAGGCTACGACCTGCCTCCTCCTTTTGCCCACCCTCCTGCTTACCTTACTGCTGCCCAACCTACCCCTTACCCGTATTCGCAACCTGGTGTCCCAGCTCGTCCAGCTTTTGGACCTCCCACCCCCTTGCCTTTTCCACCCCCACAACCGCACTTACTACCCCCTTCAGGGCAAGTATTGGCACAGCAGGGGGCACCTAATTTTCCTCCTTCTCAAAGAAGGAGAAGAGGCAATCAATCCGCTCCTGGTAATCGTGGATCTAATCCTTCTAGTATTGACTCTACCACTGCCAACCAGCCACAGGGCCCTCAGCCTAAGCCGGCCAGGCCACTTCGCACCAGTACGCCCTATTCTTGTTGCGGTGTGTATGGTCACTACACTCACGATTGTCCATTATTACCACAAATGCGGCAGATGTGGGATTCTCAGGCCACCGTACGGGGACAAAATCCCCCCCCTACCACCCCTCCCACCCCCGTTACTTCTCCACCTGTTGTGTTTACCGATCCTTTCCCGCAACAAGGATTCGTGGCCACTCAACTACCTCACGCCCCGGTAACCACTCAACCTTCCTCTTCTGGTTCCTATGATTACTAGATTCTCATGATATCCTCTGACCCACCCCTCACCATTGACCTCAACCTTCAAACTCGGTCCCGTCAATATTCCACACCTCCTGTTCCGTCTGTCTCCGAGTCTCCATTGTCAGGTTCTACAGAGCCTCTATCGACACCCAATGGTCCCTTGCAACTCCCTTCACCCCAAGCCGAGGTCCATCCCAAGACTCCTAAGGGCCCATTACACCGAAATGCTGCCTTCGGTCGGGCTGCCCATTCTTACAACATAGTAGCTGATCTGGTCCAGTCTCCTGCTGCCATTTCCACATTGGAACTCCTCCAATCGTGTCCTTCTCAAAAGAGCGCTCTACTATCTGCCGTGGGCGCTGTAGATCCTTCTGATGACCAATTGATTGTTTTCGACGCCCGTCAGTCAGACCACCCCCCTCTCCCTCCTTCGATTGCTTTCCAAATCCCAGTCAAAATCCGCAACGCTAATGTTGCTAGGTGTATTATTGATGAGGGGGCATCTACCTGTGTAATGTCCACTTCGGTTTGGAAACAACTAGGCTCCCCTGAACTAGCCCCTTCCACCATCACCCTTCGTGCATGGGACGACCATGCCTCCCAGCCCATTGGCCTCTTCCGTAACTGTCCTATCACCCTTGTCGGTAAGATTGTCTGTGTCGACGTTGAAGTTATCGATGCCCCTCTTGACTACAACATACTTTTGGGGCGTAGTTATACCTATGCGATGTTTGCCGTCCCATCCGCCATCCACTGCAAGATGTTCTTCCCTCATAATGGTAAGATCTTCACCATTGACCAATTGACTTACCACGAACCAAACTCTCAGACCTCCCCTGCGTCCACCATCTCTACTGTCACCAACAAGCAATCTGTTGATTCTTTGACCAGTGTCTCCCCTGGCGTCTACAAAGACTCCTCCTTGCTCAAAACCTTTTTCGACTCCCCTCCCATCTTTGATCCTAACTTCGCGAACTTTTGCATGATGCAATCATCATGGGCTAACCTTACCACGCCCACTTTGGCTAGTCAGCAACCTCAACCTCAACCAGCTCCTAGCCCTTCGCCCCCGTTAGCCACCCTTCTTCCTTCTGAATCTTCTTCTACCGCCACTCCTCATGGGCCGACTTCACCTGAAATCAACCCCCTTGGCACCATTCCTCCTAGCCATTTCCATGCTGGAAAGATCCCTTTCCTCGCTCCCTCTCCCGGCGCTTATTCGGTCCCTACCTTGGCCACCCTATCCCTCCCCAACTTGACCTTAGGTATACCCATATGGTATCTTGACCCTCCCGCCATCCCTCCGCCAGGTCAACCTAAACCATATCTTACTTTGACCCCGGTTCAACCAATTCCCACCACTTCTCTTTCTACGCTGGTACCTCAGTCACCTCAACCAACATCGCATCCTGTTGCCACCACTTCGGGTAAACATAGCACATCACGCAAGGGGGCATCAAAAGAAAAACCTACCCTGCCCAACTCTACCCCTCCTCGGATTCCCAAGCATCCCATCTAATGAGCGCTATGTGATGTTGTTGTTCATGCCACTCATACTTGTCCTGAATTACCACCTCTCAAGACCATGGTTAATGACACGTTTCCAGAATCAAACATCCCCGAAGTCCACGTCACCATACCAGCTCCTCCCCCTAAAATTAATAACTTGCGCACCAACCACCCTTGCTCTTTGTGAAATTTCCATGGCCACTATACCCACCGTTGTCCCCGCCTCGATGAGTATCGTGCTTCTTTAGCCACATACCGCCAATTTGAAGCCACCCTCACCCGTACTCCTTCTTCCCTCACCTCGAACCACCCGTCTACCACGATTACCATTTCTCCTCCTGATACTGACATGACTGAACCTTCAGCTACCATTTCCTACCTTTCCTCATCCCCACGGTTCTCAGATACCAACCCCATGGTCTCTTCCCCCGATGCTTCGCCTGATCATTCAACTGCTCACTCTGTCACCTCACATAACACCGTACCTATGAGCCATTCCCCTCACAATCACGAGTCTCATCTCTTTACCTCCTACAGTCACCCTCTTCCATCCTATCTTCCCATTTTCCAGTCCAATGAAGACATCATGGAAGCCATGACCCACCCTGATTTTCCATGGGACGATATGCACCATCGCGCATACTTCCTCCCCCATCAATCCCATGACCAATATGCCCTCGAATCCAAAGACTTCATTCCTGATAAAGTTGATTGGTTCAAAAACCCCATTCCTGCACCTGATGCTTTCGAAGAAGGCAATATGGCTAATATCTCTCCCACCATCAAAATCAACATTTCTGTCAAGCCAGGTATTGAAGAACATATCACCATGGGTGCCCAATGCACCCCGGAAGAAATTGAAGCCTACACAAAACTCTTCAAATAATTCCGTGATGTTTTCGCCTGGTCATACTCAGAAATGCCTGGACTCGATCCTGCCATTGTTGAACATTACATCGACACATGGCCTGATGCCATTCCTGTTCGTCAAAAGTTGAGACCCATCCATCCTTCTAGACGTGAAGCCATCAAAGCTGAAATCGACAAGCTTCGGCAGGCCGGTTTCATTTACCCTATTGAATATACCACTTGGGTGTCTAACCCAATTCCCGTCCTAAAAAAAAAGGGCACCATTCGTGTTTGCACTGACTTTCGCGATCTGAACAAAGCTTGTCCCAAAGACAACTTCCCCACACCATTTATTGACCAAATCATCGATGAGTGTGCGGGGCACGAAATTCTCTCCTTTATGGATGGCTTCTCTGGATACAACCAAATTGTTATCCGTCGTGCTGATCAACTTAAAACCGCGTTCATTAGTCCGTGGGGCACTTTCGAATACCGAGTCATGCCATTTGGCCTTAAAAACACCGGCGCCACCTTTCAACGAGCCATGTCTTATTGCTTCCATGACTTAGCCCATATTATCCTTGCCTATTTATATGACCTTACTGCACATTCTAAACATCGGGCGCAACACCTTCATGACCTGCGTACCATTTTTCTCCGATGCTGCAAGTATAACATCCGCCTTAACCCTTTGAAATGTGTCTTCTGTGTTCCCGCCGGTCGTCTCCTCGGCTTCATCGTGTCTAAAGACGGGATAACTCTCGACCCCTTGAAGGTTCAAGCCATTCTTGAACTTCCTCTGCCTCGTACCTTACGCCAGCTACAAAGTCTCCAAGGAAAAGCTAATTTTCTTCGCCGATTCGTTCCTAAATACACCACTACTGCACACGGCTTCCTTAGACTTCTTCGATCTCACACCCCTTTCATCTGGGATACCTACGCTCAAGAGTCTTTTGATGCCATCAAGCATGCTCTCACATCCGCTCCCTTGATCCGTCCCCATGACTTTGACCGAGATTTCATCCTATACATCTCCGCCTCCACCTATTCGGTTGCTGGTGTCCTTATTCAAGAGGATGATAACGATGCCGAACATGTGATCTATTATGTTAGTAAGAACCTTGCCGGTCCACCTGTGTCCTACTCGCATGAAGAAAAGTTAACACTAGAGGTCGTGTTCTCAGTCTAAAAATTGCGTCATTATATCCTAATGCGATCCACCAAGGTTGTCATTGATTCCAACCCCATGGCTTTCCTATTGAGTCGTCGCATCCTCAATGGGAAGTATGCCCATTGGGTCGTTATTCTCCAAGAATTTGACCTTGAATTCATCACCCCCAAAAGTAAGAAAGGTTTAGTCCTAGCTGAACTCATTTCTGATCTGCCTACCCAAACGCAAGATACTCCAATTAATGACGCTCTTCACGATGAACATTTGTTTGCTATCACCATCGAAAATCCTTGGTACGGTGACATCCTTACTTACTTGCGAACCCAAAAGTTTTCCCTTCACCTTGATTGTGATGCTCGATGACGTATCCGACACCAAGCTTCTCCCTACCTTCTAATCGGCGATGACCTTTATCGTCGCGGCGTAGATACTGTCCTTCGTCGTTGCCTCACCCATGCTGAAGCCGAGCAAGTCCTAAATGCCTGTCATAGTGGCGCTTGTGGTGGCCATCTCTCCAGCCTCGCCACCACCCAAAAAATCATGCGCGCTGGATATTTTTGGCCTTCTCTCTTTAGTGATTGCATTGAAGCCGTCAAACACTGTTCCAATTGCCAACATTTCGCCCCCAAGGTGCGAGCTCCTCTCGCTCCCCTCCATCCTGTCGTCACAGCAGGTCCTTTTTGCAAATGGGCCATCGACTTCATGGAATGTCGACCTCCATTTGCTGGTAACCACAAGTATATCATCATAGCAGTCCGATATTTCACTAAATGGGCCGAAGCTATGTCTATGTTCAACAATACGGCAGCCACGACAACCCTCTTTTTCTTTAACCATGTCATTGCCCGATTCGGCGTTCCAAAACAGTTAGTATCCGAACATGGCCAACATTTTGAAGACCAAATTTGGCATGAGCTCTCCTCCCTATTGGGTTTTGAACACCAATATTCATCCTCCTATTACCCCCAAGGTAATGGTCAAGTTGAAGCGGTCAAAAAAATTCTTAAGACCATGCTTCAACGAACGGTGAATAAGCAAAAAACCAATTGGCATCTCATGCTCTTCCCTGCTTTGTGGGACTATCGTATGTCTGTTAAAACCGCCACCGGTTTCACTCCTTTCCACCTTGTCTTTGGAGAGGAAGCCGTCTTACCAATAGAGTGTGAAATCCCTTCCCTTCACTTGGCCGTCGAACTTCTCCATGATACTCAACCTCTAGAACAACGACTTATCATGCTTGAGCGCGCCTCTGAAGACCGTCGTGTTGCATTGCAAACTCTCGAAGCGGCCAAAAAGTGCACAAAAGCTCAGTATGACCGAAAATTACACCCTCGCACCTTTCATGAAGGTGACCTTGTTCTAGTATACGACTAGGCCCACGATACCCTTGGTCATGGGAAGTTCGACTCATTATGGCTAGGTCCTTACATCATCAGTAAAGATCTTGGGAAGGGAGCATATCTTTTAGAGGACTTTTAAGGCCACCCCCTTCCTAATCCTCGCAATGCACTCTATCTTAAGAGATATTACCCTTAGCATTTCCCACTCGAAATGCCTCTTTTATCTCCTTGTCGATAGCCAGCATCTGTTTGTTCTTATCATTCACTACTTCACCAGGTCACATGTTGTCCACGAAGTCTTTCTTTCCCTCTTCTCCAAATCGGATTTCCTCACTTGCAACACTCTTCCTTGGGGCACCACTTGGCCCCATATTTATTATTGTTCGTGTCGATTTCCGTCATGAGATACCATTTTGTACTCATGTTTTTCGGGTCCCCTTTGGTCCTTTCATCATCAGTCTCTACTTGTACGTCGCTCTACTATTTTCCCTCATGCCCTAGTTGGGATTCCCTTATTACCTTACCTATGGCGGACCTACTTCTGTCGACATCAGCTCATTTATTCTAGAAGCCAGGTCTAGGGGGCAGTGTACCTTGGTTCGAGCTCTTCTCAACATGATCGTGAGCTATACACTTGATGGTCCAGTGATGCAGTAGCCGTTATTGGTGATTCCCTGGCGTGTGTGAGATGTCTCAACCCTCATGAGGGGGTGGCCCTACAGGTAGCCCCCCACATGCCCGGATGAATTCATTTCAGCCCTTGATGCAACTCCTCTCATATGATGATACCAGCCTCAGCCGCTTGCAGCACCTCTTCGACTTGCATTTATCAGTCAGCCTTTGCGAGCCCTTCCCTGCGTGTAGGGGGCATTTGGGCGTCTTTATATCTCATGTACTACCATATTATTGTATAAGTCCTGATGATTATTCCAGGCATCACATGTATGTGGGATTTATCATATTCTTTATCTGGCTCATGTTTAGGCCAGCACATGCTTCCTCAGTGCGTTCCGTGGTTTTCTGGACGCCTTATTATTTGTACTTATTTCATTCCGTGGTTTTTCGGGTGCCTTATTCTTTGTACTTTGTCTCAGCGGGCATAGGTATGCCTCCCCCGCCGCCTTCATCACAGGTACCACTTCATAGAGACTTGTTGCACCTGTAAGTCTTGTCTCGTCAGGGTCTAGTCCTTTAACACATCAGACAACATTACACTTCTCTCTCTCACTTCCATTTCGATATTTAGTGATTGAGTTCTTACAACGTACTTCGGTCATACGATTTTCTCCTAACACTCATACGTTGGGGGGCAATCTGTTACACCATTTTTTTGGTCATCTAACCTATTATTATTAGATGAACCCAAGTACACCATGTAAGACCAATTTTACCCTAAGTAAAATTTCTTTCACCATATAAAATAACTTATTTGGTCATATTTAACCCAAAACAAGGAAATTAATTAAATAAATCCTTATTTATTTAATTATTTCCTAAGAACAAGTTATTTAAATCATCATTTAAATAATATTCTTAGTTAAATTTGACTAAATCATCCATAAATAATTAAATAAACCATTATTTATTTAATTATATTCCCATCATTCCCCTAAAATGATAAACAAATCATTTATTTATTTATTATTTATAAATAAAGGAATTGACCCAATTCAAGAATCCTTTTCCCTCCAACAAATATAATAAAATATTCCTAAAAGGTGCTTCTAGAATTCGATTAATAATATTTTATTCATGCACCGAGTTCTAGAACACCCCAATATTTTGTTATAAATAGGGGGGTTTTCCTATGTTTCCTATTCATTAACCACCTTCACTGTATTACTAGATCACTCTAGATCTTCTCTTGGTCACCATTTCCCATTTTACTTTGTGAACTCCCATTGAGTTCTATGTTTGCTTTTCCACATCCATAAGAGAGAGAAATGTTAGATCTGAAACATTGAGGACTTCCAAGAACCCATCCCACTGAGGAGACCTGGAAAACACCTTTCTTGTTTTCCTCTCAGGTGCCCCATTCTTTAATATAATATAAAATTCTTTCATATACATTCTTCTTGTCTTGTTCATTGGATCTATGGAGCTATGTTATTTTTTATCTGCTTAATATATTTTGTGCTTAGATCTGAATTTGTGTAGCAATCTTAAAGGTATTTTGCAGCCATAATTGATGTTATGGCTATTTGTTATGCGTAGCTAAAGTGATCTTTTACGACGAAAGATTCATACTAACAAAAGGTTCTGTGGGTGAACTGACAGTGGAGTCTAAAAATGAAGTGGCAACATACATAGTTGAATCTACTACTGGAAAAACTATGGTGTATAATTGAGAAACTGGAGGCTTAAATTGATACAAAAAATTGGCTAATTTAATAGCTTCATCAACGTCTTTAATTCGTGTAACATTAACCCTTTCTACTGGACTTTGAATTTCAGATTTGTCTAATTTTATTGATGCTGAAATAAGGTTTTGTTTTTCATTCACAAAAGAAGTAAAAATAGGATCTATGATAGTTTCCTTTAAATCAGTGTTAGATTTATTTCTAAACAATGAATTTTCAAACTTGAAATCAAAATCAATATCATATAAGATCACTAATTCTTTGGGTAATGAATTAGCTTTTCTCAAGGACACTTCAGTTTCTAAACTAACAATCTATTTTTTCTTTTTATTTTTCCAATCTGTTCTGGGTTATCTACTATTACTGCAGGCTTAGGATCCGGGTTGGACCTAGTATAGTAGGTTTTCCTAGAAGCCAGACTGTCTATTTATGAAATACCTACAACCTTTTAAAGTTAATCTTAAATTAGAAAAGATAGATTTAAAAATCTTCCTTCAAGATTCAATTTAAAATTGGAAACTGGTTGGTTCCCCAGTATGGTCGTCAGTATGTTATCACCCTAGTAATTTCTAAAGATTGTGGGCTCTTTTGGATTTTTTCAGTTTTAAGAAAACTATGGGTACCACAAACCTACTTTGGAAATTCAGGATCTAGACTTCCTAAATTTCAGAGAGGGCTCTCTCTTTCAGATTTAACTTTGTTTTTGTTTAATATTTTAGGCGAGGTATGATTGGGCAATTGGTTTTTTATTTGAAAGTTTGGTGGGAAATAAGATTACTTGGAGACAAATTAAAGAGGGATCTACTAGTCCATTGGGCTATGCAGTCTAGAGGTAGCAAGAAAAACTGGAAGGCAAGGCCAAAAGGATGCTAATGTACTCAGGGCAAGGTAGATAACCCTCAGAGATTTGAATAGTTTGATTTGATGAGATGGCTTGCTTTCGCGATAAAGGGCAGTAAAGGATCCTTTGATCCGGAAATAAGAGGAAGGAGGCAGGGGTCAAATGGGACTAGGAGCAATTAAGGATTCCTAAGTCCGGAAATCAGCAGAAAACAATGAAATGATCAAGTAGTTAAGATAGGGAGATTTTACACTAATCCTGAAATAATATTCCTAATTAATCATTCAGATTTGGAACACATATATGAAATTGAATGAAACTTCAGAAAATTACATAATGACAATAAGAAATCACTTTACTCATTGGATTATCGCATGAATCCTGAGTTATGAAGTCTAGTTGGTTCTTGTCCAGACTACTGCTATGAAATCAACACATGAGCCTCCAAAGCACCAACAAAATTATCTATAATAATTTCAGCAACTTTATTCCACCCTAAACACTTCATAAACTGAAGTATTTATATGATATGTTTATTAAAAAATATCCTAGAGAAGTCTAGGAATAACTCTTAGAAAATAAAATATCTTAACACACTAAAAGGGCTTGCTGCTTAACAACTTAGAAAGTTGTCCTCTTATCTAGAAAAAATAGAACTGACATCATCTAATCAAAACAATTTGTTGACTAGGTGTGCATGCTTGCTGGCATATTTCAAAGATATTTGTTTATGGATTACTTCACTGATACTCTTTCACTTTTCATCCTTTAACACTATTTTTCCTCTTGATACTCTCTCACACTGCTTCCTTGTTACTTTTACTACTGTAAGATAGACAAAATTACAATAGTACAAATTTTTGATTCATTTCTTCTCGGATACTCTTTGACTCTACTGATCAATCTAATACACTTTCACTGCAAAATTTACCTTTTAAAAGCTATAAAAGGAACTTTTCACTGTATTTTCTGTTGTTCTGCTCCAATGTTGTTATAACAAATCTGTGAATTCCTGCCATTGCTGATCACTTGGTATTTTCATACATTTCAACTTTCGGTAACTTTCATCAGCATCAGTGTACTTTGAGAAATTTGGTTTGACAATGAAAATATGTTTGATTTCATTCTGTAGAAAAAATAAGTTCTCAAAGTACTCCAATATAACTTTACCAGTTGGAGAGCCTTGTGGCAGAGGCTTATTTATTTGTTCTTTTTCATGGGCTCTGATCTTCTTGTCATAATATGTTTGAACCATTATCTTTTCATTAAAGCCATGAACGTCCGGGAGGCCTGCGTTTCTCAATATTGTGTATTGTGCCAAAAAATTTGTTATTGACAACTCCATGGTCTTGCACTTTTCCTCCAAATTTTTCATTATATTCCTTTTATTTAGGACCTTTTTGATTTGTAGAATTGTTTCCGTCCTGTCTTGGATTTTCAATTCTTCAAGCTCTTATCTATTTTTGCTGTTTAAAAATGTAATAAGATTCAAAGCTAGAGATGGTTTGTTGGCCAATTCTTCTTTTGTTTTCTGAATTTCCCCCTGTGCTACCTTAAGTAGATCTCTCTGCTCATAAATGATTTGAATTGAAGGCCACTGTAGATGTATGCCTTGGATTATGTTATTCCAAAGATAGTTCTTGATGAAGGACACTTGTTCACTGAGATTGACCTGTTGCTACAAAATATTTACCTACTCTTGAAGTCTATTTTCTCTTTGTTCACGTCCCTTAGATGTAATCAATGCATTTCTATTTGATGTTTCAATAGTTTGAATGGTGCTTTTCAATTTGATTATCTCATTATTCTTTAGGGACATCTCCTCCATGGCCTTTACTATGTCAGCTGCTTCACCTGTTTGATGTACCTGTGTGGTGGATGATCCTGTGGTAGAAGTGTCTATAGATTGCATTGACACTGCAGTTTCTAGTGGAAATTTTGGGTCTAAATGCTCTGCCAATGTGGAAGGGATAGCTATTCCAACTATAGGAATAGCAATGGGAGTAGATTTCACATCAGCCTCTTTCACTGATTCTTTTTCTTTTATAAGGATGTCCATCTGATCTTCCATCTCTTTGACTTGGGCAGTCAGTTTTAGTATTAGCTTGGCCATTTCAGATTTTTCGGTTTGTTCTTGGAGGATTTCCTTTGCTTGAGGATGTTCATGTTGTGGGGGTTTTAATTGCTTCCTCAAGGCAGCAATGTCTTCATTATTTTGTTTTATTAGTGCTTGAGCAACCTGAATGTTTGAAGGATCCACTCCAATTTGTAGCACCAGGTCTTCTAAGGATTTGATCCTTAGATCCTTCGCATGTAATGAGGCTTTATCTAATTTCATTTGATCCTGCAAGTTGAACACAGTGTTTTGCAATCTAGTTGCACTCACAGTTTTGTTTACCACCTTAGAATAGAGCATTTATGAAGTACTTCTATGAAACTCTATTTGATCAAGTTCATGTATGGTGTCTGCATCTACTTCAAGCTCTGTTTTCCTATAATCTGCAACTGAATCTGGGTCTGTAACCTTTGGCTGGAGAAAAGACATAATCATTTTATTTTTTGAATAGTCAAAAGCTGTCAAAAGTCTATCTTTGTTACCTGGCTTTTCTTCTATAAATTGTGAGTAAACTTCTCTTTTGATTTGTTCATATCTTTCCTTAATTTTTTTTGTATTTCTCCTTGATATCAATATATTTTCCCTCTACTATTTTGGAGGAGGAGGGAACTTCTATATTTACCTGTTTTTCAACCATTTCTCTGCCCCGTTCCTGTGTTAAAACCTACTCTTTTTGAATTTCTTCTAGAGTCTCATTTACAATTACAGTGGCTTCATCATTATCTACCTGCTGATCATCTGTATCATTTATTTAAGTAGCCTTTTCTTTCTCAGTAGCAGTCATTTTTTCCCTTTTATTGTAAATAATCTTGAATTTGTTTTCTGCAATGGTCTCTACTGAATAGCCTTCTTCATTCCTGGTCCTTTTGTTTGAAGTTTCTACCTATTTTTTGACCACTATAGTCTGTGAATTATCTATGTTTATCACTGTAGCTGCATTAGAAGTATGGTCAACCAATGTATTTTCCACCCACTCTATTTGATTTGCAAATTTATCAATTTGGAGTTTAGGCTCATGGATGAATGGAGTCAATTTACATTTAAGCCTTATACTATTCAAAATGCCTTTAGGATTATAATTCCAGTAAAAAATTTCTTGGAACTTATAATCTGACAATTTCGTTGCTATCTCCTTTAATGTGTCCCTGTTGTTTACTATGAATGGGACAATTTGGTTCTTCAACTTGAATTGGGTCTTTTTCTTAGAAGCCATGAAGTTTACCGCATCTGCATTTAACACCTGCCTTAGATATTCCAATGCAAAAATTTTTATAGTTAGGAATTTGGGCAACTTATATGGGAGCAAATTTGCTCCAAATATCCTTAATTCTGTATGTCCTTCATATAAGTACCAATCCCCTACTTGGATTTGTTCAGACAACTGCAATATCCTTTTCATTTCATCACTAACCCTGGGTTGTTCTGTTTTATAAAATAAATTCATGGCTGGCCTGACAATCAAATTTGTAAAATCCTTGTAATTGAATTCATTTCCATTTTTCCTCAGTAATGATGTCCAGAATATTACTGACAGAGGCTGGCCCTCTACATTCATCTTTTGTAAAGCCACTGGAAACTGTTCTGCTTGGAAAAATAGAAAAATATGGAATATATATGATGAATATCTAAACACTCCCTGAGTAGGAAATTTGGTCAACTGATAATGTATACTGTCAGCAATGAACCTAGCAAAATCAAATCCCATCGTAGGAGGTTGCCCAGGGGACAATGTAGAAAGGAATCCTAGTATAAAGACATCAGTGAACTCATCATTAAAATATCCTAAGATAAAGGATAGCATTGAAATTACTTGTCTGGAAGATTCAGGAAAATCCGAGGTGGAATAGGGTGGATTCACTTTTTGGAAACCAACATGAGTAGGCATGAAATTTTGAAGAATCATAAACCTCCTAGGGAAATCCAAATCTAGGTACAACTGAGTCAAATCTTCAATGGATAGGGGCACTACTCTTGGATCAAAATTCAACTGAAGCATTTCATTAATGGATTCTGTTGTGATGGAAAATAGAATTTCTCTATCTTTGTTCACAATAGACCTCTGGTCGGGAACATAATGCAATTGACACAATCTGACCAGGTCTTGAGCTGGATGAGTAATAGGTACAACATACTTGGGCAAATTAGACTCCCAAATAGGTATATCATTTTTATTTTTATCGAGAAATTTGTCATAATGCCAGTTATGAATATCAAGCCAATTAAATTCTACTGCTGCATCAGGAATCTTGTAATCCAAATCTGTCAAAGGACTGCTTTCTTCAGTAGAAACAGGTGGTTGAAGAGGTCTAACAACTTCAATTGAATCATCTGTTAAAGCAGGAGTAGGCTTATTAATCTTTGATGATTCAGGCTTAGGAAGCTTGGCTGAGACAGATTTTGGGGCTTTGGGACCTCCAGACTTGGCTGTAACTTGCTTCTTTGTCATTTCTAGGGATAAATAAGCAAGATTAAACTGTTTTCTATAATTAATTTTGACACAGAGGGTATTTCAACAAATATGGGACAAATTTGGGAATCTAGGAATCTAGGAATCAGAGCAAGGGTTTTAGGACAAAAAACACATGTTTTCTGAGTGTAGAGGACTGAGGAAAGGGATTTTTGGCTTTCTGTGCACTTTTTAACTTTTCTAAACCATGGAAACTGTATTTTAATGACCCAAATTTCTTTAAAATGGAGTTTATGCAAATGGCCAATTCTGAGAAAAATTTGCAAGGTTTTTTCCTGCTTTTTCAAGGTTTGGGCACACTAGGATTTGGTAATTTTCTTCCTTGTAACTCGACTGGTGAGATTTAGAGTTGAATTTGTGAATTTACAAGTTGGAATACTAAAAAATACCTCTGCAGGTATTTTTGCGGTCGAGAAGAGTTTCTGGTTGTATCAGCTTCAAACTGGATGCTATGACTCAGTGGAAAGTGTCAAGAGTCCTTTAAATGCAGTCACTGTGGTGAAATTCCTCTTCAAGGGGATAAATTTTCTAGCAAAGGTTTAAATTTCATTCACAGAGTCTGGGCATATTTTCTTAACAGGAAAGGAGAAAATAATACATAAAATGGTGAAAAAATAAGGTTTAAACCTTCAATATTTATCATTATGTGTATCATTTATTGCAGGTCTCAATCAATGGCATGAGGTGGAATTATCCTTGAATGCAAAAAAAACTTGGTGGTTTTCGCGTTGATTTGAGATGGTAAGTAGTTTTGAGCATTTGGAACGCGATCGAATAGAAATTAGACACGTAGCAATGGGAGGTTTAGGAAAACTACTTTTATCGTGTGATTTTCATCAAAATTTGGGCGATCACTTTCGGCGTGCGATATGGAATGCGCACCGTTAGATCTAGACGAATGATGCGAATGGTTAAGATTGCTTTCAAAATTGCGGGGAAAGGAAAGGTGGTACCAGGGATTTAACATGAGCCGTTGATCTAATAGAAAAGGATCAACGGTCTACTTTTAACACGACGAGGAATAGTGGGGCATGAGGCTAATTTATCGCATTGGATTTGAATCGTTAGATTAGAAAGGTTTTGATGATCGGACAGTTGTGGATGAATGTGGGGGCACTAGATTTATATATATAAAAGGAGTTTATATATAGGGTAGAATGTATGGGGGAGGGTTAATGTATTACGCAAAGGTGTGATGTATTTAAACTTTTGTTAAAAAAAACAATACATAAAGCATCGGTAAAGGTTTTTCATTTTTCATTTGATACATCGCATTCCAAGGAATTTTCCTTTGTGTTTTATTATATAGTTATTTTAAACCAATTAGGCTAAATAACTATAGGCGGATCGAGATATTTCATTATTGATAGTTTTTATGTCAAAGGGATATTTTCGGGTTTTAATTTAAACATGTGCGTAATAACTTTGACACAAAAAGCTTATAATAAGGGGTTTTTGGGGATAATTAATAGAAAAGGAGTTATATTAATAGGACTAGGACTTTTTATAAGGATTTAATAAATAAGTTAGGTGTTAATATGACTAAAGGGAAAATGAATATTGAAAACACATAAATATAACTAAGGCAAGTGAAAATTTAAAGCAAAGCTTCATTATCATAACTTAATCACTTTTGCTTAGTATATAATGTCTTTTGAGGGTTTTTATGCTTCATGAGATGTAGGAAGTTAATCAAATGGGGTTTAAGCATCATTAAGTAAAAATGGTGTCTTTACTTATGAAATTGCATGGTGATGAATGCATGAGTGGTAGATGATGAAAATTTGGGATTAACATAGAAATTTAACACCTTCAACTAGCCAGTCATTGAGCCTTGGGTCCGGTCCCAACAGAAATCAGAGAAATGCTTTGAGCCTCTTTGACTGATAGTTTAGAATGTCCAATATCTATAGGGAAAGGGAAATTAGTTATTGTAGCCTGGTGAAAGATATTTATAATGCTTTTCCCACCTTCTTCTACCTACCCATTCTTTAATATAACATTTTTTGTTCTATTTATGCAAGTGCATTTGAGCTAGCAACCTTTAAAACATTTTTTATTTTGAAAGTAGTAAAACTATCTAATTCTAACTTATTTCATCCAAGGACCCAGATTAAACTATTGGGTTCCTTTTATTCTCTACCTAACTACTGAATTGTCAGGATTAAACTGTCTAACAATCCTTTATTCTCTATATAAAACAAGTAAATTAAAACATGATAAGTCAAGATTGAACAGTTCAACTCATCATAGATTATGGCATTTATTGACACTGCCATAATCAACTGCAAAAAAAAATAGTGGCATTTAGACTTGCACACTTTCATGTTTTATTCATCTTTTTTCTTTGGGGTATCTAATTTTTTCTAAGTCCTTTGATCTTTCTTTTAGGACTTTTACCCTCTTTTTGCTTTTTCTATATTTTTTATTTTATTTTTACAAGTATGGGAATACAACTTGCAGAAGGAAAAGTATGTACATATTTACAAGACTATCATTAGTCAATTCAAAATTATGAATCCTATATTTATAGGTCCCTAACACAATATAGGAAATTAGAATTCCATGCATGTCTGGGATATTTTTAGATGATTGTCTAGTTTAACTGAGAGATCACTGAGTTAACAACATTTCTACTACTCAAGTGACCTTCATCTAACTCAACTAGTTACTTGAGTTTAGGTAACCAAGTTCAAATGAAAATGATTGAATTGGATTGCTAAATTTTATCAATCACCACATGCACAACTCTACTTCTAGTTTATAACTCGAATTTACTGAATTAACTAGTAGACAAGGCCATGTCACACAAGTTAAATACAATCCAAGTCATCTTGTTGATGTGGAATATCAAATTACTCAATTTGACTAAGGAAAAAATCAAATTGAGACTTTCTTGACAATTTCTAACAATCATCAATGAAGGTAACATAGTAAAGATGACCTCCAAGAGTTTTATTATACATTGTCCCACACACATCAGAATGAATTAATTCTAATATTTCCTTAGACCTTGTATCACTGTTTGTAAAGGGTTTCCTAGTATTATTTCCCAAAGCACATCCCTTGCATATTCCTTCATGATCTTCCTTGATGTTGGGGATAAGATTTACCATTTGACTAAGAGAGGGTATTATCTTGTAATAAATATGCCCATATATTCTATTCCAAACTTCTATAGGGTTGATCTCCATGTGAACAAGGGATTGAGGAGATGGTGTTATAACTCTATATAGCCTTCCTTCACAAACTCCAATAACTTTTTCCTTTTCAATATTTGAATCCTTTCCCCAAACCAAAAATTTTCCATCTACAAAAGAAACCCTATATCCTTTATCTTCTAAACAAGAAATGCAAAGTAATTTTTTTTTCAAACTTGGGACATAAAGGAATTTTTTGAGGTGTGGATTTTCTCCAATTTCTAGTTTCAATGATGTATATCTAAGGCCCTTGACTGCATAGTTGTTGTTGTATCCTAACTCCACTGCATGTGATGATGGTTCCCTTGATAGAGTATGAAGTTTTCCAATTTCTCCCATCATATGTCTTGAGGTTCCACTATCAATGCTCCATGTGTTGTAATCATCAAGTGTACCTGTAAGTGCAACCAAGAATCCTTCACTCTTTACTCTTCTATATAAATTGCAGATGATCCTTCCAATCTAGCCTCATGCCTCCTGTAATTTTCATGATATTGAGACCCATCTTCAAATAAATTTCCATTGAGGGAGTAATTTTTCCTTCCAATAATGATTTTCTCCTTCAAATGATATCCAACTAAGTGATCTTCAACCTCCTTCCACCTTAACTTTGATACCATGTTGAGAAATCAATGCTTATAGGAATTAGGGTTTGATTCCTCGTTTCTTGATAATTACTTGTGAGTTATGTTGACTTATTTTACTTCTTTATTAGTTTATATTTCATCGGTAAATTATCAAGTTAAATGTATATGAATACCATAAGAACAAAAGACACATGATGTAGACACTCAGCCAGGAAAAAACCCCCTCCAATGGGAAAACCCAGTCCAACTCTTCCACTAGTAGATTCGAATAAATATGAGACAATCCAATACCCTTTAGACCTAGACAAATACCTCCTATAATCACCAAGTCAGTCCTTCCTCCTTATATATGACCCCTGCTAAAGTCTCCAAGTGCCAACTTCCCAGTTGCAGCTTCAATCCATAATTTCGCCCCCCTAGCAACAAATTTTCAGCCCCTAGAAATGGAATTTCAAACTTGTAGTAGATTAAGAATTTCAGCCCAAAAAATTCACACGTGTGGGATATAGATTGCCGAAAAACTCGATTTAGGTATTCCCAACCTCTTTCTTCCTTCTCCAGCTACTTCTCTCTTCTTTTATTCTTCTACCTCTTGTAGATCGAACTTGATGAGTGAGTGTGTCAAATACGTTAAGGTTCCTCTCTATATATAGCCTTTTTGTTGGGTTGAATAGCCCTAATATAGGCCAACTTTCTGAGGATAGGGCCGAATTGGTGTGGAGGTGAAAAATGACCTTTTTGACTAAAAAATAATTCTTTTTATATGATACAAAAGCCCAAGAAGGGTCTAATAAAAATGAAAATGAATCTATTGAATCAAGACAAAACTTAGAATCCTTCAATGGAGCCTTTGACCTACAAAACATTGACCCAAGCATGAAACCCATGCTTTAAGAAGTCATTTTATTTAATAATAAAATTTATTTTGAGAAATCCAATTATGAATGTCACTACTAGTTACATTCTTCAACATATATAAGATCTTTTTGTACATCTAGTTCAAGTTTCTTACCTTGATTCGCTATAATTTAGAAGATATGGTTGAAAGAATTTAGGCTTCTTGAATGCTCCTTCGAATAGGTTAACTGGGAATTTTCATTATAAATTTTTGTCTAGGGTGTTTTAGATCATGAAACTTGGAGGATATAGATAAAATATTTTCATGTACCTATGGTTCAAGTTTCATACCTTGATTCACTATAATACTAGAGATATGTTTGAAGAAAGTTAGGATTACTGGATGATCCTAAAATATTCTTCAAAGAGGTCAACTTGGTATTTTTGCTATATCTTCTTTCTATGATGTTTCAGGCTTTGAAATTTAGAGGAAAGATCTCAAGGTACCTTTGATAGAAATTTCAAATCTTGTTTTTCCATAATTTCATAGATATGATTTAAGGAATTTAGTGTTACTAAATGCTCATGAAGCATGCTTCAAACAACCAAAAGCAACAAGTTTTTGGAGAAGTAAACTTGTGACAAAAGGAGTAACATGTATATTTGGTGAAGCATATGCAACTAATAGAGCTAGTGAAGACATAAGCAAGAATTGGATTTGGTGAATGAAGAAGCATGTGACTAAAATTTTGAAGAAGTAAGAAAGTAGGTTGGTTCCTACAAATATTTCAACAGAGGGGATCAATGTCTCCTGTAGGTTGGTGCCTGGTGTCTTCGGTAGGTTGGTACTTGCAGGATATTTCATATTAATAAGTTTTGTGGTTTTATCTTGTAAGGATTTCCACTTATATATTTTGTTACTCGTTTGGTTTATGATATTGATGTTTTATGATGTTTGAATGGAATTAAATAAGTAAAAGTTTTCATTATATTGATTCAACACCCCTCTCAATATAATTAGGAATTCCAACAATCTAACCATTGCAACTCAACTTATAAGAGGCTAGATCCTCCCTCCATTAGTTGTCACTGAATTGTGACAATAAATGCCACAATAGAACTTTCCATTGCAAATATTGTGTACATTGTGGGTTGATTATTTCTATTCCTTTTTTTTAAGACGTGTAAATTTTTTTCTTAATAAGATAAACATAGGTAAATCCAGGTTAAATATAATTTGGATGGTTGTACCACTGAAGGGATACATATCCACACAGAGGGGAGAACCAAGAAATATAACCTTTTTTGAGGTTAGGGATATTTGATCCAAGTGGTTGGACAAATCCTGATTGTGATATCTTAAACTAGGTGAAAATATCGACCAAACCCATAGTTGATCCAAAGATCAAAGCTATTTTTATTAGGAATCACTTCTAATTGAGTTCCAGGACCTATGGATTTGTATTAGAAAAATATGGGAAGGATTAATTTTCTTGAATCTAAGCCCATCTCTTCTGCAAAGTGTGAGGTTAACTTAGAAGTGGTTGTGATTCAAAACTGAACACTTGAAAGGTAATATTTGGTCAAGGCAAGCATATCTTAGCAACCATCTTATTTAAATACATCAAAATATTTTACCTTCTCATTTTATAAAAATATAAACACAAATATTTAATACCTTGTACTTTTTAAGCTTTATCCCAAGACAGTTAGTCAACCCTTTTAGTTTTGAGCTATATTTCTATATTTCATCTAAGAGAAATACATACCTTATTTTTTGGATTTTAACGCACATTTCATAAAGTATATCGAGTTTATTTTGCAGATATATGTAAGTATATATCCCCTAAACCCTTGTATTAGTTTTGAAATTCATTTTTCAAGTTTATATCATTTTTTTGAGGCTATTTATGACTTATTCCATCCATGTTAAGTTATTAGGTGGAATAATATTCAGAGTTTCACCTAATGGAGATTTTATCCCAATAATTTGCAACAAGTTTCTGACTTGCTGGAAACACAATTTTTTTTGCAGATATGAAGTCTAAGAAGGTCTAAATTGATCTATTATTGTTTACCTAGATTTCCCCACCCCTCGATTATCAATATAGAGTGTACATGCACTTTTGGGTGGCCCTATAATGGGGTTTACTTTGTGTTTCTAAATTTTTCCGTGTTTATCATATATGTAGTCAGATAAAAACAAATAAAATCAAACGGGATAACTGCCTGCCAAAGGTACACTTCAAGGAGAACTTAAATATTTGGTAAGAACTTTGTTTGAGTATTCTCTTGGGATTTTTACAAATTTAATATCTTAAGTTTTGAGTTAGTTTAATTGTTGTTTTGCACTATTTTTTACATAAATATCATTTCCAAATTAGCATAATTAGAAATAATTAGATTCCCTCTTCATCCTATATTCCATTTTTACGCACTAGTCTATTAATATCTTGGGTGAAGTAATCTGTGTAGGGAATCATATTATAGACGCTTAGGTAGAATTTGGGCTTAAAGAGTGACAATGAGAACTTGTCTGGCATGTGCCATTTTAGCATCTTGTATGAGCCTTGATAAGGCTATTAGTTTGAGTAGTGATAGTTCCAACCTTTCCCAAATTTTATTGTAAGGGTGAATTAATTGGAGGATGTGATATCACCCTTGAAATGCATCAGAACAATCAATTAAGGTCAATGTTTAAACAACATGTCTTGCTTCCTAATGTTGACAATTTTTTTGTATCAATTGTTGATAAACATGCAACTAAAATAATAATAATAATAATAATAATAGGAAGAATAATCTAATGCTAAATTTTAAGGATATGATACTAGAGATATATCATCATATTTAGTGGGTATAAGTGCATACTTGACATCTTAACTAGAGAGCATAATTAATTCTAGCACTATTTTTTATTTAAGAAGGGTACACTTGAAGAGCCATGCTATTATTTTAGTGGAAAGTGTGTTGGAATTATTAGAGAGGAAGAACTAAATTCAGTGGCTTCAACATTCTCATTGATGAAAACATGTGCCAAGGTTTTAAAACATAATATAATTAGTCTAGTTATCTACAATTGGAGATAAAATGTGGTTGTGAAATTTTTAAACGCATTTGCATAGTCATGAATAGAATTGATGACTACTATTATGCAATGAAGTGTTTATAAATACATATACAACTTGACATTGAAGAAAGGTGGTGTTGTTGGAGGTCCAAGAATTTACAACCATTGGATTCATTCAACTATTGTTTCCCTATTGCGAAATTACTTATTTTGAAAGGCGAGCCAATTTTGTGAAGCTTTTTTTTATCTTGAGAAAGGAGGATAATTATAGGTTTGAGTCTAAAGATAGTTTGAATTTTTTTAGACATAGGGGATAATTGCTAGGATTCACACTCAAACCTAAAATAGTGGAAGTTCCATCTTAATATACTTAGTATTTATTGTGGCATTGTTTCACATGATAATCAAGCAAGGGGTAAATGCCTTTGTATGGAACAAAGTGCTACAATTTTTTGTGATGGCGGAGATAGGTTATTTTTATGGATATTCTAAGGTTCTCGTGCACTCACATAGGAGCACATGTCACCACAAAGGAGCCATATCTTACCCACCATATTTTTTGGGTGCTCAAATGCATACAAGGATTTTTTCATTGATTTTAAAGGTTGAAGGCTGAAGAGTTAACAAATTGTTGTGGACAACACTAGGGACACTGCTATAACAATACATAACAACCCTAAATTGGTGTTGAAGGTTGGAAATACATGATATTTATATGCTAAATGATCTATAAATTGTCGTAATATTCCATTGGATAGTTTGTCACAACAAATATATTAAATAAATCTGAAGTCTATAATATGACATGTTAATTCCTTTAGATTCCATATTTATTAATATTGATTTAGTTGTTTACGTATGCAATACATAAAATGTGAAAAATAGATAAAAATTAAATAGAAACACACAATAATCACAATGAACACCAATATATGATCTAGGAAACCCTCTTGGTAAAAATTTGAAGTGGAAGGTGAGGTTGCTTTGATATATTTTGTTTGGAATGGAAATAATGTAAGTACAAAGAAGAAGGAACTCTCTATATAGTTATTTGAGACCTGTGGACCATGGAATGATACGAAACACAAACCACCTATGTTGTTCCCTCCCACTGTGAATCGCAAGGTGTTCTTATCTACCATGGAACAAGATAAAATAAAAAAATGAATGGAAGCTATTTTTCTCCTACTGGCCTGATTATAACATAGCTTGATATAAAATTAGGGGTTAAGTTTATATTTCTACTTCAAATAGAGTTACAAATTTGACCCTTCTAGAGGCTTATTCATAGCCTCCATGTAGCCAACCCATTTTTTCATGCATAACGAGAGTTAACATGCAATCCTTTCAAATCATAGCGAGAAAAAGGAAGGTCAACTTTCAAGTGGCATAACGTTTACATATGCAATTTGTTAGATTTATTTCTTTAATTGTTAGAAAGGTATTTCAACATAGAATAGTTCTAGGGAGTCTCATGTGAGTGAGAGTTTGTAGACCCAAAAACATTTCGTTTAATGCCTCAGGCTTCCTCAAGATGGTTTTAGAACCCAATTCTCCAAACTGTGTTTGGCTAGTAAAATTGGCCTTTTAAGTTGATTCCTCTAGCTTTTCCAATCTAAAATCATCAATATGAGTGAAAAAAAATAATGATTCAATTAGGATAAATATATCCATGATAAATGAAAATACTAGTCACTTGATATCTTTGTAATGGTCACTTTAAAATGAGACCTAGGTAACCATTCTAAATTTTCTGTTGATGATGAATATAATTAGAACCTATTTGTGGATATGCTTGTCATGGTATTTGATGGGTATCATCAATAGGTATATTTTGAAGTTCATTGTGCTATCATACAACCCTTAACAATATAATTTTGTCACATTAATTCGGATTTTTAGCCATAATATTCTTAGTAGGAATACTAAAGGGTGTTTGTCATATTGTATGGCCTAACGCAATTAATTTGCAGGAAAGGAAGAATTTTTGGAGGCATTTAATATGTAGGTGCTTAATGGAGACAAACAAGAGAGAATATACGAGGCCTGTCCACCTCATTAACTCTCTAACTAAGCTTGTTATCAAAAAATATTCACTCATGGCTCGAATTCAGTAGCAGCCGAGGGACTCCAAGTATATGTGAAGATCAAGGAGGAACAGATCCACAAACCTCAAGATCTTGGAGGAATCACTCCTATTTTTCATGGGAGTTTCCATAAGCTACCTTTTTGTATAAATAAACCGATCAAGAGGCTCATTAGGTTTCAAATTTTTTTTGCAGCTAGGAGTAGCTACTATGAGGCTAGTACTTGACATTGTCATTCTTATTTTTCATGATGTATGTGACTATCATTTTCTGTTAATTAGAAGTTTACTATTGTTCTATGTATGAGTTAGTTTTGGAGGGATGAAACACTTGGGGTTGGGCCCAACCCATATGATTTAGTCCCTTTCTTGTATTTTTTCTTGTTCTTGTCTCATATTATTACAATTATTTCCTTGTTTCAATAGATGTTATGTCTTAAAAACTTGTAATTGTGAGCTTGCATATCACCTCTCTTGTGGGAAGAGTGATTGTAAAGATCCACAATAACAACACAAACATATTTTCTTATGATTTCTTGGAAAGTGTTAGGTATTAGATTGAAATCTCTTTGTATGTTTAATCTCTGCAACTTAGCAGTTGGTAGAATTGTTTTGGAAATTTGAGTTGTGTTGTGGGTTAGAATAGACTTCAATAAAATTCAACTCATATTTTCCATGATTATTTACTTTGCTGCAATAAGGATCATTTAATGCATTTAATTGGATAGCTGCAAGAACTGTGTTGGTTTGCAGGGGTGGGCACACCTTTCCACATCCACCTGAACCTTTTCATAGTCCTCCTAGGCACCTCACCTTGCTTCCAAATTTTGTCTCTGAATTCACTCCGTTATGGTAAGTGAAGGACACTGTGGGCATCAACTTTGGTGCAAGATAGGCCTCCGAGGGGTAATAGGCTTGGATAAGGGGCTACCACAACCTTCATTCACCTCCTTCTACCTTCATCCACCTTCCTATACCTTCAAGACCCAAATTCCTTCCTAAAAAATCTCTCAGATCCTCCTCCTATAGCAAAATAGGGCCTCTTTTAGAAATACAATACCTCCTGTAGCAAACCTCTAACATTTCTTTCTTCAACCAGTTTTTCTCCTTACTTTGGCTCTGGCATAATGAAGTTGAATAATGGTCCCCACAGTGTGATTTGATGATTAGGGAAGACTCTAGGACCAGTCCAACCTCATCCTTTCATCACTGCAACCATCAAATAGAAAAACCAAGTTAGAATTAGTATTTTTCTTCATAGGTATGTTAAAGATTGGATTCCTCATTTTCAAGAAATTCAAAGCAGATAAATGATTCATGCAAGTAGGTTATTGATTTAAATCAAGTGTGCAAGTAGAGTAACATGATTTACTTTTGCAAAAAGTTTAGCCATTTTTTTATTCCTTTCATGCAATTTAAATTAGCATTTACATTTGATGAATGGATTTTTCACCTTTGTAGTATAATCATGTTCATTTATGCTTTCATAAGAATTTTTCACTGTAATTAGTTGGAGGAGTGGTCTATGAACACCTTAATCTGATTTCATGAATGAGGGTGACATGAGTAGAACCTAACTTGTTGTGCATATAGCACTATCACCTATAAGTTTGTGTTATCTCTTATAGAAAACCCTAACTGTTAGGGAAAAAATATAAGGTAACCTCAAACCTCTTTGAGGTTGAAATTTGAATCTTCAATCTGGAGAGGGATCTCTCCTTAAAATCAACTATTATAGGTCACTATAGTAGTAGGTTTACATTTTAAGCTCTATGGAAAAATTTATCAGGGAAATGATGAAATTTGGTTGGGCTGTATAGAAAATACACCATTGGGCATGGAGTCTAGTCTTATCTTATGATGATACAAATCTAATGAGTAGGACAAAAAAATAAAGGTAGTAATAAATCCTTTCACAATTTGAGAAATTTAGAATAAGAGAATTGAAAAGAATTCAGTATTATAGTTAACATAAAAACAAGTACTAATGACTGAGAAATAACGAGAAATGAGCATAAATGAATCCCAATCTTAGATACTAAAGTTTATGGACATGAAGAAGGTTTTTAATATATAGAGAAACAAGAGACACAGAACTACACCACAAGAGTTTTTTTCAAATGCTCATAAAAAACAATATATATTTAATATCTTCTCAAAGACACCATAATGCAATGTTTTCAAGTAGAAACCAACCCCGTTTCATTTTACAGAAGCTATATTTATAGAATAGACCATAAATTACAAAAAATTTCTCGCAAAACTTAGTTACAAAACCTAATAATAATGTACTTTATCAAATACATGCATATAGAAAAATTCCAAATCCTATATGGATCTAAATATCATGTTTTTGTTGGAGTCATGGCTGGAGAATAGGATCACCAAGTCGAATTTGATGAGGTGGCATCCAAGTCAACAACTGTCCATGAGATTTTCTCTCACAAATTCTTGAAAAATAGGTTCGAGTGATCCCTTCGAAAATCTAAAACCGTGATAGCTTTTAGAAAACCGAGAGAGGTTTTTTTAAATGGATCTGTTACAAAAAAAAACCTCTTTCTATTTTGAAAATTTAGTTCTCATGTTTTTTGAAAACGTTCTCAAAATTACTGTGTTGTACATGAAAAATCGAGTTTTAAACTGACCATTTTTACAAAAAAGTGCTGCTACTCTGGTTATCAACGCAATTTCCATTTTTTATTTTCAAACACATGATAACGTTGAAACTCCCATTGTCAGTGAATTTTTTTAATTTTCAAAACTTTAGTAACGCTGACAGTCCCATTGTCAGCATTTTAAACCTGTTTATTACAAATTTGCGCGGACACTCCTGTTGTCAGTGCTTTAAAAAATTATAGAGTAAAACATGTGATAATAATTTTTATGAATCCTAGGATAATTTAAGCTGATAATCCCTTGGGAGTTGCAACATCCTTGGTGCAATACCAAGGCTCATAAATTTTTTATGTCATTTTCGGGAAGGCGTCTAAGCAACTGTTGTTTCTACTTAAGAATTTCTTGTTTTTGTTTTATGCATCATTCTGATTGCTTTGGAAAAAGTGAAAAATTTAAAAGGAAACATGTTATTTCATGCCTCGTAAAAGTAGGTATAACCAAGGGAAATTCTTATCGAAAACCCCACCACCTCAAGCATTCAACCTTCATTCTTCTTCGGTGACTATGAAATTCCCTCTCTAACTACAGGGGAGTTATAAGATCCTCTAGGTGAGCAACCTAAAGTTTTTGAAGAACTTGTAGGATAAGAAGAACCTATATCAACTACCCAAACTATGGCTGAAAACACTAACAATGAGATTTTCCCCATCGAAGAAACCAATGGAGAGGCTAGAATGAAAAATAAAAGCCTTGTTTCCCTTCCACATTTCCATGGCCCAGCCTTTGAGGATCCTGACACCTTCATGTTTGAGTTTGTTGTTGTCTGTAGAAAATATGATCATGCCTCTGATGAGAAAAAGTTGAAGTTGTTTCCTTCTAACCTCAAAGATGTAGCCTTGTGCTGGTTTTTGAGTGTACCTGGAGGAAACATCATTACCTGGGACAAAATGCAACAAGCCTTCAATGAAAAATATTGGGATTACTGTAGGTCCAAGTAAACAAAGGAGGACATCTTTAGGATGACCCTTGGACCTGATAAACCTTTGGAGGAATATGAGGAAAGAATTCAACTCAATTATAGGAGGGCCAACTACCCTTGAGCCTGAGTCACTCAAGCTAATTCTTCTTCGAGGGATCGGGGAGGATGTAATGGAAACCTTAAACATGTTTTCTGGAGGATATATCTACTAATTACCTTATGATGACATCAAAAATACATTCAAGAATCACTCTAGGACTGCTAGGAAGAAGGGTAGGTCTAGCCAAAGCTTGGCTAGTTCCTCTCCCTCTACAAAAACCATCAAGCATGAGATAGGAAGTATGTTGGAAGATTTTAAGAGTGAAATGTTACATACCTTTTCCTTACAAATGGATAGTATGCAAATCGAAAGGAGGCAAGAGGAAGAAGAAAGGGCACTAGCTATCTTCTGCCCTATATGTAATAAAAGACATCCTAGGAATGAAATCCCATTGAATGTCATAGAATTCTGCTTGGTCAGTGAAGATAATCATACAAAAAATAAATTTCCCTCTATCTCAAGCCTAAAGTTTGTATACCAGGCAGGGGTAGAAGGTGGTTCAAAGTAGTTGTGCTTCATTAACCAAAGGAGACCCCCAGGTCCTTGACCATATCATTAAGGAATGAAAGGTGAACATTATCCTCACTAAAATCCAAATCAGAATGCACCTTTCCAGCCTTGGTATCCTTCCACTCATCCATCGTGGTCGACACCTCCTCCTTGTTCTTATGCTCCTTAATATCCTCCTCATCCTATCAACCCTCCCTTTTAGCCATATCCAACCCAACGTTCCCAATGGGGCTACTCCTCACCAAGGTGGAGGCCTAAAACAACCAAACCTCATGCTTTACTACCTCCACCTCAACCTCTACCACAACCACCTCACCAAAATCCACCTAAGCAACCTAAAATGTTTGCTCAACCCAATCCGAACCCAAACAATAAGTAGGCATAATAGGTTTATAGTGGGGATACATATTATCCTGCTTATGCTGTGGACATCCAAGAGATAAACCTTTGGTTTGGGAAGGTGCTCCTAGATAACCACCCACATTCTACACCTAAAGAGCTTGAGGAAGAGAAGGAAGAAAGTTTCCCTCAAGTCAATTCTCCTACTTATCCTAAAAGGTTGGTCCACCCTAAAAAACACACCCCAAAAGAAGCTGAAATTCTAGGAGAATTGAAGAACTTGTGTGTTAATATTCCCCTTTCCTAGGCCATAAATATGTTCTCATTTACAACAAGATTATCAAGGAGGAATGCTTCAAAATTCCTGGGGGAATAATAAGAGATACCCCCACAATCAATGTCGTTGGACAACTATCTGATCTGATGTTTAGGAGGGTGATATCTCCAAAGTACTTGGATCTTGGTAGCCCGACAGTGGATGTGCACATTGATGGAGTTATGGTCCCTAATACCTTGATTTATCTCGGGGATGAAATCAATGTAATGAATAAGAAAACCATGTTGAAGCTCAACCTCCAAGGGGATTTGAGGAATACCACTATAGTGTTGCAGCTTGCAAACATATCCATAATAGCTCCCAATGGAGTTATTGAGGATGTGATGGTATCCACTGACTCCTAGGAGTAACCCAATGATTTCCTGGTCCTCCATCCCTAAACCAAGTTTAATGAATATCCTCTCATCCTAGGAAGACCCTGGTTGGCCACTGCTGATTCCTACATTAGTTGCAGGGTTGGGAAGATTACTATTAAGAATGAAAATTTATCAAAAAAACCTTGTGTTGTATCCATCTGCTCAACCTTATATTGAGAATTATGTACCCTTATGGTTAGAGGATGAGAAAGAGGAAGAATTTTGTTAGGCATCCCTCTACCTATTCAGAACTCTAAACACTATTATAAGAGGGGGGCATCTTGATGAAGATGACTTTATTGACCATATCTTACAAAATTAGCCTCCCATTGCTATACCAGTTGATGAAATAATAAAAAAATTTGAGAGTGTTCCTTGGAATGATTTTTTCTTTGTTGAATATAGCTTGGAACATGCCAAGATTGTGGAGATTGGCCCATCCATAATACTAAATATCAACCCCTCTATTTCTGTTGAGTAGGAAGAAAAAATATGCCGTGTGTTAAGGAGACACCTGGATGATTTTTCTTGGGATTATAAGGAAATGAAAGGTGTGCATCCCTTAGTGTATTCATCATATTTACATAAAAAAGGGATTAAATATTGTGCACCAACCCTAGAGAAGGATGAACCTGGCTCTTAAGGACATTATGAAAGAATAAGTGTAGAAGTTACTAGATTCAGTGTTCATATACCCCATTTGAGATAGTAAGTGGGTGTCACCTCTTATTTTAGTCCCCAAGAAGAATGGGACATGGAGGATATGTGTTGATTACTAAGAACTTAACAAGGCTACAAATAAGGAACGTTTTCCTTTTCCCTTCATTGACCAAGTCCTAGATGGCCTTGTAGGAAATAAATTCTTATCCTTCCTGGATGGATTTAGTGGATACAACCAAATTCAGTTCAACCTTAAATATGAAGATAATACCACATTTACATGTCATTGGGGTACCTCTGCCTATAAAATCCTTCCAATCGGTTTGTGCAATGCCCCTGCTACTTTCTAGAAGGAAGTTCTAAGTATCTTTGCTGAAATTGTTCATGATCTATTGAGATATAGATGGATGATTTCACTCCTTATGGATGTGCTTCCAGGAAGCTCTTTCTAATCTATGCAAATTATTAAAGAAATGCAGGGAAATGAATATTTCATTAAGTGTTGAGAAATGTGAATTTTTGATGAATGCAGGGATTATCCTTGGCCATTCTATATCCAAGGAAGGGATACAGGTTGACCCAAATAAAATTTCCATCATCAAAAGGGTCCCTATCCCTAAAAAAAATAGATATGTTAGGAGTTTCCTTAGATTAGATGGGTATTATAGAATATTCATTAAAGAATTTAGTAAATTGGCTTCACCCTTGTTTGGTTTGTTGGCTAAATATTCAGATTTATGTTGGACAAACAATTGTCTAGAAGTCTTTGAAGTAATGAAAGAAAAGCTGACCACTGCACCCATCCTTAGGGGTCCCATCTGGGAATTACCTTTCCATATACACACATATTCCTAAGATAAAGATGTAAGGGCTGCCTTAGGACAATTGGAAGACAAATTTTGTTATTTTATCTATTTCATTAGTAAGAATTTGTCTAAAGATGAGCTAAATTATATAATCAATGAAAAGGAAATATTGGAAGTGATACACTCTTTGAAATAGTTTAGGCATTATATAACTGGTAATCCAACATTTCTTCACACTGATCATACAACCATGAATTATTTCATGAATAAACCTGATGTAAATGCTAAGATAATTATATGGTTGTTATTATTGCAACAATTTGATTTGGTTATCGTTGATAAAATAGGGAAAGAGAATGTGGTTACAAATTTCTTGTCAAGACTAACCTTGCCTGTAGAAAATGAAGAAATGGTGTATGGTCAACTTCTAGATGAACATCTCTTTTCCATATTGGTGCTTTCTCCTTGTTTTTTTGATATAGCTAACTACTTGGTTGCTGGGAGGTTCCCTCCTAATCAATCCACCAAGGAGAAAAGCAAGATTGTTAGGGAAAGTTTCCCATTCACTTGGATTGGGGCAAATATTTTCAGATTGGGGCCAGATCATATCCTGAGGAGATATGTGAGGGAGGGGAGGTCTTTGAAATCCTCTCAACATGCCATGATGGACCCTGTGGGGGGAATTTTGATGCTAATAGGACAACCTTAAAAGTTCTAGAATCTGGTTATTATTGGCCCACTTTACATCAGGATGAAAGGAGGTACACCACTAGGTGTGATAATTTCCAAAGGATGGGTAAGCCCATATCCAAGGATAAAATTCCCTTACAACCTCAAGTGAATCTAAAGCCATTTGAAAAGTGGGGCATGGATTTAATTAAACCTATTAATCCCCCATCAGGACAAAAGAAATATATTATTGTGTGCACTAATTACTTGACTAAATGAGTTGAAACAAAGGCAATAAAGGAAACAAATGAGAAAAAGGTGGTTTGATTTTTGAGGGATAACATATTCTAAAATTTTTTTTTTCCAAGGGAGTTAGTCACTGATCAAGGAACACAATTTACATCGAATATGATTAAAGATCTCATGAAGCAACACCAAATCAAACACATGACATCCACTGCCTATCACCATCAAGAAAATGGGTAGGGGCAGGTCACAAATAGAGCACTCGAGAACATTCTAACAAAGGTTAGAAAAAATAAAAAATATTGGGCAAAAAGACTTATGGAAGCCACTTGGGCCTTGTAATTTTCCCACTTAGCCTTAGCTAAGAGGAACATTCAATTTTGTTTTAATTTTTGTTTCCTGAATAAATGAATAAAGGAGGACATGTAAAACTCCTAAAAAGTCTGAATAAATCAATGCCCATGTGAAAAAAGACAAATCAGGGCCATGTAAATAATCACTTGTAGGTGTGAAAGAGGTTTGAGCTAAAGACTGGGTCAACCTTGACCAAATCAACAGCGCTGTCTAGGTTCATTGCACCTCCAAAAGGGACAACGCAGTTCTAGAAGGAAGCCTCTCATGTGAAAAGGGCTAACTCATCAAGATGGTTTAGGGTTTTCAAAAGCTTTCTCATATTATAAAAGGAAAAGGAGGGCAGCAAGAGAAGGTTGTTGATTGATCATATTTCTGAGTATTTGTTTGCTTAGACAAATACCATTCTCTGCTGTTTAGTGGAGGATTGTATTTGGAATTCCTATGCAGGGATTTCACCTCTTCCTTTGAGGATTCAAGGAGGAAAGTTTGCTGAATTGAACCACTATCAGGCTTGAGGCCAAGCTCCATATTACATTACAACGCTTCTCATCTTGAGGGTTGAGCTATCTTGTGAGATGCAGCAAGTGGGAGTCTAGATCTGCAGAGATCTAGTGTATTTTTGGGAGCCTCTTCTCATGGAAGGTGTTCTTTAACCTCCTGGAAGAGTGTCTTTGCTTCTTGTACTTTAGATCTGAATTTTTATAGTATTTTTCTGTGTCACTTGAGCTACAACACTATCCCATTGAGTAAACTACGTTATTTATGTATGAGGGTTTACATGGTGTCTTGCTCATAGTTTAGATCAGAGATCTCTAGTGCTAGGTTTTGCCTTCCACTTGGTGATCCATGGATTAGCTTGCTGATCTATGTTATGTTCAAATCTGATTAATTGTAATGAAATGTTATATTCAAAAATTTACTGCAGCAGTTTCCAGATCTTCAACTTGTTTCTCAGATCTACTCTTATTCACGCATGCTTTTGTCAAAATTCCAAGTGGATCTTGAAGAGAAAACTATATAGTTTCCAGATCTGAAATAGATCCAATATTTTGTCCATAGATATGCTCTAGATCTGAGTTGTAACTTCCAATTGCTGAAGCTCCTTAAAAATAATTTTGTTGAAGCATTTATGCAAATATACATGTGTTCAAGCTCTCTTTTCTGAAGATTTATTGCTGTATTGACTCATGCCTTCTACTGTATAATGAAAGGGCTTTATCATAATTCTGATTTGCTACTGTATTACTTAAATATAAGTCTCCTTTCTGATCTCCACTAAAAATATTCTAAAACTGCGCAATTCCTGAAGCAGTGCTTACATTTGACTGCAACCTTCCTCTCTGGGTGCTTTTTAACTAGTCTAGTTTTTGGGAGATCTGTTTAGTGAGTCTAAACTAATTTGTTTTTTATGAAACTCCATATATAAGTCTCATACAACATAAATAAGAGGAACCAAGTCCTTATATGTGTTATTTTTTCACATTTTTACTTATACAGTGTTTCTCTTGAGCACCTTTTTGAAATTCCCGAAAAAGGATCATTACAGTGGTATTAGAGCTCCACTCTTGGCACAGCCTGTGCTTGCCTTGGAGCACTAGTCCTGCTGAATTCTGAAGAAGAGGATCCTCCCACTGAGAGGGAGAGGAGGTACCAAATTATAAGTCATAAAAAGTATGACTCCACCACTAATGGCCTTGATAAGGGTCAAGACAAGGGGAAAGCCCCTGAATCTGTGAATGATAAGGACAAGGAAGTAGAGGAGTTTGAAAAAACTCTCTTGGAGACTATGCAAGATCTTTCCAAGGAGATAAAAGAGATGAGGGTGGATAGAATGAGGGAGTCCCTTGGGATATTCCATCAAGGAGAAAGTTCTGAAATGTCTCATTATGGAAATGGTCAACTTGTGAGCATGCCACAAGCCCCACAAGCCTCCCAATGCTCTACTATGCCTACCTTTTTGGCTGTAGAGAATGAGGGACTGCAAGAACCAACCTCCCTGGAAGGTTAATTTGTGGAATTTGACTCACAAAGTCAGAGGTTCAAGGATAACTTGAGTTTTCAAGACTTTTTCCATCTCAAGGACCAGAGGAGACCATGGCAGCAGTATAGAGATGGAGGTTTCCTTCATGGGAGACACCACACTATGGGAAGGTATTTTTGCCCAAGTTCGATGGATCATCCTCTTGTTCTGCGAAAGCATGGGGGGAAAAGTTGGACATCTATTTGCAGTTGAATAAAGTCCCCAAAGTAGAAGCCATCAAGATTTTTGTGCTGCATTTTGAGGGTTAAGCCCACAAATGGTGGTTCCATGGAATATCTACATTGGGACACAACAATGTGTCTACATATGCTGAGTTCACTAGAAGACTAGTGGAGAGATTTGATCGGAAATATCCCGAGGCACCTTTTGTAAGCCTAGGAAAGCTGAAGCAGATAGGAGATGCAGAGGCTTATATCTTTGAATTCCTAAGATTGTCAGTAATGGTCCTTGATCCATCTATAGCAAGGAGAGTCTACATGTTCATTGATGGCCTGGAGGAACCTTTACATGGGTTGGTCAAGTCTACCAAGCCCATCACTTTGCATGATGCCATTGAGAGAGCTAGAGATCTCCAAGATGCCTTGCCAAGAGCAAAGGCAAAGTTCCAAAGCAAAGCCCCTCACTCTTCTAAGGGGAAAGAAGGGAAAGATGCTCCACTCAAGGAGAGCCCACTGAAGAAACCTCTTGACCTTGATCTCTGAAGGGAGCTGAGGAAAAAGAGATTGTGTTTCATTTGCCAAGAGCCATGGGTATCAGGACATTGATGTGCTGCTGGAAGGGCACACTATATTGAGGTTTTCTCAGATTTTGAGCAGGAATATGAGAATTATGGACCTAGGAGGGGTCACAGCACTGGTGATGATGAGGAGGAAGATCAATCACCATCTAGGGGTGAAGAGGAAACCTTTGCTCCAACAAGTGGGACTCTTGCCTCTTTGAGAGGAGTGCCTATGTACTTGACCCTGAGAGTACAAGGCTCAGTCATGAACCAGAGATTGTCTATTCTGATTGACAATGGGGCTACCCACAACTTTATTGATGCTCACCTTGTGCAGAGGAGAGGAATCCCCACTGACACATTTTATGGGTTTTTTGTTTTGGTCCCAGGAGATATAACCATGCAATGCATGAGATATGTTCCATCACTTTCTGTCATTATGGGATCCTACACCTTGGTGGACCATTTCTTTGTAGTTGACATACCAGACACCAATATCATCTTGGGTGTCCAGTGGTTGATTACCTTGGGGAAGGTTACCACTGATTGGAAGGCCTTGCAAATGGAGTGGGTGGACTTGAAGAGTGGGAAACCACAAATAATTCAAGGCATGCACACTTATCCTGCACCTGATGTTTCCACACAAACAATAGATATGGATTTGCGCAGTGGAAGCAAGGATCTCACAGTTCCTTCTCTCATGTTTATGATAATGCTGTAATGAAAATTCCTACCTCATGGCAAGCCACTTGGAATTCCAGTAGATTCTTATTATGTGGGGGAAGCCTCACAAAGTGCTGCTCCAAGCATAGACCAAGCAAGGATTGGAGCAATGAAAGAGAAAGCCACAGCGCTGTGGGAGGAAGGAAAGGGGAGGATCAGCCTCCCAGCAAAAAAAATTGGCATACATAATGTCAAAGAATCAATCAGCAACAAGACAAGCACCACCATAGATGTATCAGCATCGCTGTCATTGTTGAGCTGTGTGGATCCATATTGGAGATCTCAACTCTTTGTGGAGTACTCCAAAGATCTTCACATCGGGATGATATTAGATGGCATGAAGCAAGGGGGAGGCTATGTGGTCCATGAAGGGGTAATCTATCATCTTGGTAAAGTATTCCCTTCTCAAGCCTCCAAGATTAAGCAAGAGATACTACAGAGAGCACACAAAGAGTTCCTTTCCTGTTATATGCAGTCAGCAAAGATCTACACCCTAATCATGAGGAGTTTTGATTGGGAGGGTATGAAGGAGGAACTACATCAGCACTTACAAGAGTGCAATAGTTATGAGGAGATGGAGCAGCCAAAGGACTCTATGCAGGAGTCATTTCAACCATCTCTTCCTTCTCTTAAAAGAGGAGAAATTCCCATGCCCAACTCCATGTGTGTGGGAGACTTGAATGGTAAAGAATCTGATCTTATGGAGCATGTTTATTTTTCTGATTTGACATATTCTCTTACCATATGTATGTAGGCCATGGCTCCTACAAGGAGTGATATTACATAGAGATCTCATGGCATTGATGAGGCCAATAAAAATTCTAAATCTGGCCACTCCCTTGAGGTGCAAAGGGAGATTCTCTATCATGATGGGTGCTTCCCAAAGGCACCTAACTTGGGTATCACTTTCAGCCATGTCAAAGTGACCCATGCAGCCAAGATGTGGTGGGATTACCACTTACCACATTCAAATCTACTCAAGACAAGGAGTGCATTGCATTGGTATCTTATGTGGGATTGTGACCCACCTCCTCAAGTGCAAATTTTAGTTTTCATATATGTGATTTTGCTTCCATACATAGATGATATATTGGTATTGTTTATGGGTTTGTATGGGCAAAGGGTGGGTAGTGTATATGTACCCCATGGGATGGAACTTCATCTTGTACTTCATGATACATGTTTTAGATGTGACATTGCTTCACCCATGTTTATTTCTGTTGAGTTTTACACTCCTAAAGGGATGGACTATGCCCCTATCATGTTAGCCTTGGAGGAGCAATTTTTTATGTATTGACTTAATGAGAACTTGGCCCATGATGAAAGCTTGATCCTTGATGGTAACATCAATGGAGGAGAATAATAACTACAACTCTTACCCTATCAGTTGCTTGAGGACAAGAAACATTTTAGAGGGGAGGACTATAATGTTCCCACTTAGCCTTAGCTAAGAGGAACATTCAATTTTGTTTTAATTTCTGTTTCATGAATAAATTAATAAAGGAGGACATGTAAAACTCTTAAAAAGTATGAATAAATCAATGCCCATGTGAACAAAGACAAATCAGGGCCTTGTAAATAATCACTTGCAGGTGTGAAAGAGGTTTGAGCTAAAGACTGGGTCAACCTTGACCAAATCAACAACGCTGTCTAGGTTCATTGCACCTCCAAAAGGGACAACGTAGTTCTAGAAGGAAGCCTCTCATGTGAAAAGGGCTAACTCATCAAGATGGTTTAGGTTTTGCAAAATATTTCTCATATTGTAAAAGGAAAAGGAGGGCAACAAGAGAAGGTTGTTGATTGATCATATTTCTGAGTAATTGTGTGCTTAGACAAATACCATTCTCTGCTGTTTAGTGGAGGATTGTATCTAGAATTCCTATGCAGGGATTTCACCTCTTCCTTTGAGGATTCAAGGAGGAAAGTTTTATGAATTGAACCACTATCAAGCTTGAGGCCAAGCTCCATCTTACATTACAGCACTGCTCATCTTGAGGGTTGAGCTGTCTTGTGAGCTGCAACAAGTGGGAGTCTAGATCTACAGATATCTAGTGTATTTTTGGGAGCCTCTTCTCATGGAAGGTGTTATTTAACCTCCTGGAAGAGTGTCTTTGCTTCTTGTACTTCAGATATGCAATTTTACAGTAGTTTTCTGTGTCATTTGAGCTACAGCGCTGTCCCATTGATTAAACTGCGTTATTTCTGTATGGGGGTTTACATGGTGTCTTGCTCATAGTTTAGATCAGAGATCTCTAGTGCTGGGCTTTGCCTTCCACTTGGTGATCCATGGATTAGCTTGCTGATCTATGTTATGTTCAGATCTGATCCATTGTAATGAAATGTTATATTCAGAAATTTACTGCAGCAGTTTCCAGATCTGCAACTTGTTTCTCAGATCTACTCTTATTCATGCATGATTTTGTCAAAATTCCAAGTGGATCTTGAAGAGAAAACTATATAGTTTCTAGATCTGAAATAGATCTGATATTTTGTCCACAGATATGCTCTAGATCTGATTTGTAACTTCCAGCTGCTGAAGCTCCTTAAAAATAACGCTGTTGAAGCATTTCTGCAAATATACATGTGTTCAAGCTCTCTTTTCTGAAGATTTATTGTTGTATTGACTCATGCCTTCTGATGTATAATGAAAGGGCTTTATCATAATGCTGATTTTCTGCTGTATTACTGAAATATAAGTCTCCTTTCTGATATCCACTAAACATATGCTAAAACTGCGCAATTCTTGAAGCAGTGCTTGCATTTGACTGCAGCCTTGCTCTTTGGGTGCTTTTTAGCTAGTCTAGTTTTTGGGAGAATTTTTTAGTGAGTCTAAACTGATTTTTTTTTTATGAAACTCCATATATAAGTCGCATAAAACATAAATAAGAGGAAAAAAGTCCTGATCTGTGTTATTTTTTCACATTTTTACTTATACAGTGTTTCTCTTGAGCACCTTGTTGAAATTCCTAAAAAAGGATCATTATAGGCCTACAACACCACTTGGAAGACCACCACTAGATTCACCCCATTTGAACTAGTCTATGGGAAGAAGGCCCTGCTGTATATTGAATTTGAATACAACACCTTGAGGATGGAAAATTAGTTAGAATTGGATCTTACTATATCACAACAGGAGAGGCTGCTCCAACCCAATGGTTTAGATGAATTTAGGCCGCAATATTTCCGACACACTAAGGTAATCCATCTACAAAGGAAGATTTGGCATGAAAAACACATCAAAGAGAATATTTTTCAAGAAGGATATTGGGCCCTGTTGTATGATTCCAGATTCAAATATTTCAAGGGAAATTTAATGACAAGTTGGTTGGGTCCCTATCTAGTAGAGATATGTAATGAGAATGGGTCTGTCTAGATCAGAACAATTAATGAGGAATGGATTCCCTTACTTGTCATTGGTTATAGGTTTAATTTTTATAAATAAATTTGTCCAAGGAATAATTTATTATCTCAGTCAACATAGAATTGAATGTGATTGGGAGCCTCACAGTCCTCAATCCACACAACTTCTAAAAAAAAAGAGAGAAAAAGAAACAAATGGCCTAGGTGAAAGACTTTATGAGGCATCTAAGGTCAACTCCAGGGTTGAAAACCTCTCTGAGGTAGCCCAAGAGAATATATATATAATATGAAAAGATACCTAGGTGAAAACCTCCTCTGAGGCACCTAAGGAAGACATGCAAGTTGAAAATCTCTACAGAGGTAGCCTGCATGTCTTAAAAAAAAAAAAAAAAAAACACAAGGTGTTCTTAAACCAATTTTGCTAACATCTCTCTTTTGCAGGACCCCAGATAATAAATATAACCATGCCTACAAAACATATTCTATAGGTTCATTCCTCCATTTTTCTATCCATCCATTTCATTTTCACCCTCTTCACTCACCTCCCTACCTTTCTCCATCATCTAGCCAATAATAGAATAACGATTTTCCTCCTTTTCGAAGTGCTACAATATTGTCCTAAAATTCTACAGGAGGAGCCATAAATGATACAAGAGGTAGATCCGATTGGAAAAAGGGGCCAAAATTTCATGTCTTCTATAGAAAATTTTAAGATAGGTCTACCAATATCAACTTCATCATGTTGAAATAAGAAATTATTGGGGGGGGGGGGTGAATCAATAATAGTGAGGTTCTTAATTTTGTTTTGAATATATCTTTAGTTATTTCCTCTATTTTCTATTACTTATGAGATAATTCATAAATAATACAAATGATCAACAAGATAAGGCATTCACATGTACATACAATCCATCACATGAGCATCATACACATATTTACACTAGTATTTTTATGTGGAAACCCAAAGGGAAAAAACCACCAATATGTTTGCTTGTTATGATGTAAATTAAAAACCTACTTAATTACATCAATTTGTTGCACCCACCCACAAGAGGCACCAAACCCCTTAGGGTAGCAAGAACCTACTTTCCAAGAGGCACCAACCTCTTATGAATGCATGCCACCACTTTCTCTAGCCACTATTATACTTTTCATACAATTTTCAATATGAAAACAGAGAAAAATACAAATAAAGAAAAAATACCAATCTGGTTTACTACAAAATCTACTTCTTCTCTCAATACTCTACTATTCCACAGGATCTCTTGGCCTCACACAACGACACCCTATCCTCTGCACTCTACCTTCTAACACATTGGCTCTCTGTAGCACTCTGCTTCATTCAAACACTTGGTCTAGTTGCTAAACTCTTATACACTCTTCTCTGCTCGACTCTCTTCACCACATTCACAACAATACTATATTCCCACTTTTCTCTATAGAAATCACTGGTTTTGATCCTCTACACAATGATTCCTCTGTTACCTTTTTCCACATTGCCCAAGTGTACCTATGCATGAATCCTCTATACTGTTGTTGCATCTAATACTAGAATTATTCTATTGCATTAAATAAGAGAATGGGCTCCAAATTTCTTCACCAACAAACTATGTGATTCTCCAAGTTGAGAATTTAATCTCAGTCCACATGCACACTCTAAAGAGGCTCCCCATGCTTATTTATGGTTAGTAGATCTTGGATGTACCACAACATGGCTTCTTTGTTCCTTAATTAAGTCTACAATGCGTGCATGAGAGATCAGAGATGACTTTCATTCGACATCGAGACAAGCCCAACAACTCTTCTCTGAGAATCGTTATCCTCGTTGCCTTGTCCCAACAACAACTTCAGATACCATTAACTCCAATAAACAACTCCTCTAGATTGCATTTACTTTCTAGTTGCTAACCCATTCATCCTTTAACCCTTTTTACTATTGTATTAGAGCTCCACTCATCGTAAATTTTATTAAAATAAAGTTACGAAATTAATTACTTTCGATGACTTTAACCCATTTTAGCTTAGCCTCCTTACCATTTTCTTTCTCATATGACCACTTCCTGAGACCGCTGGCTTAGTGCTACAATATCAGAGCCTTCCTCTATCGTTAGTGTTATTAAAAAATTGTTACAATATTCAATATTCCAATTTGGAATTTTAGCCCCTTATTTTTGAGCCCCTTTTTGTTTTACACCATGGGACCGAGTGTTGTGACCAATGGCTTAGAGCTTAGGTGCTAAGGATTTTAGAGTTCTATCAGGGGCCTATATAATCCCTATGTATAACTCTCGTCCTTGGTTCTTTTGGATCTCTTCATCCAGAAGCCAACATAACATCAGAGCTCCCTACATCATAACTTTCTTCAACGTTCATTTTCAGTGGATTTCCAAAATCCTTGACCTCTGAAATACTATATATCCCTTTGGGGATAACCCTGCTCTCCGTTGTCGATTCTCTGAACTCCAAGACCAAGTGCCAATCCACATCAGAGCCCATTTCATCAGATTAGAACATTTATTTAAAACAATTAGACAAGATTTATGAAAAATCCAACCTCTGATATGTCGACCCTCGAAATGATGTCATGTTGTCATCATATTTTTCACATTGTGTCTATTAAGTGGTCACACTTGTCACCAAGATTTGCACCATTAACCCACCCAGTATTTATGAATCTGAATTCCACATGTCCTTCGAACTACCACATCATGCTGATGTCATCTTCCTCGTCAGCTCCTGAGGGGCCAGTCAGTTGTTTCCATGTTTCTATTGGATGAGAGAGAAAGGTCCATTGGTCCTTGGTTTTTCAATAATTTTATTTGTATTTATTCTCCTTTGCAAACCTAGCACTTTCAAGGAATTGTAATCTATAAGGAATTATGAGGTTTTGATGGCCTAAACCTTCCGATATTACGATATATCCTCTTCTTTGAGGTTCCAATATTGGGTACGGATGTGCTCTGAACTGCGATATGACCTACTCCGATTAATTGAGGCTCCGACCTCCGATATTGTGGCTTTCTCCAATATTTCAGGTTCTGAAATCTCTAGGCTCTTGAGGTCCTGATATTTCAGGTTCCAAAATTTCATCCTTCTGAAATTTGGCCTCCTCCTAAGGACTCCAAGCTCCTTAATTCGGCTATCAACATCTTTTGATCTAGATGGCCATTTATAGACTTCCACATACCATTGGAAATATGATTCAAATAAATTTCCAGTGGAGAAGGTCCGACGCAATATTTGAGCCCATTTTTAATATTAAAAATGGCTCCAAAATCTATGCCAAATTCCTATTCTTATGCCAAGAACCTGGACTCCCAACCACCATAGTCATCACTTTATGGCTTCTCCAATAAGCCTTCTACAATGGTGATTCTCTACCAGATATTGAAACAAACATAAGACTCCCCCCAAGCTTGACACATCAAGCATATCAAAATAGCCCAATTTACATCAATTCCAACATACCAAGTGCCACCATCCCATTAGACAAAGTCAATTGTCCAACGATATCCCCCTTTGACATTGATGGAAACAACAAAAGCTCCCCCTGAAACAAGGCATGGTATTCTTCATTTTTTTTCTTCTTAGATGCACCGTTAGTATTCTCCCTGTTATGAAACCAACTCCAAAAATAGAAGAAAAGAGAGATCAATGCCTTAGAAATCGACCACTTCGAGGGGGAAACCTCCTTTCTATATATAGGAGTCCATGGGGTCACAATATAATCCTATTCGACCTAACAATAATAATATAAGGACCAACAATAGCAATAGTGGGGTTTTATGGGGCACAATAATAACAATATGGGGACTATAGGGGTACAACAATAACAATAAGGGGGCTACACTACAACAATAAGGGACTATACTAGTAATATAGGGACCTAATGTTCCCCTCTCCTTAAAAAAAGTGTTGTCCTCAATGCTTGAGTAGCTCTGGATTCTTTTGTATACAATTCTCATCCTCCCATGTGGAATCTTCAATGGGTAAGTTCTTCCACATGATGAGATACTATGAAATTGAACAATTTCGTAGCTGTCAAGTTCTTGTTTTCGTGACTGCTTCAGGTTCCAATATAATTTTTCCTTCCCTGTCAAGTTCTGGAAATATTGTTTGAATTGGAAGTTTTTCACCTATAACCTTCTTTAAGCATGAAACATGGGAAACTAGGTTTACTTGAGAAGAAGTAGGAAGCTCCAATTTGTATGCCATAGTACCAATATTTTGCAACAACTTGTAAGGACCATAGTATTTTGGCGATAATTTATTATCCTTCTTAGATTTCTGGAGTGAAATTTGTTTATATGGTTGTAGCCATAAAAATACCCAATCTCCTACATCAAAAATTCTCTCACTGCGATGTTGATTTGAATGTTGTTTCATTCAATTTTGTGTCAAATTTAGGTTATCCTTTAAGAGTTGGAGAACTTGTTGTTGATGCTCGATGTGATCTTCCATTGCTTTAACCTTATAATTTTCTCTTAAAGATGATGTGATGGATGGTGGATGATATCCATAAAGTGCCATAAATGGGGTTATTTTTGCTGAAGTATGGAAGGAAGTGTTATACCAACATTCAGCCAGAGGTAATCACTTGATCCATTGTGTTTTTTTATCAGATACAAAACAACGAATATGTCATTACAAACATTTGTTCACTATCTCAGTTTTCCCATTGGACTAAGGATGATAAGATGAACTATGGGCTAGTTGAGTACCCAAACAAGAAAATAATTCCGTCCAAAAATTTCCAGTGAAAATGGGATCTCTGTCACTTACAATAATCTTTGGGCTTCCATGTAGCTTTTGAATTGTTTCCATAAACGTAGTAGCAAATGTACTTGATTTAAATGGATGAGATACTGCATAAAAGTGTGCATACTTGGTAAGTCTATCAACTACCACCATGATGAAAATATTTCCTTTGGAATTAGGTAAACCTGTGATAAAATCCATTGAAACCTCCTCCCAACATTGACTTGGAATGGGTAAAGGTTGTAGCAGACCTGGGGTCTTGATTGTCTCAACATTATTTTGCTGGTAAACCAAACATTCTGCCAAAAAATTCTGAATATCAGATTTAAGACCATCCCAAAAAAATTATTTCTTCACCCTGTGGTGAGTTTTTAAAAATCATTAGTGTCCTCCAATGAGAGAGGTGTGCAATTAAAAAATAATATTTTATTTTAGTTGGGACTTCTTACAAAGATATAAGCGATCTTTGTACGATAAGGAATCATTTTTCCAACTAAATGTATAAGATGTACTGGGATCTTAATGTTGCAACTTTTGAATGAATGTCCACACTTCTTCGTCATTCTTCCATTCCTCCCTTGCTTCAGTTATCCAATCTGGTTGGATAATATAAATGGCACAAAGAAATTCTTCCACCTCCTCATCCTTTCTTGAGAGTGCATCTCAAACAACATTTAGCATCCCTTTTTTGTGGATGATTTAAGAGTCATAACCCAACATTTTTGTGATCCATTTTTCCTACTCTTCTGAAGATAGTCTTTGTTCCAAAAATTATTTAAGACTATCATGATCAGTTTTTACCTTGAAGTGTTTTCCCACTCGGTAAGGTCACCATTTCTTTAGTGCATGTAGTATTGCCAACATTTCCTTCTCATAAATAGCTTTCTGTAAATACTTTCCTTTGATTGGACGACTTTCAAAAGAAATGGGTCTTCCTTCTTGCATTAAAACAACACCAATTCCATTTCCTAAGGCATCCCATTCCACAATAAAGGTTTTTGTGAAGTTTGGCGTAGCTAAGATCGGTGCTAGGCACATTTCCTATTTAAGATGTTAAAATGCCTTAGTTGCTTCAGGAGTTCATGAAAATGCATATTTCTTCAATAATTTTGTTAGAGGTACTACAATTCTCCCATAATTTTTAACAAACTTGCAAGAAGACCATGTTAACCCGAGAATCCTCGCAACTGCTTTATTGTTGTTGGGACTTTCCATTCCTTAATGGATTTAATTTTGCTAGGGTTTACCTCAACACCCTCCTGAGATACAATATGACTCAGATATTCCACCTCTTGTACTCGAAAGAAAAATTTGGAGGTTTTTGCATATAATTGTTTCTCTTCTAATAGTTTGAGCACCTTGTCAACATGTTTAACATGATCCTTCCAAGACCTAATGTAGATTAGTATATCATAAAAAAATACTAACACAAATTTTCTAAGGAAGGGTTTAAAAATGGAATTCATCAACCCTTGAAATGTAGAAGGTGCATTGGCAAGGCCAAAAGGCATGACCAAAAATTCATAATTACCCTCATGAGTTCAAAATGTTGTTTTTGGAATATCTTCAGTCTTCATTCTAATTTGATAATATATTGAACGAAGATCCAACTTGGTAAAATAAATTTCTCCATGTAATTCATCCAATAATTCATCAATCACAAGAATGGGAAATTTATCTTTAATTGTGAGCTTATTGAGCTCCCTATAATCCGAACACATGCACCATGATTGATCCTTCTTGTGCACCAATACTACTGGAGTAGAGAAAGAACTTTGACTAGGTTGAAGTATACTAGCCTCTAACATTTCTGCAATCATACATTCAATTTCTCTCTTTTGGACATAAGGATATCTATAAGGCTTGATGTTCATAAGAAAATTTCCTGGAATCAAATGAATAGAATGATCATGATAAAAAATAAGTGGGAGTCCTTTGGGAGTTTCAAACACCTTAGAATGATTTTCCAAGGATTTTTGGGGATCTGGAGAAATAAATGATTTTGATGTTGGAACTTATAGTGAGCATAATTGTGAAATTACACCTCGTTGTTATTTATTCAGAAGTTTTTTCATGACATTAGAGCTTAATATCTTTCCTGGATTCCTTGCAATACCCCGTAATTCAACTTCCTTTCCTTCTAAACAAAAATTCAAGAAAATTTCTTGAAAATTAAAAGCTTCCATCCCCAAAGATTGTAACCATTGTACTCCTAGTGCAACATTAACACCTCCCATTGGAATGAAAAGCATTGGAATATTCAATACATACTCCCCCATGGTTATCTTGATATTATGGCATTTTCCAGAGAAATTTATAGTCCCTCTATTTGCAACCATAACTTGACACTCTGGTGCTGGGTATAGGGAGCAATTCAGTTCATTGTCTACCTTACAATGAATACAATTATGGGTACTACCCGAATCAATCAACACTATTACCTTTTTCTTCTTGATATGTCCTTCTATCTTGAGAGTTTGAGGAGTGGTAATTCCTACCAATGCATTACAAGATATGGTTGGACTCATTTCTTCTTTCTCTAGGGTTGGTTCCTAGTGTATATCATCTTCTTTGAAGTTTCTTGTTCATTTTCTTCCTCCTCTTCACAATCTATGTAAAATAATTTATTCTTAGCACACTTATGACCTTTAATGTATTTTCTATCACAACCGTAGCAAAGCCCTTTTTCTCCTTTTTATTCAAAATTTCGTGGTGTCAACCTTTTAGGTTGTGGAAGTCTAGGAGTAGCAACACTTCCATCTTTATATATTTTAGTGGTAGGCTTCCTTTTCTCCATAAACTCACTTTCAATTTTTCTTTCCAACCTGAATTCCTTCTCCAATGAATTATGTTCCCAAAGGAAAAAATAATGTTGGATGTTATTCTTTAATGTCCCTATGAAGACATCAATCCTGTGTTCCTCTAGAATATCAGTGACCCTTATATTCAATTTTTTGAAGTCCTCAATGTGCTCCACCATTGAACCCTTTTGTTTGAGATTTATCAATTTGCTAAAGAAGGTTTTTTTATTTGTATCCTCATAATGTGCTATCATTTCCTCCGTAAAAATTGACCAAGTGACAATTTTTTTACGAGAGCAAAGCCATAGACACCATACAAATGCATTTTGTTCTAAATGTAAAGTTGCAATGCGTACCTTTTGTGTGTTTTACACATTATGGAGATCAAAATATTGCACCATCTGTAGTATCCATGTTACGGGATCATTTCCATAAAAATTCCTCATATCCATCTTTGGAATATGGTGGGTTTTCAATCCAACATTAGAGTTTATGAAATCACGATTAACATTTATTTTTTTCTCATCATGAGTTTCCTATACTACTTTTTCGCCATTAGGAATCATTTCTTGTATCAACTTTGTCAAACCTTCCTTCAAACCTTCCATGTCTACTTTTATATCATTCTTCATGTATTTCATGTTATCTTCCATGCCATCCATCTTAGCTTCCACTCCTTTCTTCAAACCATCCATATTATCTTCCACACCTTTCTTCAAACCATCCATCTTGGCTTCCACGCCTTTCTTCAAAACTTCCATTTCATTTTTGTTGCTCTTTGCGAAAGCGAAATTTGGTGCAATTTCTCTTGTAATTTTGATATATCATGTTTCACTTCTTCCTCTTCATGAGTCATAGTAGATCCTTCTCAGAGCTTAAGGGGTGTTTAATTATTTTTAGGGGGGATTTTTGAACCCAATACTGATATCTATGCTTCAATATTCCCTTGGAATCACTTCAAATTGATTTTTCAAACAAGACTTATGTAATTTGAAAAAAAATAGCACATTTTTCTTGCTTTTGAGGAGCTCGATATTGAAATTGTTGTATCTCTGTAATTTCAGATCCGCGAGATTTAAGCTTTGGTTCTATAATAGCCCTCTGAGTCTTATTTCCAATTCCACAGTTCTGACCTAATTTGGATACTTCAAGGCAAATTTATTCCAAATCTCCCACAATGACCTAATTATAGACTGGTTGAGTAGAGAAAAATTGTATGGTGTGAAACGTGTCACTATTTCCTCCTTCAGATCTAAAATTGATACACAAACAACTACAATCCGTGTACTTTCAACCAATTTTTACAAAATTCCAATGCGATGCTCAGAGAGAGAGTTATGCCGATATTACCAAGGTCACCTCTTTGAGATGAAATTCAGGAGCCTCCACAAACCCTAACTTCCACAGATCATATCTCCGAAGATGTTGTGAACCAAGATCTAAAATTTTTACACAAAATTCCTTAGGAGTTTTTCGTAAATGGATTTTTTTAGCATATTAACCTTTGCGGAACAAAATTTAAAGAGAAAATGCCATGATGACCTATTTGAAGCAGCAAAACCCTAGAGTCCAAAGCTCTAATACCAAATGTTATGAAACCAACTCCAAAAATAGAAGAAAAGAGAGATCAACGCCTTAAAAATCAGCCACTTCGAGGGGGCAACCTCCTTTACATTACATAAATGAACAATTATTGGATGATTAAAATGAAAAAACCTCCTTTCTATATATAGGATTCCATGGGGTCACAATAAAATTCTATCCGACCTAACAATAATAATCTAAGGGCCAAAAATAGCAATAGTGGGGTTTTATGGGGCACAATAATAACAATATGGGGACTATGGGGGTACAAAAATAACAATAAGGGGGCTACACTACAAAAATAAGGGACTATACTAGTAATATAGGGACCTAACACTCCCCCTTTGACATCAATGGAAAATTCCCTTGAATAAGCCCCCCTCAACCACTTCAACCTACTCTTCCATTGATCCCTCATACTGATTAGTTGCAAACACACACCATTATTTCCGCATTCGAGATGAGGAGTCACAACTCCTATATGATTCCTGAGATATTCAAAGGGTTCTCTGGCCGATGGGTTAGTAAATATATCTACAAGTTGGTCTTTGGTGGCCACATATTCAAGTCGAACAACATTGGTTGCAACATGTTCCCTTATGAAATGAAACTTGATAGGGATATGATTGGTATTTGAATGCATTACTGGATTCTTAGAGATAATGATGGAACTTGTATTATCACACATGATTGGAATAGGATCAATCAACTCTAACTTAATATCCTTCAAGGTCTGCTTCATCAATATAATTTTCAAGCAACAAGTGGCAGCTACAATATATTTTTCTTCAGTAGTTGATAAAGAAGCGAAGGCTTGTTTCTTGCTGACCCATGACACTAAAGAGTTTCCCAAAAAAAATGTTGCACCTGAGGTGCTCTTCTTTTCATAAATACTGCCTACAAAATCAACATTAGTATAGGCTTTCAACTTAAATTCTTTGTCTCTTTTCATACCATAGTCCATAATCAGCTGTTCCTTGAAGATATTTTAAAATCCTTTTGACAACAATAACATGAATTTCGTGAGGAAAATATTGAAATATGGACACAAGACCTACAACTTGCATGATGTATGGTCTCAAAGTTGTGAGATACAACAAGATTCGTATCATTAATCTGTACTTAGTTTGATTTACTAGTATTGTCTCATATCATTGCATAATTTGCAACCTATAACCATAGGTGTGCTCACTGGTTTTCAATATTCCAACCCAAACGTTTTCAAATTTTCTCGTAGTTACTTGGATTGGGAGATAAATACCTCATTTTTTTACTAAGAGATCTGTAGTCCTAAGAAGAAGGAAAATTCTCTGATCATGGACATCTCAAACTATGTCTTCATACAGTTTCCAAATTGATGTCTCAGTTGTTCCAGGTCGCTGCCAAATATGATATCATCCACATACACCACTACAATTAGTAGATGATAATATTAAAAATTTATGTACTAGAGATTGATGTCTACAATACCTTTCACAAAGCCTTTTTGTTGAAGGTATATATCCAATATTGCAGACCAAGCTCTCGGAGCCCGTTTGAGTCCATATAGGGCCTTTTTCAGTTTGCACACAAACCCTTCATCTTCGGTGAACATGGATCCTTCTGGCTGCTCAATATAAACCACTTCTTCCAGATATCCATTGAGAAATTCAGTCTTCCCATCCATATGATATACCTTGATGTTTTTATGACTGGAAAAGGAAAGAAAAATTATGATAGCTTCCAGTCTTGTTGTTGGTGAAATTTTTTCCTCGAAATCTACCCCCTCTATGTGGGCATACCCTTTGTAGACCAAATGAGACTTGTTCCTAATTACTTGACCCTGCTCATTTAGCTTGTTTTTGAAAACCCATTTTGTTCCAATGAAATTTTTGTCTCTTGGTCATGGCACAATCTCCCAAGTTTCATTATTCTCAATTTAATCAAGTTCCTCATTCATAGTTGTAACCCATAACTTGTCTTCACTTTCTTGGCTGAGATTTTTAGGCTCAATCTGAGACAAGAAATATTTTCACAACTTGAAATGCCAACAAGTTTCCTCCTTGTCTGAACACCAAGTCTCTGATCTCCAAGAATTTGACTCTCATGATTATTTTTCTATACATACTTGGAAGATTTTCTGGGCCTTAGAGTTGTGCTCATTTCCACATCTTCATTGTCTGAATCTGTTTCATCTTGATATGAGGGACTAATTTCTAAAATTTCTTCTCCATTTGAGTTCATATTTCATTTGGAGGACTCCGGTTGTAAATTTATCTCATCTATTACTACATCAATGCAATACTCGACCCTCTTTGGTCGTTTGTTGTAACACTTATAACTTTTACTTCGAGAGGAGTACCTGAGGAATATACCCTCATCAACATGTGAGTCAAACTTTCCTATAATTTTTTCATTCCTTTTGATAAAAAAATTTCTCCAAAACACCTAGAAGTGTTTAACCGATGTAGGTCTTCCTTTCCACAAATCATAGGGAGTTTTATCACTATTTGTCCTGAGTTGAGTTTTGTTTGATAAATACACTACGACTTGTGTTGCTTCTCCCTTGAATATGTGAGATACAAATGCTTCATCCAACATAACTCTGGCCATCTTCTGGATTTTTTTTTTCTCTCTTTCAACCACTCCATTTTTTTGTGGACTTATAGCCACATAGTAATGCCTCCTAATGCCATGATTTTCACAATATTCTTTAAACTCTCTTGAAGTGTATTCTCCTCCTCTGTTTGCTCTTAAGCATTTGATCTTTAGATATTTCTATTTTTCTACTTGGGCTTTAAATTTTTTAAAATGCTTGAATGCTTCTGATTTATCTTTCGAGAACACAATCTAAGTGGCCTTGGTAAAATTAATAATGAGCAACATAGAATACATTTCTCCTCCTGGGTTTTTTTTCTCTAGTTAGGCCACAAATATCTGTGTGAATTAGCTCCAGAGGTATAGATGAAGAGAACTGTTTTTACTTTAAATGAGTCATAGTGTTCTTACCAAATTGACATGAATTTTAGATTGAATTATCAAGCCTTGATAGTCTTGGAAAAACTCTCATAGCTCCCAGCTTGATGATTCTTATCAAACTGTCAAAATTGATATGACCAAGTCTCCCGTGCCACAACCGTGCTTCATTCATTTTTCTTAAGTAGCAACTTACTCTGGAGTCATTAAACACATATACATTATTGTGAGTTTTGACTGATTTTCCTACAAGATTTCTATATTTCTCATTTTGGATCTCACTGGCCCTAAATCAAAAGATCACATCATAGTCATTATCACACATCTGGCTTACACTAAGAAATTTGTGCTTGATACCTTCCATGTTCAACACATTTTGAGCTTTCGCCTTTTGATCCGGACTAAATATGCCTTTACCCTTGATTATTGTTGGGGCATTGTTGTCGAAAGTGACATTGTTCCCCCTGTATTTTTATTTTAGCAACATAAATTTTCACTTATCCCTAGTCATAGGTTTGGAACAACCACTATCCACATACCATTTGTTCTCTTGATTATGTGTTGATAGAGCAAGTCTGTATTGCATGCTCTTTTCATTTTTTTCATTTCCAATTCTCTTTATCCTTTTGAGAAGTTGACTGTCGAATATTTTTGGACTTAGATAGGTACTTAGACCTACTTCTGCACTCACTTTCCTTGTGCTAAAAATCATTACATTTGAAACATTCAAAATGAATTAACAAGGCAGAGAAGACATTTTGATCTCTAAGAGGAGAGTTTTGAGATCTAAAATTCAGATACTTATTGTATCTAGGATTTTCATCTCTTTCAAATTTGATCCTTCTACAATAAACAACCTTATGTCCAAAGGTGTGACACATATAATAATATCCATAAAATAAATAAGTGTACCTATTGTTGGAAGGTTTATGAGTTTGTGCAAGAAGGTACCTCTATTTTCTGGATGATTGATTCATTCTCCGTTGGTTTGGCTCCTCGGAGTGGATGGAGTTATTATTCCAATGATGATCTCATGTTTGCCTTCCTGCCCTCTTGTATTCATTGATTCATTTTGGAAGCTTCTTTGCATAACTCTGCAGTTCCTCAAATCCTATAGACCTGAGGTTTATCTTTCCCATAGAAGATTCTTGTAATCTTGAGTATCCTAGATCAGTTTTGTTTCTTGAATACCTTTGAAAATTTAGAATTTGATCTAGCTTTCTTGTGCTTCTACAAATTTTTCATTTAAACCTTACTCGATCTCCACTCTCTCAATATCTATTCTTAGGGAGACGATCTCTGCCTCAAGACTCTGACAATTTTCTTCCCATTCATGGATCCAATCATGAAGAACTTCTTCCTTTCTCTTAGATTTGTCTAAGTTGACTTTCAAGGACAAAATTTCATCCTTGCATGTTTTTGTGATTGTTTCCTTTTGTTCCTTGTACAAATCTTGCTTTATATGGTTGTTATCTTCTTCTAGTTTCTCACACGTTTCCTATTTTTCTTCTAGTATAAGGGTTAAACTATATTTTCTCTTAATGGCTTCTTCAAGTTTTTCCTTTTGATAAAATAAATCTTCATTGATTGAGATGTACATACCTTCTTCAACACGCTGCAATTCTTCTTTTAGTTTCTTGTTATTTTTACTGACCTTCTTTAACTCATCAAGAGCACTGATGAGTTCCCCTTCAAATTCCACTAATCCTACTTCTTCTTCCTCTTTAGAGTCAATAATATTTTGTTTCTTGGAGTTTTGCATCAAATTCCATGAGTAAATACTCATTTGAATTGTTTTGTGAAGATTCCTCACTATTTGATTCTGGTTCTTAGCTATCCTCTTTAGAATAAAGCCCATTTTTGTTGAAGAACTTCTTCTTTTGATGTTTTTGAGATTTTTTTCTAAATTTTTGGTCATCCTCCTTTTCCGTCCTATCCTTGTAAGGGAGTTTGGATGAAAAATGTCCAACTCTTCCACAGTCAAAGCATTTAAATGACAACTTACCTTTATAATTTCCTGAGCCACGCTTTAGTTTCCTGGAAAATTGAGCCAACTCTTGATCAGATTTTTAGCTAGAGCAATATTGATGGTCTTTGTGCTCCTTGTCCTTTTTGGACACTTTAAATGCTTCCTCCCTGGGTTCATACTTCTCTTTACATGCTCTCATCTCATAGGATTTGAGAGTACTAAGAAATTTATCCCTCTTGAGTTTCTTTAAGTCATCCATCTCTTCAATGACAAATAATTTGGAATTAAATCTCATGGGTAGAGATCTTACGACCTTATGAACAATTACATCTTCTTTCACCTCTTCATTAAGTCCTCTAATCATATTCGTTACTTCATCAACTTTGAGTAAGTATTCTGCTATACTTTATTCTTCATTCATTCTTAAGCTTTCAAACCTCATTTTGAAGGTTTGAAGTTTGGCTTGATTGACTTTCTTATCTCCTTCATGACTTTGATTGAGCTTCACCCATACATACTTGGAAGAATTACAGTGCATTACTTTTACAAGTTCGGATTGACTCAGGCCAAAGAGAATGGAATTCTTGGCTTTAGCATTATTTCCATACAATTTTTTGCGATCTGCATGAATGGGAGAAATATCAAGGACATCATAATCTACTAGTACAGAGGTCCAAACATCTACTCCCAAGGACATGAGATAAGCTTCCATCCTCACTTTCCAAAAGGCATAGTTTTTCCCATCAAATACTGGTATTCTACTTGAGTAAGCCACTTGAATCTCTTGCCTAGACATAATTTCTTATGGATCTACCTTCCCGTGGTTAGAATGTTCCTAAAGGAACTTGGATCTGATACCAATTGTTGAAATAAGGAATTAATGAGAAGGGGGGGGGGGGGAGGGGGGTGAATCAGTAATAATGAGGTTATTAAAACATTTTCTGAATACGTCTTTAGTTCTTTCCTCTATTGTCAGTTACTTATGAGATCATTCATACATAATACAAATGATAAGAAAGATAAGACATTCACATGTACATATAATCCATCACATGAGAAACATACACATATTGACACCGATATTTTTACATGGAAACCCAAAGGGATAAAACCACCAATCTGTTTGTTTGTTATGTAAATTAATCACAAACTTAATTACATCAATTTGTTTGTGAGCACCCACTCATAGGAGGCACCAAGCCCCTTAGGATAGAAAGAACCTACTTTCCAAGAGGCGCCAACCTCTTATGAATGCAGGACACCACCCGATCTAGCCACTGTTCTACTTTTCATACAATTTTCAAACTGAAAAAAAAAGGAAAACACAAACATAGAAAAAATACCAATCTAGTTTATTGCAAAATCAACTTCTTCTCTTAATCCTCTACTATTCCACAAGATCTCTTGGCCTCACACAGAAGCACCTTATCCTCTACACTCTGCCTTCTAACACATAGGTTATCTGCGACATTCTGCTTTAGTTGAACACTTGGGATAGTTGCTAAGCTCTTGCACACTCTTCTATGCTCTTCTCTCTTCACCACATTCACAACAATACTATCTTCCCCACTTCGTTGTATGGAAATCGTTTGTTTTGATCCTTTGTTGCACTCTGCACAATGTTTCCTCTACTACCTATTTCCACACCGCCTGAGTGTACCTCTGTATGAATCCTCTATAATGTTGTTGTGTATGATATTAGAATTATGCTATTGAATTAAATAAGAGAATGGATTCTAGAGTGATTCACCAACACATTATGTGATTTTCCAAGATGAGATTTTAATCTTAGTCCACCTGCGCACCCCAAAGAGATTCCCCATGCTTATTTATGGCTGGCAGAGCTTGGTTGTACCACAACATGGCTTCTTTATTCCTCAATTAAGTCTATAATGCGTGCACGAGAGATCAAAGATGGATTTCCTTCGACATCAAGAAAATCCCAACAATTCTTCTTTGAGAATCATTGTACTCATTTCCTTGTCCCAACGATCTCTACAGATGCCATTAAATCCATTAACCTACTCCTCTGGCTTGCATTTAATTTCTAGCTTCAGATCCAGTCATCCTTTAACCCTATGTAATATTGTATCAGAGCTCCACTCATTGTAATTTTTATTAAAACAAATATACAAATTACTTAACTTTTATTAAAAAATTGTTATGATATTCAATATTCCGATTTAGCGTTTTAGCCCCTTCTTGCTTAGCCCTTTTTTGTTTTACACCATGGGATGGGTTGTTGTGACAATTGGCTTAGAGCTTATGTGCTAAGGCTTTTAGAGTTTTGTTAGGGGCCTATCTCCCTATGTATAGATCTCGCCCTTGGTTCTATTGGGTCTCTTCATCCAGATGCCAACATAACATCAGAGCTCCTTGTTGGGGTTCCCATGTTTTGGCCAGATTGGCAAGACCAAAAGATGAGACAACATTAGAACCACTTTTGGGCCCTAGGATCTAGCCCTCCTGGACCCGGAGAGGGATCTCTCCATTAAAGAAAAGAATTATGTATCTTTGAGAGCTCAAAATGAGATGTTAGGCTAGTTATAAAGCACAATGGGGGGGGGGTTTCAAATGATTTGGTTGGTTGGTTGTTGGGTTGGTCATGAGATCATAGACTGAGAAAGTAATGGGAGAAAAGGAACAAAACAACAGGAGGTTTCAGCAAAGGGGATAGGTCAAGAAAGTGCCATCCATTGGGCTATGGAGTCATGAAAGGAGAATTACTTGCAACCACTAGCCAAGGCTTTTAGAGGGCAAGTCATCTACACTAAAAGATCTTTTAGATAGATGATGGAATGGAACATTAAGGAAAGAAGGTGAAAGAAGGAAAGCAACCCAATTTATGTCTATATATAAGGTTAGAGGTCATTTAACTCCAGACCTGCTTGGATATACTCAAAGGCAGCTCTCAAAGAGGGACAAAGGGGTTGCTTATAGATCGGACCAGAGGTCATTTAACTCCAGGTCTGCTTTAGAAACTCCAAGGGAAAACATAGATAAGATTAACAGAAGGGATCTTAGAAAGGCCATCTGGTCGCGTAAGGATCCTAGTGGATAGGGCTAACTCTAATCCCCAGTGTTCCCAAACCTTCTAGCTTAAACCCAACAAGAACATCTAAGAAATGATCCACCCAATTCATACATTAGAGAGCAGGCAATAACATCCACTACACTGGTTAAATCGACTGAAATCGATTCTCAGATAGCACATAAAGAAGAAATCATTAAAGGTAGGGAGAGTAGGAAACATAGGGCACCTAACAAGGGTGAATCCTATGTTATACTTCTCTTGCCTACCAGAAGAACATGAAACAATATGAAAATGTAAAACAGAGTTAGGGAAAACATCACCAATAGTAATAGACCAGGATCCTATGAAATGCGCTTTGATTAATTGATGCAAAACCAGTCATGTACAATAATCCCAATGGATAATACAATCCAAACTTTCTCCTCCCATCCTATTACATACAACTACTCTGTAACTCCCTCCCAAGAATGTTCTAACAGTCAAACTGGATCCCTCTAACAGCAACAGCCGAACAACTGAACAACAACCACCTTTTACAAAATGTTCTTCTGGATTCTTATAGGGGGAACAGAGTGGAAGGGGTAGGTAAAGAATTTAATGAAGAATTACTGCTCAGAAGAGGAGGAAAACCACAACCCATTCTGCTTTAAATCTGTGCGTTTAATTCTGGCACTCTGGCTGCAGTATTAATGCCATTCTCTGTTGACTGGACAAAACTGGAGAAATAATGATGCTAGGGTCTCCATACCGTGTAACAAATTCTTCTTGATGGTATAGGATTGCTGAAAGGGCGTAAATATTTATTTGAGGCACAATGTAGACTAAAAAATGCTGTGTACCGTGTCCTTTCATGGAAGAACACTCTGCTGATACGGAAACCCTGATAATATAATATCTCTGTGCATTGGATCTCCTATTCGATCCTTGGGGTCTTCAAATCTGTACCTTTTCCTTCTAAAAATCCTTGAAGAAGCTCAAAAGTCTTCTATTTCTTGCCTCGAGCTCTCTACTATTCCTGTACTGTCTCTGCCTGTGAATTTAGAGCTTCAATGGCGCCGGAGGGTTGGTAGAGTTTTAAACTCTGCCCTTTGATGAATTTATGGTGCAAGCACCCCTCCAAACGTTTCCTGTAACATCAAGCTCTGAATACAGCCTCTGCACATGGTTTTCTTCGATCCCTCTATCACTGCGACAGAGCTTGCGCATCATGGCGGTCATTCCCTATTGAAAACCCTGCGAAAACATGAAACCTGTTGGAGAAAACAATGGACGGGGTGGCGGATGATGTGGATGAGGAGAATGGTCGTGCAGACAGTGACATGGTGGAGAAAAATGCAGAGGAACAATGGAAATCTTCTCTGGTGGAGGTGGCGGTCTGCAGAGCAAAAAATGAACGAAAAAACGTTAAAAAACATGAAATGAATCAATTATATGCAATGGAAAGGGAGTATGTATGGAGGATGCACGTGGAGATGACGTGGCGGGACCGGGGATAGTGGAAAAGTCAGCGACGGGTGAACAAATCTGGACCGTCGATCGTGGCGGAGATCAACGGCGGAGGACGACGGATGGTGGGCCAGGACATGGACTATCGCGCATGAAACTTCATTATCCATCATGCATCTTCGTCAAGCGATAGCCGTCGAATGGGCTGCTCCAGATCGGACGGTCTTTAGGAATTTCGCTGGGCATCTGTGTCCGAACAATAATACGCGAAGGATAGAGTTAACGGGCGGGGCTGGCGGTTTTGAAATCGTACAAGAGGACAAGTGTCGAGTGCTGAGTGGAATCGCTGGCCGTCAGGGAAAAACTGCTAGCCACCCAAAGGCGGTGCGAAGAAAACAATGTGGTTTATGAACAGTGAAAGTGAGCGGGGACCACTGCGGTGGACAGATTCCACACCGTCAGATCTTGTATAGATCAACGGTCGAGATCACACTCGATATGGATTCACAGCGGACCGCTGATCTGTGGATTTAAATGGACGGTGGAGATGAACTGCGGGGGACCAAGGTGTACGGACATGAGAACTTGGAGTCGACCCCCCACAGTGAATAACAGCCGTTCGATCGGGTCTTCCCACATCCCGAGGAGTCAACTGTGGGGGCACCATGGTTTGACCCTATGGATAGAGAAAAGCCTCCGCAGGGGTAAGCGCTTTGGTCGCGGTGCTAGGTTATATGGAGAGAAAAGGCATGGGGCTAGCGGAGAAGGGGGCTTAGGCCCATTATAAGGTCGGAAGTGGGTTTTTAACCCATTTTTAATGTATTTTGAGGCCTAAGGAGGGTAACAATAGGGAGATGGAGGGGGGAATTCGGTGAAACAAGGGTAAGGGTAAGAATCAAAGGGGATTTTGGAGGGGTTTAGAGGGTTGATAGGGGGAAATAGAGGGGAACAAAAACACTTTGACAGAAGGAGGAAAAAGGGGAAAAAGGGACATTTTGCAGGGGTACAAGGGGTAAATGCAGGCCTTAGGGAAAGGAACCAGCAGAGGGGACTTGTATAAGGAAAAGCACAGAGAGACCTCAAGGATGATGTGTCTTCAGGGGAGATGCGATCCTTGAAGGTCTCCAAAATGACATAGCCCCCAGCTTGCTCGTCAAGAATTTCATAGGGGGGCTAACAGTGGCTCCACATGGGGATGGCTTCTTCTTGAAGGAGGCAAGGAACCAGAAATGATCTTTGGGGTAGGCCAGTTTCCTACTGATTGGCACATCACTTTATTTGATCAGCTGCCACAATATGAATATGTTACATCAGCAAAAACATTTTTCCCAACAAAGCTACCGACCCACGCTACAATCCTAACATTTTTTTCTTCAGGGTGCATTAGAGCTAGCAGACCCTTTACATCATTTTATTTTACAAACAGAAAATAAACCTATTCTACATCTACCCTTATTACTCCATGAGACCAGTTTAGACTGTTGGTCTCACATGTTTCTCTACCTACACTACTACCTGCTAGGATTAGACTGTCTAGCATGTTTCTTCTCTACATTCTAAGACAGAAAATGAAACAAATAACTACATGCTCACAGGCTGAGCTTTATTGAGCTTTTCCTACCTACCCTACTCTACTGAAATATTTACAAGTCTAGCTTACAAACATTGTCTTCCAATGTAGCCAATCCATCAAATGATCCCATGGATGGTCCTTCTTGCTCAACTCCTTGAGCATGTTGGATAGGCAGGGAAACTCCCACTCTTTTTTTTCAATAACAACAGCCTTGAAAATTTTTATTTTTGTCTGCAACATGCTGCTCAACAAGACCTTTGATCCTTCTTCATATGTTTGCAGGAAATGTGCATAAGGATCATGAAAAGATACCTGGCTATGAATATCGGGCAGGCAGGCTTCAACCAGGATTTCCTCTTCTTCCACTGGATCAAGGACAAGACTCTCTTGGGAAAGAGAATCTCCTTCATCTTCTTCATTTTATGAACTGGAGGACTCATCATAGACTGTAGCTATGTCCTCCTAGAGCTCTGATATATTCTGATTTGGTGGGCTGAGCTCTGTGAAAAGATCAATGTATTCTTGAGCAGGGGCATATTCCTTTGCTTCCTCTTTTTCAAGAGAAGGCTCCTTGCTTTCAACCTGCTCAAAAATCTCATCTTTGCTTTCCTCCTCATCTTCTGAAAGGAAAGGCTGCTGGTTTCCAGTCTCACTGATGATCTGTAGTAGAGAAGAATGAAGATTCAAAGAATCTTCATCTGCTATTATATTATCATAGCTCTCCCCATCAGTATCATAGATAGGCTGACTAGTTTCATTACTTCTCTGAAATTTCTGGCTCTGATCCTCTTCCCATGAATCTAAGGATGATGGTCCTGCAGGATCAGCTTCCCTTTGAAAACACTCATCATCAAACAGATCATAAAAAGGAAAATCATAAGAGTAAGTAATGTCATCCACCAGACCTATCGGATTCTCAACAGGTCTTTCTTCATTTTGATCCACAGAGGAGTCTTCTGAATTTGAATCATCAAACTCATAAGATAAGTGAGCAAGAGTGTGTGTTCTATAGAAGATTTCTGGGGTGGACTGCTGGTTTAATATCTGATCAATATCTTCTTCTGTCAAAGGAGGGGTTTTCCTCTCATCATGGACAAAAGAACATCAGTCCTCTTTTTCATGTGTTAGCTGACTGGGAGGCGGGATGTTCTCTTGAGCCTCTTCTTCCACATCAGATTCTGATTCCTCTATGTGGTCTCTTGTTTCCTCAAGACAGCATTCCCTATTATCTTTTTCCATTAGGTCCTGATATTCTCTTGTCAGCGTAACGAAATCAGGCAGTTCCTGATCACCTTCCTCTTCATCTTCTACAGATTCCTGAGCATCATACATGTCTTGATCATCGTCTTGGTCTTGAGTTTGTTCTTGCTCTGGGAGATGCACGGGATGTTCTAAATAATCCTCATTTGCATTCAGATTAGCCATATACATCTCCAGCACTTTACCAAACGTTTCTATTATTTCACATAATTGATCATACAAAGCATCATACTTTGTATCCCTGTCCATGTTTGGATTCATGCTTTTGCAAAGAAGGCTACTGCTTCTTCTCAACCAGTTCAGTGTCCTTCACCAGTGGAGTCATTTGGTCTTTGGATCATAGGGAGTGTGGAGTCGCCAGGTGGATGTATATGAATGCTTGAAGCAGGATGCTGTCCACCGTCAGCAATGAAAAGCCAATATGAAGGCAAAGTGGTCTGTTCCCTAGTGGAGTCGCCATTATGTTGGTGACGAGACTGGGAGACAGATTAGTGTTTAGCAGTCATAGGCTCTCAGAAATTTTTCCCTAGAGGAGTCGCCATTATGTTGGTGTTCCCATGTTTTGGCCAGATTGGCAAGACCAAAAGTTGAGACAACATCAGAACCACTTTTGGGCCCTAGGATCTAGCCCTCCTGGACCCGGAGAGGGATCTCTCCATTAAAGCAAAGAATGATGTATCTTTGAGAGCTCAAAATGAGATGTTAGGCTAGTTATGAAGGACAATGGGGGGGGTTTCAAATGATTTGGTTGGTTGGTTACTGGGTTGGTCATGAGATCATAGACTGAGAAAGTAATGGGAGAAAAGGAACAAAACAACAGGAGGTTTCAGCAAAGGGGATAGGTCAAGAAAGTGCCATCCATTGGGCTATGGAGTCATGAAAGGAGAATTACTTGCAACCACTAGCCAAGGCTTTCAGAGGGAAAGTCATCTACACTAAAGGATCTTTTAGATAGATGATGGAATGGAACATTAAGGAAAGAAGGTGAAAGAAGGAAAGCAACCCAATTTCTGTCTATAGATCATGTCAGAGGTCATTTAACTCCAGACCTGCTTGGACATACTCAAAGGAAGCTCTCAAAGAGGGACAAAGGGGCTGCTTATAGATCGGACTAGAGGTCATTTAACTCCAGGTCTGCTTTAGCAACTCCAAGGGAAAATAGAGATAAGATTAACAGAAGGGATCTTAGAAAGGCCAGCTGGTCGCGTAAGGATCCTAGTGGACAGGGCTAACTCTAATCCCCAGTGTTCCCAAAACTTCCAGCTTAAACCCAACAAGAAAATCTAAGAAATGATCCATCCAATTCATACATCAGAGAGCAGGAAATAACATCCACTACACTGGTTAAATCGACTGAAATCAATTCTCAGATAGCACATAAAGCAGAGATCATTAAAGGTAGGGAGAGCAGGAAACATAGGGCACCTAACAAGGGTGAATCCTATGTTATACTTCTGTTGCCTACCAGAAGAAAATGAAACAGTATGAAAATGTAAAATAGAGTTAGGGAAAACATCACCAATAGTAATAGACCAAGATCCTGTGAAATGCGCTTTGATTAATTGATGCAAAACCAGTCATGTACAATAAGCCCAATGGCTAATACAATCCAAACTTTCTCCTCCCAGCCTATTACATACAACTACTCTGTAACTCCCTCCCAAGACTGTTCTAACAGTCAAACTGAATCCCTCTAACAGCAACAGCTGAACAATTGAACAACAACCACCTTTTACAAAATGTTCTTCTGGATTCTTATAGGGGGAACAGAGCGGAAGAGGTAGGTGAAGAATTTAATGAAGAATTAATGCTCAGAAGAGGAGGAAAACCGCAACCCATTCTGCTTTAAATTTGTGCGTTTACTTCTGGCACTCTGGCTACAGTATTAATGCCATTCTCTGTTGACTGGACAAAACTGGAGAAATAATGATGCTAGGGTCTCCATATCGTGTAAAAAATGCTTCTTGATGGTATAGGACTGCTGAAAGGGCATAAATCTTTATTTGAGGCACAATGTAGACTAAAAAATGTTGTGTACCGTGTCCTTTCATGGAAGAACTCTCTACTGATACAAAAACCCTGATAATATAATATCTCTGCGCATTAGATCTCCTGTTCGATCCTCGAGGTCTTCAAATCTGTACCTTTTCCTTCTAAAAATCCCTGAAGAAGCTCAAAAGTCTTCTATTTCTTGCCTCGAGCTCTCTACTGTTCCCGTACTGTCTCTGCTTGTGAATTTCGAGCTTCAATGGCGCTGGAGGGTTGGTAGAGTTTTAAACTCTTCCCTTTGATGAATTTATGGTGCAAGCACCCCTCCAAACGTTTCCTGTAACATCAAGCTATGAATACAGCCTCTGCACATGGTTTTCTTCTATCCCTCTGTCACTGCGACAGAGCTTGCGCATCATGGCGGTCATTCCCTGTTGAAAACCCTGTGAAAACATGAAACCTATTGGAGAAAACAATGGACGGGGTGGCGGATGATGTGGATGAGGAGAATGGTTGTGCAGATGGTGACATGGCAGAGAAAAATGCAGAGGAACAATGGAAATCTGCTCTGGTGGAGGTGGCGGTCTGCAGAGCGAAAAACGAACGAAAAAACGAACGAAAAAACGTTAAAAAGCACGAAATGAATCAATTATATGCAATGGAAAGGGAGTATGTATGGAGGATGCACGTGGAGATGATGTGGCAGGACCGGGGACAGTGGAAACGTCAGCGGCGGGTGAACAAATTTGGATCGTCGATCGTGGCAGAGATCAACGGTGGAGGACGATGGACGGCGGGCCAGGACATGGACTATCGCGCATGCAACTTCATTATCCATTGTGAATCTTCATCGAGCGATAGTTGTTGGATGGGCTGCTCCAGATCGGATGGTCTTCAAGAATTTCACTCGGAATCCATGTTCGAACAATAACCCGCGAAGGATAGAGTTAACGGGCGGGGCTGGCGGTTTTGAAATTGTACAGGAGGATAGGTGTCGAGCACTGAGTGGAATCGCTGGCCGTCGGGGAAAAACCACCAACCGTCCAAAGGCGGTGTGAAGAAAACAGCGTGGTTTATGAACAGTGAAAGCGGGCGGGGACCACTACGGCAGGCGGATTCCACACCGTCAGATCTTGTACAGATCAATGGTCGAGATCGTGCTCGATATGGATTCACAGCGGACCGCTGATCTGCGGATTTAAATGGACGGCAGAGATGAACTGCGGGGGACCAAGGTGTACGGACATGAGAACTTGGAGTCGACTCCCCGCAGTGAATAACAGCTGTTCGATCGGGTCTTCCCACATCCTGAGGAGTCAACTGCGGGGGCACCATGGTTTGACCCTACGGATAGAGAAAAGCCTCTGCAGGGGTAAGCGCTTTGGTCATGGTGCTAGGTTATATGGAGAAAAAAGGCGCGGGACTAGCGGAGAAGGGGGCTTAGGCCCATTATAAGGTCGGAAGTGGGTTTTTAACCCATTTTTAATGTATTTTGAGGCCTAAGGAGGGTAACGATAGGGAGATGGAGGGGGGAATTCGGTGAAACAAGGGTAAGGGTAAGAATCAAAGGGGATTTTGGAGGGGTTTAGAGGGTTGATAGGGAGAAATAGAGGGGAACAAAAAAACTTTGACAGAAGGAGGAAAAAGGGGAAAAAGGGACATTTTGCAGGGGTACAAGGGGTAAATGCAGGCCTTAGGGAGAGGAACCAGCAGAGGGGACTTGTATAAGGCAAAGCATAGAGAGACCTCAAGGATGATGTGTCTTCAGGGGAGATGCATTCCTTGAAGGTCTCCAAAATGACATAGCCCCCAGCTTTCTCGTCAAGAATTTCATAGGGGGGCTAACACTTCCTACATCATAACTTTCTTCAAACTTCATTTTCAGTGGAGTTCCGAAATACTTGGCCTCTGAAATATTATATATCCCTTTGGTGATAGCCCTACTCGATGCCCTCAATTATCTGAACTCCAAGACCAAGTGCCAATACACATTGGAGCCCGTTTCATCAGATCAAAACATTTATATAAAAAATTAGACAGGAGTTACGAAAGCTCCAACCTCCGATATGCTAACCCCTGAAATGGCGCCATGTTGTCATCATCTTTTTCATGTGGTGTATCCTTGGCGGTGACACTTGTCACCAATATTTTCACCATTAGGCCACCCAATATTACTGAATATGAATACCACGTGTCCTCCAAATTGCCACATCATGATGACATCATCTACCCCGTCAGCTCCTGAGGGTATAGTCAACTATTTCCATGTGTCTATTGGAGGAGAGAGAAAGGGTCCATTGGTCCTTGGTTTTTTAAAAACTTTATTTGTATTTCTTCTCCTTTACAAACCTTGACACTTTCAAGGAATTGAAATTTATAAGGACTTATGAGGTTCTAAGATTTTTATGGTATCAACCTTCCAATATTTTGATATATCCTCTGCTTCGAGGTTCCGATATTGGGTCCTAATGTGCTCCGACCTCCGATATGACCTGCCCCGATTAACTGAGCCTACGACCTCCAATATTGTGACTTACTTCGATATTTTGGGTTTCAAAATATCTAGGCTCCCAAGGTCCTGATATTTCAGGTTCTCAAATTTCAGGCTTATAAAATTTGGCCTCCTCCTAAGGACTCCAAACTTTTTACTTCAGTTATCAAAAAATTTTGATCCATATGGCCATTTCTGGACTTCCACATACCGCTTGAAATATTATTCAAAGAAATTTCCAGTGGAGAAGGCACGATGCATTATTTGAGCCCATTTGTAATTTGAAAAATGGGTCCAAACTCTCTGCAAAACTATTATTATTGTGCAAATAACCTGTACTCCCAACCAACATAGTCATCACTTTATGGCTTCTCCAATAATCCTGCTACTATGGTGATTCTCTCCTAGAGACTGCAGCAACCATAGGACTCCCCCTAAGCTTGAAACATCAAGCATATCAAACTAGCCCAGTTGAAATCAATTCCAACATACCAAGTGCCACCATCCCATCAAAAAAAGTCAATTTTGCAACACATCACTTGATATCCTCTCCATCTAGCCAAGAGTCATCTTCAAATTCCACTCTTCCCTACATAAAAAAAAAAAAAACCAGAAAAAGATTTGTCATCAACATTTCCACCACCTACACCACCTCTTGATGATTTTAATCATGTCCTTATACCTCCTATGACTTTCCCTCAATTCCACATGCAATATAAGGTCTTGAAGAAGAATTACTGACTGCTATAGGAAGGAGATTCCTCCTATAGCAACCTGTACAATTACAACAGAACTCGACATCAATTTGTTTTCACCCACAAAGAAGAAGATCCATCCACCTTGAGAATCATGAATACATTTCTTAAGTAAGAAGGGGCACACCATCGGATAATCCATCCACTCCACGATCATTAGATTGGACACTGAGAAGAAACATGCACACACACAACAATTTTATTAGTAAAAGAATCATTAAGCTATGAGGACCTATGCAGAAGAAAGAAAAGGAAATAAACACCCTCAATATCATCATATTATGAAGTTAAACTCCAAAATGAAAGCTTCTCCAACAATTCGACATCACAGGTAGGCTCGGGTATGACAACCCTCACCTCTTCCCTATGCATATGATGATAAAATGTGTAATGGTTGAGAAATGAAATTTTATGGGATTAAGGTGGCTAGAAAACTTATCCACCTTTTATTAGTAAACTAAATTTCATTCAGTCACACATGAAATGTGGAAAATTCAACTCAAGTGAGGTGGTGATTATGAGGAGTGAGGTGATGATTGCAAGGAGTGGGGACAATGGTTAAAAAAGGGAAGTTAGTGCAAGAGCCATGTCACCAAAGAGCTCCAAGCCTTTACCACAAAAAGGAATATTAAGGACAAGGCTCGACTCCTTTCTTATAATCACTCGTTTATAGAAAATAGTTAGAGACGGATGAGCTAGTGCTATCAGAGAATGCCTAAGGTGCTACCAAGTTGCTTCGAACAGTGTTGCAAGTACTACACGAGGAGCTATAGGAGGCTTGAAAAGAAGCTACAAGAGATAATTAAAGGGATAAAGGGAGCTAAAAATACCCAAAGTTTCCCTCAAACTCTCATGCACATGAAAAAGCTATCTTGAAAGGAGTAAGTGGCTCTCTCCCTCTTTAATTTCCATACATCTACATGGAGAATTTTGCTTGAAATCAATACCCTGTAGCAAAAAATTATGCAGTAGTCCCCTTTAGAAGTTGTTACATGTGAAGGCAAGGTAGGAATAAAGGAAAGTTTTTTTTTTTTATAATTAACATCCTTCTCCCCATCTGAAAGAGAAAAATTGGCATTGTCTCTACACTTGCGACTTCTTCAAGGCCAAAATTAAAAATACACCCAAGTAACCTCGAGAATGAGAAGTAGGAGAAATGGGGGGAGGTTTTAACATAACAAAGCCCACAAACACAAAAATAATTCAACAAAATCCTCCTGTGGTAACTATTTTTCTAAGACATCAGTGGATGGGCTTCTTTGAACAGTTTAAGGGGTATGATGATGATATAACCCAGAAATTTTCCATGGCACTAAATCCTTAGGGAGAAGATAGTGCCACTATTACTGTTAAAGGCCTTACCATCTCTCTAAATGTTGAACTCATAATAAAAGTGGCTACCTTACCATTAGGAATTCAACGGAGCAAGGAGGATGAAACAATGAGTGTCATAGCCAGGAATAACTTCTTGATTCTGAGTGAAAATCCCATAGAATATAAAATTGGAGTGAGAAGGGACAGTCTACCTTACCCCTGTGATGAAGTGGCCTATCGCTGTAATGTTCCTAATTAGCCCAAGCTAATATGAATATTTAAATTTTGTTTTATTTTCCATTTATGAATAAATGACTAATGGAAGACATGTAAAACTCCTTAGATCAGTGAATAAATCAATGCTCAATGAAAACAAAGCTATATCTAAGCCATTTACATAAAATCCACTTGCAGGTGTGAAAGGGGTTAAGCTATGAGAATGGGTCAACCTTGACCAAATCTACAACGCTGTCTAGATTCAGTGTATCTCATGAAGAGACAACACAGTTCTAGAAGGAGGACCTCATGTGAAAGGGGTTAAGTGATTCAAGGTGGTTTAGGGTTTTGCACATCCTCATCTTATAAAAGGAAGGAGAAGGCTCAAGAGAGGGGTTTTTGAATGTACTATGATTTTGGAGAATTTTTCTGCTTAGAAAAATTCTAGTTCTCTGGGCTGTTTAGCAAGAGACTAGTGAGGATCTCCTGTTGGGGGTTCTCCATCCTTCCATTGAGTAGCTCTTGGAGGGTTTTGTGCTTCTTCTCCACTATCTAGAATATGGCCAAGCTCCATCTCTCTTTGGAAACGTAAATCCAGTGAGGGTTTCATTGTCTAAGTGTGCTGTAGCAAGTGGAAGCTAGATCTATTTAGATCTAGGCAAATCTAGTGCCTCTTCTCAGTGAGTGTGTCTTTTAACCTCCTGGAAGAGTGTATTGGATCATTGGTGCTGCATTTTCAGATCTAGGCATCAGGAATATTTAGTAATGAAGAAAAAAATGCAATTTCTCTCCCTGATCTGCGTAATTTCTGAAGAGCAGAGTTGCAGGTGTTTGGAGTTCTCCTGGAGGAGAGATCTCTAGTGGAAAGGATTCCTACCTTTCACTATGGTGATCCATGGATTGGCCAACCAATCCATGTAACCTTTAGATATAATCTATTACTACTGTATTTACTGCATAATATTTGAATACTGCTGCATAACTGTGACTTAGATCTCAGATCTACTCACCGTTGTCTATCATTTGTTGAGATCCCCAAGGGGAGTGTAATAAAGAGCCTCTTTGGCTTCCAGATCTATTGTAGATCTCTGTTTTCATGCAAGGATATGTTTTATATCTGATTTATAATAAAATTAAGCTTCAACTCCCTGAAAATTACGCTGAAGAGTTTTCTAGTTAATCTCATGTGTTGCAACACCTCAAAATGAGGGTTTATTCATGGAAATCTCCTGTATTTTTCATATATTTCGCAGAATCCATGAAAATAAGCTTATTTACTGATTTTAAGACCATATTACACATTTCATCTTCAGAAACCCACGCTGCATAAGCTTCAGAAATTTCTGCATACATTAAGTCATGGGAAATCAAGGTTTTTAAGCCTATTCGAGAATGGAGGAACTGTTTAATATAGCTAGGATCATTTTTTTGACCTGAAATTTGATATGGGAGTCCCTCACGGCCTAAGATAAAATAAAAGCTTTCCATTTTCCTTATTTTTATGCAGATTTTTGTATACACTCATTTTAGGGCCAAAATCACCGCTTTTCCCCCATCCTTTGTCGATAGAGTTAATATTCTTCTTTCTGCTGTACATGAAATTTATGTTGAGGTGTTTCTAAATATATTTCAGAGTTATTAGCTCGCTGATACTCCATTATTGTGTTTTATACTACTGTAGCCCTTCATTGGGCAACTTTCTGAAGACAACTAGGTGTGGGAGACCTGTTTAACCCACCTAGAGTGATTTATTTTGAACCTCCTCTTGGATTTTGGTCTTAGATACTATGATATAAGGGATCCAAGGGTTGGTCCTGGTTTCTGAAGCACACATCCCTGAAAAATGAGTTTTTTAGGCCTGTTTTGCTGAGTAGTCCAGATTGGGAACATTACAGTGGTATCATAGCATAGTCTTGGCTCAGACTGTGAGTCTAAGCCCAAGAGATCATAATTATGAAGAATATAATATTACTCTCATAATAATTTATATCAAAAGAGAACCTCTCCAAGGAGGTCAAGAAGACTGCAAGGAAGATGAAGGAGGAAGATGCACCAAAGGAGGAGACTTTGAGTGATTATCTTCAGGAGTATGAATCTAAATCTTGGGAAATCAAGGAAAACTTGAGCTTCCAAGGGTTCTGCCAGCTCAAGTAGGAGAGAAGAGCCAACAATAGAAGAATAAGAGGTAGATTCTTTCTGCCTAACTTTGATGGATCCTCCACATGCACAGCTGAAGAATGGATAGATCAACTAGACTCATATCTGGATCTACATCAAGTTTCAGAAGAAGAAGCCCTTAAGGTAGTAGCGCTGCATATTAAAGGTAAAGCTTATGCTTGGTGGTTATTTGAAACTTTTTCTTTGAAGAATGCAAATATTTCCACTTATGCTAAGTTCAGTAGGAGAATGGTGAAGAAATTTGATGAGAGGCAAGCTAAAACATCTGTGAAAGAGCTAGGAAAGCATGAGCATGTAAAACTCTTGCATGAGTTGAAAAGACCTACTATGAAAACTACACTTCAAATTTCTGTTGGAGGGGATGAAAACTTGTGTGATACCTTGCCAAAGGCAAGATCCCCATTGCATGAAGAGATTTCTTCTAAAAAATAAGTCATGGAGATTCCTCTTTCACAAGAAGACCAAGATCTAAGGTCTCTTTTTGATAGTGAGGTGTTCTCAAATATTGATGAAAAGGAAGAGCTAGAAGGTAGTAGCAATGTTGTCACTTCAAAAGAAGACCCATTACCACATGGGGATGGAGATGAAGTTCTTGTTTCAAGGGAAAGAGCTTGTGTATCTTTGCAAGTGATTCCCAAGGAACATTATGTGATAGCCTTATTGAGCAATGATACCTTACTCCAAGCAAGAGGAGGAAGGATGGATCAGCATCTAATGATGAGGAGCATGCACCCTTGTTTATTTCAAGGGGTTTATTTTCATGAGAAGGAGATTGAACTATGTAGCAAGGAAAGGGATGCATCAGTCCAACCATTTATGCAGTCTACTTCAGATCTTGATGTCTCTTTACATGGAGGCATTTCACCAGGGAGACCCCCTGATGAGAAGAAGAATAAAGTGTTCTCTCAAATTTGTGCATCAATGACAAAATTGGCTAAGGAGGGAGCCTTGAAGGGAGATACCATAGCACTAATATCTATTGATAGATTTCAAGGAGAGCTGAACAATTTCCTAAAATTTATTTTGCTATTTCTCACTCATCTATTTGCACTGATAAATAAGAAATCAGAGACCTATGAGGACATTAGCATGGTGTCAAAAGGCCACTCCATATATTTGGGGCAGCAAATGATATCTCTCCATAAAAATAAATAAGATGAGGGGATGGCTACTTCATTTCATAACTATACAATGCTGTCTTTGTTGAGAAGCCTTCCTATTGGGAATCCCAACTCTTGGTAGAGTATTCCAAGAACCTCTTCACATGTAAGGTTCTTGATGGACAAAGGAAATATAGGAGGTATAAGGTGGTTGATGGAGTCATTTTCTTTCATGATCAGATCTATTTAACTAAAGAGTCAAGACTCAAGGACCAACTACTAGGTTCTGCCTATGATATCTTGCTTTCTACCCCCACTATTTTCATTAGAACACACCATATTATCTCAAATGGATTCATGTGGGAAGGCTTTGAAGAAGACTTATATCAGCATTATCAAAGATGCATGTATCACATGAATATGGAGCAGCAATATAACTTTATGGAAGAGTTAGTTTAGCCCTCTCTTTCTCTTCATGAGGAAGAAGATAGATTTGTGCACCTCTCCACTTGTTGGAGGATGACTATTGGTGAAGAGAATACTTATGCAAATAATGTTATACTTTCTGATTGTATGCATTCTTTTACATTATATATCCATGCCATGACTCCAAGGAGGAGTGTCATATCTTATAAACTTCATGGCCAACTTTGGGCCAAAACTATTTCTGAACATGGCCACTCCCTTGATGGACTAAGGGAGATTTTGAAACATGATGGGTGCTTTCCTAAGGCACCAAATATATCTTCCACTTTCAGCCATGGATATATGTTATGGGCAGAAAGTGGTGGGGAAACCACTTACCACATCTAAATTTTATGCAAGTAGGAGATGTCCTACGCTGGTTGCTATTGGGTGAGTATGGGTACTACCCAAGGTTTGATATTTTCTTGTCTCATGCCTTGTATCTCAATGAGAGGATGCATAAGAAGAAGAAGGCATGGTTTCTTTGGTTGACAAGAAGAGATTTTGGACAACCCATGTCAAATTTCATGTTCATAGATTTTCTTGTGATTGGGATGAATCTCATGTATGTACATGTATTTTTGTTTGGAATGTATTTCATGATCATGTATGTACTGGGGTTTGGGGGAAAATGTAACTCTCTCATGAGGTGGCATAAGAGAGCTTATCTATATCATGATGATGGTGATGCTCTGATCTTTGTTAGGAACATGAGAGGAGGGATGACACATTGGTTGAGTGCATCCTTTGGGAATGAAATCTCCCATATTAATTCATGCTTCAAGAGGAGGATAGCACATTGTATGGCTACTACATCATATCCTTTGTTTCCTTATGCAAGGAGCCATATGTTGGGCTTATGTCATTGGAATAAGTCTCTCACTTGGGAGAATTTGTAGAAAGACGTGTTGCTTGAATCATATTCAGCCAACATCTATTATCCTCTACTATTTCCAAGCTTTGAAGAAGAATTTTGCAGTAAGAAGGTTGTGGGATGGCCACTTATTGTACTATGATTTGAGGCAGCAAGATGAAGGACAACGTTGGTCTCATGGGATGGACTATTGTCACTATCCAATATGTCATATGACACTTAGTCCATGTTTCTTTTGGAGCACATATGGTGAAGATCCTCTATTAACTATATGCATGGAAGATTGGGGAAGGAGGCTCACTAGAATCCATGAAGGGAATCATGAAGTTCCAAGTATCTTTTGGCTTCATGAGGACTATATTAATGCATCCCAGGATCATCAGCTCCATATTTATCATAAATGGAGGGAGAGACAGCGTGAATTGAGAATTAGTATCTCTCATTTCCAGCCATGGAGCCCCTACACATTGCATATGGTGGGGATTGGAGACTATTTATTTGAGCTATCAAGGATGGCTCACCTTGTTTGGATGATAGCATGGAGATTGAAGTTTCTCATGAGGGTTGAAGCACCCACTATTCATCATCTCCCATGCCTTGACAATACCAATGGACAACACATGATTCTTTCTATGTGTCTCCCATTACTTCATGATGACAGCTATTTGGTACAACCACCAAAGGCAAACTTGTATTCTTGGGAGGAGACAATTCCATTGGGGATTTTGCAGCACTCGCCATGTTAGTTGCTTGAGGGAAAGAAACAATTTTGGAGGGGAGGACTGTAATGTTCCATTTAGCCCAAGCTAATAGGAATATTTAAATTTTGTTTTATTTTCCATTTATGAATAAATTACTAATGGAGGACATGTAAAACTCCTTAGATCAGTGAATAAATCAATGCTCAATGTAAACAAAGCTATATCCGAGCCATTTACATAAAATCCACTTGTAGGTGTGAAAGGGGTTAAGCTGTGAGACTGGTTCAACCTTGACCAAATCTACAACGTTGTCTAGATTCAGTGTATCTCATGAAGAGACGACGCAGTTCTAGAAGGAGGACCTCATGTGAAAAGGGTTAAGTGATTCAAAGTGGTTTAGGGTTTTGAACATCCTCATCTTATAAAAGGAAGGAGAAGGCTCAAGAGAGGGGTTGTTGAATGTATTATGATTTTGGAGAATTTTTCTGCTTAGACAAATTCTAGTTCTCTGGGCTGTTTAGCAAGAGGCTAGTGAGGATCTCCTGTTGGGGGTTCTCCATCCTTCCATTGAGTAGCTCTTGGAGGGTTTTGTGCTTCTTCTCCACTATCTGGCATATGGCCATGCTCCATCTCTCTTTGGCAGTGTAAATCCAGTGAGATTTTCATTGTCTAAGTGAGCTGCAGCAAGTGGAAGCTAGATCTATTCAGATCTAGGAAAATCTAGTGCCTCTTCTCAGTGAGTGTGTCTTTTAACCTCCCGGAAGAGTGTATTGGATCATTGGTGATGCATTTTCAGATCTAGGAATCAGGCCTATTCAGTACTAAAGAAAAAACTTCAGTTTCTGTCCTTGATCTGCGTAATTTCTGAAGAGCACAGTTGCAGGTGTTTGGAGTTCTCCTAGAGGAGAGATCTCTAGTGGAAAGGATTCCTACCTTTCATTATGGTGATCCATGGATTGGCCAACCAATCCATGTAACCTTCAGAAATGATCTATTACTGTTGTATTTACTACATAATTTCCGAATACTGCTGCATAACTGTGACTTAGATCTCAGATCTACTCACTGTTGTCCATCATTTGCTGAGATCCCTAAGGGGAGTGTAATAAAGAGCCTCTTTGGCTTCTAGATCTATTGTATATCTCTGTTTTCATGCAAGGATATGTTTTATATATAATTTATAATAAAATGAAGCTTCACCCCCCTGAAAATTACGCTGAAGAGTTTTCTAGTTAATCTCATGTGTTGCAGCACCTCAAACTGAGGGTTTATTCATGGAAATCTCTTGTGTTTTTCATATATTTTTCAGAAGACATGAAAATAAGCTGATTTACTGATTTTCAGACCATATTACACATTTCATATTCAGAAATCCATGCTCCATAAGCTTCATAAATTTATGCATACATTAAGTCATGGGAAATCAGGGTTTTTAAGCCTATTCGAGAATGGAGGAACTGTTTAATATAGCTAGGATCATTTTTTTGACCTGAAATTTGATATGGGAGTCCCTCACGGCCTAAGATAAAATAAAATCTCACCATTTTCCTTATTTTTACGCGGATTTCTGTATACACTCATTTTAGGGCCAAAATCACCGCTTTTCCCCATCCTTTGTCGGTAGAGTTAATATTATTCTTGCTGCTGTACATGAAATTTCTGCTGAGGTGTTTCTAAATAAATTTTAGATTTATTGGCTCACTGATACTCCATTATTGTGTTTTATACTACTGTAGCCCTTCATTGGGCAACTTTATGAAGACAACTAGGTGTGGGAGACCTATTTAACCCACCTAGAGTGATTTATTTTGAACCTCCTCTTGGATTTTGGTCTTAGATACTCTGATATAAGGGATACAAGGGCTGGTCCTGGTTTCTGAAGCACACATCCCTGAAAAATGCGTTTTTCAGGCCTGTTTTTCTTAGTAGTCCAGACTGGGAACATTACAATCACATCCTCAAATACATATCTTGTGAGGGGAGGTTGAGAATTGTATATGCCTATCATTTTAGGCTTCTCCATGTGAAAATATTCAAATTATAATTACCTATTCCAGATAGAATCAGTTTTCCCCATTTCCTTCTACAATGTATCATTGAAATGAGCCAGAAAGTGAGGGAAGGGAAGCACAACCATATTTCCCACCATGGAATCATTCAATTGATTTTTAATGGTGCTCTGAGTCACCTAAGTAACCATGTGTTATGGAATGATTTTGTAGACATATACATGGAAATGTTCATTGAAACCCAATCCATCACACATGAGGAAACACCACCCTCTAACATTGGGGGTCGGGAAGGAAATAAGGAAGAAGAGGAGTCCCCAGAAACAAAGTAAGAAGAAGAATAAACTGATGAAGGAGAAGGAGAGAAAAAAGGAGCAAAGAAAGAGAACCCTGAGGAGACCTCCAAGCCTCAAGAGATGGGAAAATAAGGATACAAAACAAGTCTCTCTCCAGGGAACACCAAGAAAGAAGTGGTTGCAACATTGCCCACATTGGGCACACCTGTCAAGCCCAAAAGAAGGCAGTCAAGGAAAGGTCCCTTATACTTTAAAACAAGTAAGAGCACCAAGATAAGGCAAGGGAAGCCTCAACCTTCTTCAAAAATACCTATCACTATTGATGAGTCAACAAGCAAGAAGGAAGAGGCGAGACCTAGTGAGGGAAAAATTGAAGAAGTTACCTCTCCTAAGGCCAAAACCAAGAAACATGTGCTACCTATGGGAAGGCCCACCACCAGGAAAGTCACCTTTAAGAGTCTCAAGACACAACCAGAATTGTTACAAGAATAAAAATAAGAGCTACAGGAAGAAAGAAAGTAGCTACAAGAGAAACAGGGGTTGCTACAGGAGGAACCTGAGGTGCTACAGGAAGGGGAAACCACCCCAAAAAAAGATGAAAAGGGCCTCGAAGGGCTCTAAGAGCCTGATGCACAACCCAATTTGGAATCATACTATAAATTTGTTGAGGGAGGTAGGATTATACCTGAGAAATTCACCATCCACTCTTCTTTGAGTTAGATAAGGAAAGATACAGAACACATAGATGGATGAAAATTGAAAAGTAAAAAAAATAGAAGATATGGGCCTCATGGAAGAGAAAATAAATGATATGGGAAAATAATTGAATGATCTGAAACTAAGGGAGTAAATGATGAGAGAGAAAATATAGGAAGAAAACACAAGTTTAAGAGAGAAACTGCACGAAAAAGAGACACAAATTGCTACTATGGAAAGTATATCTGTGGAAGTTATCTAATGCAGGAATCCATACAAATACTATGACATTTTCCTCAAGGCATAGTGGTTGCAGTTCCAAATTAATACATTTGCACAATATGGCTCCCCGCCTTTCCAAGACTACAGGAAATTCATTGAATTTTGCAAAGGAGAAAGTATTGAGGATAGAGCCAAACTGGCTAAGTTTTACATGCACAATATGATCCTCACAAACATGAATTTATGGGACCCCAAATCCAGGTTGGGAGACATGTAATTGATGGAATTAGCCTCAAGGACGACCCATGAGGAGACAAGGGTTGAAGAAGTGAATAGGGAGATGAAAAAAGAATATAAGGATCCCTTATATATCATAGTAGAACTGGTGAGCCATAAGGCTATCATCAACAACCACAATCTCATCTCGTCTGATATTGCATTTCCACCTAAATAAATAACAACCCAAGAGAAATCCATTCTACATTTTGAGGAAACCTTTAGGATGGTGGGGGCATAAATTTTGTAGGATTTCCAAAGAAGATGGAAGGAACTGCCTCACAATTTACAAATAAACAATTATCACTCCCTAGAAAGACTAAGGAATGCCTTGGAGAGAACCCCACTGTACAAAATAACCATGCATAGGATGAAGATCAGATGGATAGGACTCAAACTCAGTCCTCCTTTACTATTCGACCCACAAGAAGGAAGAAACCAGGCAGAGGAACAAAAAGAATGGACAAACATAGAGGAAAATCTAGGCTTCTATCCATAGGATGGCACACCATCTGAGGTTCTTTGGGATATCAAAGAGGCCACCAGGGCCATGAATGAGCTTCATATCAGTGACTAAGTTTCTCAAAGGGTGAGCAACATCTTCAATAGGGGGTGATTATGGGTCCCATCAATAGGTATATTTTGAAGTTCATCATGCTATCCTCCAACCCTTAAAACTATCATTTTCTCACATTAATTCACATTTTTATCCATAATATGCTTAGTAGGAAGAATAAAGGGTGTTTTTCATACTGTATGGCACAATGTGATTAATTTGCAAGAAAATAATAATTTTTGGAGGCATTTACTATGCAGGGGATTTGTGGAGATAACCAAGAGAGAATATAGGGGGCTTGTACACCTCATTAACACTCTAACTCGTCTTGAGATCAGAAAATCCTCACTCATAGCTTGAATTCACTAGCAGTCGACGGAATCCAAGTACATGTGAAGATCAAGGAGGACTAGATCCACAAATCTCAAGATCTTGGAGGGAATCACTCCTATTTTCAAGGGAGTTTCTATCAACTACATGTTTGTATAAATAAACCAACCAAGAGGCTCATTAGGATTCACATTTTTGTTGTAGCTAGGGGTAGCTACCATGAGCCCAGTAATTGAAATTTTCATTCTTATTTTTCATGATGTATGTGACTATCATTTTATGTTAATGGGAATTTTACCACTGGTTTGCATCTGAGTTAGTTTTGGAGGGCTGAAATCCTTGGTTTTTGTAATATTCCAAAATTAGCATGCAACTAATTAGAATATTGATTTTTGTTGTTTGCACATAGGAGATGAATAAATGGGTGAGGAGGCCCATAAATTTCAGAAATATGAGTAAAATCCCTCATAGTGTGAAAAGGGATCATCATTGGAGCTAGATTTCACACCCTCATGTGTGAAAATGGACTTTTGCATGTGGACAAGGTCATGTTTGACCAAGTCAACAGTGCTGGGATAAGAGGTGGAGATCATCTTTGGAGACAACGCAGAGATAGTGGGAGGAATATTACTTAGTGGAGGAAACCCTAATGAGTGGGACCCAATATGAGAAGGCTTCCATTTGTATTTAAGGAGGGCAAGGTAGCCATAGCAAGATATGTTATGGATTATTGATTTTATGGTCTGCATAACTATTCTGCTTTCTTCAACTGTTTAGTTGATATTGCTGTGTTGTTTAGCACAAGGCATTCCTGTTTAGGAATTCCTTCTCCTTTCTTAAGAGGCTTCTTGAGGGAGCTTGTACTTCATTTCTCCACATCCAGGCTTCAGGCCAAGCCACCTCCTTCAGCTACAACGTTATTTCTGCAGCAATATAACATTGTGTTGCAGGGTGTTGCAGTGGATATTTCACAACACCACCTCCGAAGCTTTTTTTTTCAGAGGAGGAAGATTTCCTTCCTTTGGGAGATTAGTGAGGAAGAATTTGGGGCTGATTTCAGGTCTTGGCACTTGTAAAACCCATTTTATTTCACCTACAGCGCAGTATCCCTCAGTGACTGCGTTATTTTCAGTGAGCATTTGCAATGAGGGTTTGTGGATTGTTTGGAGGGTGAGATCTTCAGTGTTAGGATCAACCTTTCACTTGGAAGAACCATTGGAGGAGGTTTGTTCAGCTTGTGCATCATCTTCAGCCATATCCATCCAGTTCTTGAGTTGCAGCTGCTACTTAGTCCTAGGACTACAACTCCGACATTTTGTACTTTTTTCATATTTCAGGAAATCCTTTCCAGATTGCCTTGAAATTGAGTTTAGGAGTCTAGATCTTCACTCCCAACATTGTGTGGGCCCTATATTTGTATATTTGTGTATTGAAACTTCTCCGCAGTAGTATCTCTAATAAAATTGCACTGTCATAGCCTTGTGCATTATTGGAGTAGCAATGGTCTTCATATTTTTGTACATGTTCTCTTGAGGCCGTTTTTGCCTATCTTGAGTGATAATTTCCTCAAAGACTTGTATACATTTTTCTGTTATAATATCTATATAATGGCTATTTGGATCTTCTTACATTTTATGTGTTGATGTATCACTGCTCTTTCAACTTTTTGTTCAAGTATTGCTGCATCCCCATTTTGGGATATTATAGTGGTATCAGAGCATAATCTTGGCTCAACCTGTGGAATCTCATTCATTATGCTATCAAGAAGACAAGAATAAGAGAAGATGGAAAAAAAATAAAAGAAGAAGACTCCATTATTTGGAGGAAGAAAGGAGGAGAGACTTTCAAAGTTTCTTTCTCAAACTTTGCAGAGCATTCATGGAGATCTCAAGAAGTTTAGAAGGGAGATGTGTATAGAATCTCCAAAAGCATTTGAATCTGAACCAAACTCTAGATTTTCATATGATGAGTGTGAGAATGAAACCACACACTATGATGCACAATGCTGTCACATGCCCAGATTTTCCATGAGAGAGAGGGAAGAAGAAGGAATGACTAGGAGGGAAACTCTTAGTGATTTCCTGCAAGAGTATGGATCTAAAACTCAGAAGTTTAGAGATCATATCACTTTTCCATAGTTTTTCAAGATCAAGGTGAAGAGAAGCAAGCAACATAATAAGATTAGATTTCTCCTATCTAATTTTGATGGTTCAGCTACATGTTCAGCTAGAGCTTGGGTGGAGGAGCTAGACACCTATTTGCAGTAGCACCAAATTTCTGAAGATGAAGTCATCAAAGTTGCAGCACTGCATTTTGGAGGTAAGGCCTATGCATGGTGGATGTTTGAGTCTTTTTCTTTGAAGAATGCAAATACTTCTTCTTATGCTAGGTTCACTAAGAAATTAGTGGAAAGATTTGATGGAAAATTTTCTGAAACACGTGTGGTGGAGCTAAACAAACCTAAGAAAACAAAAACCTTGCATGTGATGGAGGAAACCATAAAATCAACTCCACTTCAGAAAACCATTGAGGAGGCTGATATATTGAAACATACCTTGCTAGAGGTAATACTTCTATCTCATATTCTTGAGCAAGAGGGTATGGAGATCCCTTTTTCAAAAGAGGATCCAATCAATGGGAGGTTGCCCATACATATTGATGAGGATGAGGGCAACAACACTGTCATGTTTATAGCTTATCTAACACCTCATGCAGAGGAAGAGGGAGCTCTTGCTCCAACAAAAGGGATTCTTGTATCATTGAAAGGAATTCCCCAGGATATCATATATGGAGATCAAGGCACAACTCATGATATACATGTGCCATTGATGATAGGGTGTGAAACTATGGAGATAAAATGAGGAGATAGGGAGGATGACCAACATCATGTGATGAGGAGCACACACCCCTATCTATTTCAGGAGGTTTATGCACCTACGAGGGAGACTAGATTGCATAGTGAGGGCGAGGACAAGTTTTCCCATCCATATATGCAGTCTACTCTTGATCTTGATGTCTCATTGCATGGAGACATTTCACCGAGGAGACCACTAGATCAGCAGAAGATGAGGGATGCTTCACATGTGGAGGCACTACTCATTGATTTCAGAAGAGTGGAGACCTTGGGAGATCTTGGTACAACATTGAGAGTCTTGGGTAGACTCAAGGAGGGGAGAGGCATTCTCTCAACATCATCAGTACCCACTCTCATTTCAGATTTTGCGATATGGCAGAAGTAGTATGGGAAGGATAGCAGCCTTCCAACTTGCATCTTTGGCATAGGAGATGTAAAAGAAGAGGAAAACCATATGATAGATGTTCTTCATGATAGATCATCAGCACTGTCACTATGGAGGATAGATCCTTATTCGAGACCCAACTATTGGTGGATTATTCCAAGGATCTTTCTACTTGTATGATATTGGATGACCAATTGCATGAGGATGGATATTCAGTTAGAGATGAGGTCATATACTATCATGGTAGGATCTTATTACCTAGAGCTTCCAAGCTCAAGGAGAATTTCCTACAAACAGCTCATGAATATTTCATTTTCAGCCACACTTATTCTATGAGAGCATACCACACCATCATGGAGGGGTATTTTTGGGAAGGCTTTGAGGAGGAGATATATCAGCATATGAGGAGATGCATGGATCATGTGGAGATGGAGGGGATACATAACTCTTTGGAAGAGTTAACACAAACACCTATTTTCAATTTGAGGATGAGAGGAGACTCATCTATGAGCCACTCCATTTGCATGGGAAAAACATATGGTAAGGGTACTGTTTGTTTGCATAATGATTTGTATAATGTATGTGTGCAACCCTTAACCATATATGTGCAGGATATTTCTCAAGGAAGGAGCATTCTTCCTTCTATATTTCAAGGTCTACTTGAGGCCATAAGCAGTGTTGGTGATGGTCACTCCCTAGGAGGACTTGGGGAGATTATATCTTTTGCAGGGCATGCTCATTTTGCACCATACAACATACACTTTCTCCAAACTTGTGAGGAGATTGAGCAGCAAGAAAGTGGTTGAGGAGCCACACCTTATGTCATTTCTTGTTGCAGTTGAAAGTCAAAGTGCATTGGTTTCATTTGAGGGACCAGTTTCCTTCTCCCTTGCTTCATATGGCAGCTAGTATGATTCTCATTTTAGTTCCCTATGTTGTTGTTGTTATTATTTTTATTGGGAGCATGATTGGGGGAGAGACACATTGGTTGGATGTGTCCTTTGGGGAAGAGGATTCCCACACCTTCTGCATTACATGTTCTAATGGGAGCGTGGGAGGTGATATGGCCACCATAGCAACACACTTTTTTATTTATGAGGTGGGCCATGAGATTGATTGAAGAACTTGGGCTATGACTCTCATAAATCATTGGGAGAAACTTTTCTATGAGTTTCCATGTCATGTTGTGCAACAACAGTTAGGAAAAATGCATTGTGACCACTTGGGAATCTGTTGGTACCTTTCATCTCTACATGAAACCTTCAGTATTCCCCTCACTTGGATGCCATATAATGGTGATTTCCTATTCATCATATATGGGATGGTTTGGGCCAGCATGATTCACAACGTTGGAGGGAATATCTTTGGAGATCCAGTTTTCTTCTTGCCACTTGGAGGCAACTTTTTTGCAGCCGAAGAGAAACATACACTCTAAAATTATCATAAGTGGAGAGGAGGATAGCATGGTGTAGGATATTTTGTCTACCATGATCATATTTTTAGCCCACCTACATTGTAGGAGCTCAAGGTGGAAGAGGATTTTCAGGAGTTGCCATGTTGGGGGAGGTAACTCATTTTGTATGGATGATAGCTTGGGGATGGAGGATCCACATGGGAATGATGATTCCAAATACATTTCAAATACCATGCCTCAAGGGGACCTTTACACAACCCATTTTTTCCTCCATGGATATTTTACTTTTACATGATGATAGCTATTTGGGATGCTCACCAAAAGCTAGCTTGCATACTTGGTAGGGGCAACTTGGAGATGTATTGATGAGACAACATCTTGATACTTGGAGGATTTTATCTTATGAGGATGCTACAGGGGAAGAAGAGGAGGCTCTTCAGTTCTATCCTTGTAGTTGCTTGAGGACAAGCAACATTTGGGAGGGGAGGATTGTAATATTCTAAAATTAGCATGTAGTTAATTGGAATATTGAATTTTGTTGTTTGCACATAGGAGATGAATAAATGGGTGAGGAGGCCCATACATTTCAGAAATATGAATAAAATCCGTCATAGTGTGAAAAGGGATCATCATAGGAGCTGGATTTCACACCCTCATGTGTGAAAATGGACTTTTGCATGTGGACAAGGTCAAGTTTGACCAAGTCAACAACACTGGGATAAGAGGTGGATATCATCTTTGGATACAACGCGGAGATAGTGGGAGGAAGATTCCTTGGTGGAGGAAACCCTAATGAGTGGGACCCAAGATGAGAAGGCTTCCATTTTTATTTAAGGAGGGCAAGGCAGCCATAGCAAGATATGTTATGGATTATTGATTTTATGGTCTGCATGACTATTCTGCTTTCTTCAACTGTTTAGTTGAGATTGTTGTGCTGTTTAGCACAAGGAATTCCTATTGAGGAATTCTTTATCCTTTCTTGAGAGGCCTCTTGAGAGAGCTTGTACTTCATTTCTCCACATCCATGCTTTAGACCAAGCCACCTCCTTCAGCTAAAACGTTATTTTTGCAACAGTATAATGTTGTGTTGCAGGGTGTTGCAGTGGAGGTTTCACAACACCACTTCCAGAGCTTGTTTTTCAGAGGAGGAAGCTTTCCTTCCTTTGGGAGATAAGTGAGGAAAAATTTGGGGCTGATTTCAGATATTGGAACTTGGCCAACCCATTTCCTTTCACCTACAACACAGTGTCTCTCAGTGATTGTGTTATTTTCAGTGAGCATTTGCAGTGAGGGTTTGCAAATTCTTTGGAGGGTGAGATCTTCAGTGTTAGGATCAACCTTTCACTTGGAAGATCCATTGGAGGAGGTTTTTTCATCTTGTGCATCATCTTCAGCCATCTCCATCCAGTTCTTGAGTTTCAGCTGCTACTCAGTCCTAGGACTGCAACTCTGGCATTTTGTACTTTTTGCATATTTTAGGAAATCCTTTCCGGATTGTCTTGAAATTGAGTTTGGGAGTCTAGATATTCACTCCCAACATTGTGTGGGACCTATATTTGTATATTTGTGTATTGACACTTCTTAGCAGAAGTATCTCTACTAAAACTGCGCTGTCATAGCTTATGCATTATTGGAGTAGCAGTGGTCTTCATATTCTTATACATGTTCTCTCGAGGTTGTTTTTGCCTATCTTGAGTGATCATTTCCTCAAAGACTTGTATACATTTTGCTGTTATAATCTCTATATAATGGATATTTGGATCTTCTTACATTTTATGTGTTGATGTATCACTGCTCTTTCAAATTTGTGTTCAAGTATTGTTGCATCCCCATTTTGGGATATTACAGTTTTGGGCCCAAACCACAGGCTTTCTCTCTCTTGTATTTATTTCTTGTTCTAGTTTCATAGTATTACAATTATTTACTTTTTTTATTAGATGTTATATCATAAAACTTGTAATTGCGGGCTTGCTTATTGCCTCTCTTGTGGGAAGAGTGATTGGAAAGATCCACAATAACAACTCAATTTTTATTTTTATTTTTATGATTTCTTGGAAAGTGTTAGGTATTAGATTGAAATATATCTTCTTGTTTAATATCTGGACCTTGGGATTTGGTAGCATTGGTTTGGAATTGTAGTTGTGTTGGAGGTTAGAATATTCTTCAATACAGTTCAACTCATCTTTTCCATGATTATTTACTTTACTACAATAATGATCATTTGATGCATGTACTTGGATAGTTACAAGAAATGTCTTGGTTTGCAAGGGTGGGCACACCTTTCCAAATCAACTTGAACCTTTTCATATTCCTTATAGGCACCTCACCTTGCTTCCAAATTTTTTCTCTGAATTCACTATGTTATGTTAAATGAAGGACACTGCGGTAATTAAATTTGGTGCAATATAGGCCTTTGATGGGTACTAGGTGTTGGTTCACTAAATTGTCTATTATAGGCAATCTCTAAGTTTCTCATTCAATTGTCAACCCAGGGTAAGTATTCTTATTTCAAGAGTGCAAGAATAGTATATGCGAGTGACATCGAAAATAACTACTCTATATTACCATGAAGAAGATTAACTAATTTTCGAAGTTCAATCAACTCAAAAAGAAATGGAATTGTAAAATTCCATTAACTATTCTGTCTAAATAAGCTCAATGAGAATAACCTATGATTGAACAACACACTTGATGAATTGAACAACAGTTCTACTGAATGGAACAACAATTGCTTATTTAATTTTGCAATGGAATTCTCTTGAAAACTAACTAGCTAACATTCCTCTGTATTAAGCACAACGAGAAATATTATAGTATTGATGGAAAGATATAATTATTAAAGATATAAATTATTGAACATAAATCATGCTAAAGCTCATAAAAAGATATAAATGAATTGAGAAAACAATGAAAATGCTGAACAATTATAAAAAAATCACTACAAAATAGAAAACAAGAGCGATAAATTGTCTTAGTGGCATAGGAAACTGCAACATCATAGGCGTAGAAGTTTAATAAGTGGAAAGATATCTCATAGAATGCATTAGATATCCGAACATAAATTCCACAATTAACGTATGGTACAGAGGTGAGTGCGGAAACTCCCAGGGCTGGGCCCAAACCACAAGAAGTCTAACACGATGGAAAACTCAGGAAATGACTATTCAAAGTACCAAAATTCTTTGTTAAAAAGGTTAAGGCATGAATACAACTGGACAGTTCTGTCCTTACACGCCTATTACAGAAGAGAATTCTTATTCAACTCCCTTTTCTCATCCATATTTGGCCTTTTTAAAGGCGAGTTCTCTTGGTGGAATGGTATTTTCCAAACGACAGACCACTGCTCGTGGCTGTCGTTTGAGTTCTTCGGACGTGGATCTATCTTTCCGCCTTCCTCTGGTCCGGGGGGTCATCGTGATTTCGTGTCCTCTGCCTGTCAGCTGTCTTTTGGTCATCATCGATTCAACTACCTTATTTTCCTGTGAATAAAGATGAAATAATTCAAATCCTTGTATTTTAAACATGCTTTTTGTCGTTAGTCCATTTGTTTTAATTTTGTATTAATCCTCCTTTCCTTTATTGTTAAGATGAGGAAAAATTCCTAAAATTTTATGACAATTCGAAGTAAAGGTAGGGTGAAAATGTACCTTAATTTCGGCCCAACATACTCCCCTACTTACCTATTTTTAGGTCCTCGTGCAAAAAAATGGTTGAGGTGTAATTGGGTTAGAGAATAGGCAGGGTAGACTTCTTCCTTGTATGCTCTGAAACCCTGTTTCTGTCTAATTATTGCAAAGGCAGTGTTTGTGTGCCCTTAAGGCAGTTCGTAGTCATGATCATAACCCTCAAGGGGGTACTAGATGAGAGGGCATCTATACTTGCACCCTATCCATGCAAGTACCATGTTGAAGACTAGGTTGATATATAAAAGGAATCTAAAAGCGGTCGCTTTGAAGTTTCTATAGCCAAATGGCTCCCTATTTTTCACGTTTTTCATGGAGGCCATCCACCTTTTTTTGGCTGGTGCCAGGGATGCTTCCTGAATGTCTTCAAAATACTCCCGTCCATGCTGTATAATTTCTTTATGGATGGGTCCTAGATTAGTCCTTACCCCCTTTCTTCGCATGAAATCCTTGTGTTGGATGAACATCTGCAGGGTTTAGTAGGCTCCCCTCTAACCCAAAGGTCTAGGCCGTGTTTTATCTTCTGGAAAATGTTATAGGCTTTGGCCCACCTAATCTGGTTCTTAGCAAAATATAGGAAGGCCTGGAACTGAATATATCCTATGAAGGGACTAGGATTACTGTCCCTGTCCTCCTATAGAAAGAAGTTGTGCATGTAAAGTTCACATAAAAGGCGTTGGAACTTTTCATCTTGATCATTGCAGCAATGAAAAAATTCCTCTATATTTTTGAAATTTATGGGCTTCACTGCCCTGACGGCCTTGATCTTCAGCAGTAAATATCGTTCTACTAGGAATAAGGCATAGTTGGTGGCTAGTGCTGTGCATGTTAGTGTATCAAAATAAAAAGAAAAAATCATGGTGATTTGTTTCTTGGCTTGATCTACCTGGTCTTGTGCCCTTTTTACCTTTTCCTGCTCCTCTCTGAGCTGAGAAAATGTTTAATATTTTTTCGTAGAAAGGTTCGTGAATTTCTTTAATAGTGCCTGATATTATTATGCAGGCACTACTTACTTTTTGCACTGTGCCAACTCATGCTGTGTTCGAATTAATTCATTATACCATTTTGATTGACAGCCCTTTCAACCAGAGGAGCATATGAATGGGTTTCCTCTGTTTGGGTTTTCTTTTCTTTGGTGAATTACTGCCTAGTTCGAACAGAGGCTTCGGTAGTGTCCACTAGGTCTCTTTGTAGCTCAATCTCAGTGGTGCTTTCCAAGTCAGTCTGCATCTCTCCTCAATAGTATCTTTTAGGCCAATCTACATCTCAGCCTTAGGAGTATCTACTAGGTCAGTCTACATCTCAGCCTCAGCAGTATCTAAAAAATTGGTGACCAATTCTGTTTGGGTTTCTGTGGTGGTCAATTCTTTATTAGGCTTCCGCGCCTTGTATACCTCTTTCAATTGCTTCCTCAAATTTTTTACCATTTTCCTTAACCTTTTGCAGGTTCTGCTTAATTTCTTGAACTTATTTTTAGCTAAACTTTCTTCTGGTCTGGTTTCAGTAGGGGATGGAGGAGCAACAATCTCTTTTTCAGGGATGGTGGTGTCAATTTCGGGTTTGTCTGTGATGGTTTTTTCTACCTGTACTTCAGATTTTACTTCTGCATGAGGGTCCCGACTAGGTGAGACAATATTCCCCTCAGGTGTTGGAAAAACTGTTTCCATGCTTGCATCTTGTTCCAAGGGCATGGTGTCTCCTGAATGATTTTCGGAATCGGCTACCTCTTCTGCATGCTCCTCCTTATTCGCTTCATCACTCTCAAGAGGGGACAAGGCCCTAAAAGCCTGTGATTCCTCTTGATGGGGTAATACCTCGGTGTGGTCGGAGCTACTGGCAGTGGCATATTGGTCTAACGATTCTTCTTGTTCTCTGTCTTGCTCAGATAGGCTTATAGTTTCATGGAATGCCCTCATTTTCTCCAAGACTCAAGCCATCTCTTCCTTGTAATATTGTAAGGGCATATTTTGAGGGCTTGAGGGTAGTGAGCAGTATGGCCCTACCTCGTCTATGAATTCCAAGGTTTATTTTTTTAAATGCAGTCTTTTGGACCGCCTTTGCTTGCTTGATTCTGAAGTTGAGGCACAGGTCCTTTTCCTTCTAGGTATGCTCATTCTAGGGAGCTCAATTTCGGTCCCGACAGGGTTTTCCTCAGGTACCTACATGGAAGGGTTAAAAAAGTTGTCCCAGGATATTTTCTGCTTGCCCAAATCACGCATGGTGATTAATTTGATTAACCCGTGGTGATTAACAACTGATTGAGGCTTTTTAGCTTTTCTTATTCGAACATCAGTGTTGTGTAATATAGAATTTAAGAAAGCAGGCAGATTAAATGAAATATTTTGTTTAAGAACAACTAATAATTTGAGTTGATGAGGTTTTACCATGTCTTGGTGTCCATCACATGTGATGAATCTCTGGATGAATGCCACCATTTCCTGCCATGGTTGATGTATGGATCTTATGGATCCGGTATGCTGCGACTTCCTCTTGTAAGAGAAGGTGTTTTTATGTCCATCTCTCTCCTTCTGCTGGTATTCCAGAAACTTCAACAATAATATCTTTTGTGACCGGTATAATCCTTCCCCTGAGCCTGGTCTGTCCCTCCTGTAGGTTTTGCAGGAACTCAATTTATATCTCTGTATCAAATCCTTGTAATTTTTGTAAATATGGCAACCAACCAGCTTGCTGGAGGATAGTGCAAGCTGCATCTGAAATTGGGAAGGTCAAAGGTTCATTCTAGAGAGAGTTTCCTCCCATGGCTGATGTGTTTTATTGAGCTAATTTATCCTTCTGATTGTGTCCTCTTTCGGCCCTGTTGGTTAGAATGAACATGGTATGCAAGAGAAAGGGAAATCACAGCCTTTTTTAGGTAACTTCATACCTTAATTGCAATGATCCTTTGGTCTTATTAACGTATCCAATGGAATTTTTGCAGGAAATTCACATGCTTGATATTTATGAATAATTACACCCCCTCTCTCGAAGTAAGGGCGTCCGCTTCCTCAAGTACAAGAGAGATTTGATCAATCATGAATGCATACGGGGGAAATGTTAGGGTTTAGTAATCATATTCTGTACGTGAGAACGGAGTCCGTGGATTTGGAGCTTAAGGAAAGAGGAGTGATTGAGTAATTATGAGTGCATGCAGTGTAAAGGTCAGAATTGGAAGTTATCATAAGTGTATCTCATGCGGAAGTGACCTGAGAGGTGAAGAAAGAAGTATAACTATTATTATGATAGGATGTCCTTCTTTAATGGTAAAGTGTGACGAAAGCATGACTGAGATAGATAATGATTGGTGTCGTCATCCAGAAGTTCAAACATGCAAGCATAGCTCGTTTATAGTTACTTATGTGGTAGAATAGTATTATCACTAATTCGAGTAGTGGGTTTATGCTAAGAATGGAAGAAAAATAGGAGATAAGGTATATGTAAGATTGATTGGCTATCGTTGAAACATACCCTCATACCATAAGCAAAGCCACTGCTGCCAACAAGCCTTCATAGCCTCGACAGGGTTGCTATTTTAACCCAAAAAAATGAGCCAAGATCCTTTATGTAAAAGTAGTTATTCTGCCAATTTTGTTGAGAGATCACTGTGCTGGTATGATATCCAGATAGCCATAGTGCCACTCACTAGAGTTGTAGTAGAGTGATCAGGTTAGTTTGTGATGAGACCTCTTGTCCTTCAAGTAGTTGAGAAGGTCATTACCCTAGTGTGATGGAAATTGTGGGAATGTCACCTACTAAACTCTTATGAACATGGTAGGATGGCTCGTGATGAGACCCCCTATCCTCTCTTGAAAATTTGAATATGAACATAGTAATTCTTTTTGAAAAGTAATAATTTTGAGTTATGAGGAGGCCACTATGCTGGTATGATGGCCAGATAGTCATAGTGCCATTCACTAGGATTGTAACAGAGTGATCAGGCCAGCTCGTGATGAGACCTCCTGTCCTTCAAGCATTTAAGAAGGTCATTACCCTGATGTGATGGCCATTGTGGGAATTTCACCTTCTGAACTCTTATGGACATGGTAGGCTGGCTCGTGATGAGATCCCCTATCCTCTATTTAAAAATTTGCATGCAAACATAATATTTATTATTTATACATGAAGGGAGGCTCATTAACTCCTTAAGAGTTAGGGATGGTATGAGAAGTAAAAAGAATGCCAATACAATTAATACCCCTTATTCCTATTTCTTTATGTCGAAGGGAAATACTACTTGAGAATGCAGAAAGATATACCATCATAAGACTATGTATTGTGTGATAACATATTTGAGCAGGGAATGACTTAGCCCTTCATTGCATAGATGTACAATGTCAGCTTCCAGGTTAGAGATTATAGTGTCAAAGGATCATCATATTAGTAATTTTACTGCTTTCCTCTTCTCCTTAGCTACCAAATCCCACTCAGAGATGTCTTTTATAGCTAGGGTGTGGAACGAGGAGAGGATATCGACAAAAGAAAGAAGGATCATGCTTCTTCAAAGAGAGGAGAAAAAAAAAATTAAAAAAAAAAATCAGCTGTTCAATCCCTTTGAACAGTAAAACAAAAATGCAAAACATGTCTGTTCAATTCGATTGAACAACAACTGTTCAATTGGATTGAACAACAACCGTTCAAATAATTTGAATATAAAGGAAGAATAAAAACGCAAAAACACAGTTGTTCAATCCGATTGAACAACAACTGTTTAATTGGATTGAACAACAGCTGCTCAAAGAATTTGAACAACAAGGAAAAACAAACATGCAAAACATGTCTGTTCAATTCGATTGAACAACAACTGTTCAATTGGATTGAACAACAACCGTTCAAATAATTTGAATATAAAGGAAGAATAAAAACGCAAAAACACAGTTGTTCAATCCGATTGAACAACAACTGTTTAATTGGATTGAACAACAGCTGCTCAAAGAATTTGAACAACAAGGAAAAATAAAAATACAAAAACATGGTTGTTCAATCCAATTGAACAACAACTGCTCAATTGGATTGAACAACATCCATTCAAAGAATTTGAATCGCAAGGAAAAATAAAAACACAAGAGGATGAGAAAAATGGTACAATTGTGAGAATGTACAACAAAATATGAAACTAGGAATTGCAAGGAGATTATATACATTATTTATAAATGAAGGTAGAAAACTATCATGTACTTGAGGTTGTGGGGTTATCACCCCCTTCTGCCACAACTTGGATGGTAGGATTGTTTCGTACCTGTTGGAAGAAAGACTCCTTCGTGAGAGGTTTGTGATAGAGGCATACTCTGTGCCCATTGACTCGAAATGTAGAACGAGACCCATCTATGGTGGTCAAGGTGAGGGTACTGTTATTGTGTACTTCTTGGATTTCATATGGACCGAGCCACCTTGTCTGCAATTTTCCCGGAAAATATTGGAATCTTGAGTCATAGAGAAGTGCCCAATCGCCTTTCTAGAATTTCTTCTTTTTGATGAGGTTGTCATGCCACTTAGCTCGTTGTTGTATGATCACTGTGCGCTGCAGAGCCAGTAGCCGTATTTCATCCAATTCATTTATTTGATGGAGTCTTTTAATCTGGGTCTCTGTCAAGTCCAACCCTACTTCCTAGGTTGTCCTTAGAGTCTTGACTTCAAATTCAATGGGGAAAATAGGCTCTCTCTAAAATACTAGATGATACGGAGAATATCCAGTGGTGTTTCACCATCTTGTGCGATAAGCCCATAGGGCCTCTGGAAGTCTAGTGGCCCAGTCTTGGTGATGCGATGATATTGTTTTAGTAAGAATTGCCTCAAGGAATTTGTTGGTGCTTTCGACCTGTCCATTTGCCTGCCGGTGGTAAGGAGACATGACTCTATGGATGATGTGGTGATTCTTTAGAGTGGCTATGATTTTATTACCTATGAACTGTGCCCCTCCATCGGTTATCACTTCCCGTGGTAGACCATATCACAAAAATAGCTCAAATATAAAGTTAATCACAGAATCTTTCATGGCTCTAGGTAAAGATAATGTTTCCACCCATTTTGTTACATATTCCGTGGAAACTAGTATGTAGGTTTTTTGGTTTGATGGTAGGTTGAATGGCCCAACGAAGTCTAGTGCCCATCGTTCGAATGGTTCTATTAGCAATTGTGGTTGTAGTGGAATTTCGTCTGCTTGGCCTGGGTGACCTATTCTTTGGAAACTATCGCAGGCTTGGACATATTTTTTTGCATCTTTGAAGATCCTAGGCCAATAATAACCCAATTGTAATACTTTGTTCCCCATTCTGTGATCTGCGAAATGGCCACCACATGGTTCATCGTGACAGGCCCGTAGGATATCATAGATCTCTTCTTCCTGGATGCATCTACGTATATGCATGTCAACCCCTATGTTGAAGAGGTATCCACCGATCCAGGAGAACCTGGCACTACGTTGTACAATCAACTTTCGTTCCCTTGATGTTAAATGCCTGGGTAGTTTCCCTACTACCAAGTAATTTTCTATGTCTGCATACCATGGCGTTTTGACTGCTACGGAAAATAGATGTTCGTCCGAAAACTGATCATTGACTGCTAGTGTGTCATCTGTCTTTGGAACTATGGATAGAAAGTCTACGACTACATTTTATTTTCCTGGGTGGTCCTTGATGGTTATGTCAAATTCCTACAAAAGCAACAACCAACAAGTTATTCTGCCATTTGTGATTGGTTTATTGGCTAAATATTTAATGGCAGAGTGATCAATATACAAGATTATTTGATAGCCAGTTATATAATGTCTAAATTTATTAATAGCATAAATGATAGCCAGGAAATCTTTTTCTGTCACTGTGTAGTTTAATTTGGCAGGAGTGAGATTTTTGTTGATATAATAAATAGCATAGGGATTTTTATCTTCTTCTTGACCAAGAACTACCCCTATCACTGTATCAGATGCATATGAAGAAATGTGAAAAGGAAACTCCCAGTTAGGACCGCGTAATATTGGTGTTGTCGAGACCTGTCTCTTTAAATATGCAAAAGAAGTGTCACATTTATCAGACCAATGGAATTTTACGTTTCCATTCAGTGCATACAAAGGTGCACCAATTTGCGAGAAATTCTTTATAAATCTATGATAATAGCCTGCATACCCTATAAAACTACGCACCTCATTCTGTGTACAAGGTGTGGCTAATAATAGGATTACCTCTATTTTTGCCGGGTCTACCTATATTCCTACCGTAGAGATATAGTTCCCCAGGATTACTCCTTCGATCATCATCATGTGGCACTTCTTATTGCTTAGGCATAACCTGGTAGCAATACATCATTCCAATACCTTTTCTAGTGTTTCTATTGCTTGATCAAAGTCATCACCATATGGGGTGAAGTCTTCCATGTAAATTTCAAGCCCCTCATTTATTAAATCAACAAAAATGCTGAGTATGGCTCTCTGAAAGGTTGCTAGGGCATTGCATAGTCTGAATGGTAGCACCCTGTAGGAAAATGTAGCCCATGGGCAGGTAAAGGTTTTTTTATACTGGTCTTCAGGTCTATTTGGATTTGATTGTAATCATTGAATCTGTCAAGAAAAGAAAAGAAACACTTCCCTGCCAATGTATCGAGGACCTAATCAATAAAAGGGAGGGGGAAGTGGTCCTTTTGTGTCGCATTATTCAATTCTCGATAATCCACACAGATTCTCCATTTCCCATTATTTTTAGGGACGAATACCAGAGGGGAGACCCACTTTCTATTTGAAATAGGATAAATGAAATTCACATCCAACAGTTTTTGCAGTTCCTCTTCTACAACATCTTTAGATGAGGGTTTAGCCTACGTTGGGGTTGCTGAATAGGTCGAGCCTCCTTGTCGGTATAGATGTGATGGGTGCATAGCTGGGGGTCTATGCCCTTCATGTCTGGGTAGTCCCAAGAAAATGCTCCCTGATACTTCTGTAACACATTTATGAGCTTCTGCCTTTGATCGCTATCCAGGTTGCCATTGATATTCAAAATTTTCCTTGGCTCAATCTCAACGGGTATGCTGTTGTGCACAGCGGTTGTGGGTATATGTTGATCATCAAGGTTTGCCAAGAGATCTCCTTCTTTTTCATCTTCAAGAACCATTTTCAACATTTGGAATTTTAAGTTTCTAGATGTAGGTGGCTGATTCATAAAGTTATTGATTACATCATATTCAGTTTGATCCTTAAATTCAAGAGCTTCGACTAATGTCAGAGGTGGATAGATATTTTGCTCCCAATATGTATGCAAATTCTTGTGAATGTGTATTGTGGGTAAACTTGGTTTGGCAGGCGAGTAAATGATAATGTTATTTATGGAATCTCCCCTAGCAATGGTCATGCTACCTGTCCGACAACCTATGTAAGCATCGGTTGTTGCCAACCAAGGCCGACCAAGAATCAAGGGGTGTCCGTCCATCCGATTCTTTGGGTTAATAACTAAGAAATCAACCAGATAATCCCATGAGTCCATAGAAACCAGGATTTCCTGCAAAATTCCTCCTGGCTTAATAACAAACCTGTCATCGATTTCCAACAACGTAGCTGTGGGTTCTAAAGCTAATATGCCTAGATTTTCGCAGGTCCATGTTGTTAAGATGTTAATGGCCGCTCCTAAGTCGACCAATGTGTTTGGAAAGCAATGGCTGGAGATTTGTACAGTTACTATGGAATTCCCTGGGTCATCATATTTAATGGGGGCCTCCTTACCCAATAATAAGTCAGATAGTGTTCCCACCACATGAACTGTGGGAGAATTTTTTGCTCTTTTTGCTTTCTTCTTTCCACACAGTTCTTTAATTGTCTTGGCATAGATGGGGATGTCTTGTATGGCCTACAAAAGAAGAAATTTGATGCAAAGGTTTCTCAATTCTCCCAAAATATAAAAATCTAGAGAGACCATTAGTCTAGGCAGCGCTAACCTTTTAGGGAAAGGAGTTGAAAAAATCCTAAGATTTTCAGGCTTCTCTTGGTCAACCATTTCCTTTTCTTGCTCCACCTCTATTTCATTTATATTCGTTTGTCTGGGCTCTATTGGAGCTCCATATTATAATTGAGGTGGGGTCGTTCCTTGTTCTGGTGAGATAATACGTCCTGATCTCAGGCTTAGTTCATTACATTACTTCTATTCAGTTTCGGGGTTTTGATTTTCTATAATCTGGATTAGCTGACCTAGCCTATTATTGGGGTTAGGATTGGGTTGGGCTGGTAATTGAGGTTGGATGATAGGCTGAGGGTTATGCTGGTATGGTGCTGGTAGTGTAGGTTGATTTTGAATCCCTGTCCCCATTTGTGGGTGGGTCCTTCCCAGAGGTCGTTGCTAATTTTGAGGCCAATTTGTGGTTTGAGAAGGAGATGCTGGCCACTGGGTTTGATATGGGTTGTTTTTCTAATAAGGAGGGGAACAAGGAAAGCTTGGCCAATTATTTCTTGAAGAGGGTTACGTTGGCCAAGGCGGTATAGGAAACAACTAAGACAAACAAGTGGATAAATGCAGTTGATTCTACCAAGCTGCTATGGGGTTTTGTTGGTTAAATTGCGGATAAGGAAAGAACAAAGGTAGGTCTTGAGGCATAATTGGTCATGCTTGCCATTGCCAATGCTGGTTCACCAGGTAGACTAGTTTTGTTTCTTTTTCTGATTCTTTGTAAACTGCTTTTAGTCCTGGGAGTGAAGGGAAATGGTACGTGGCATGATCCTTAGTGCAGATAGAAAAATTATGAATCATGTCTAAGGGGAATTCCATTTGGCTGTGCTTCTTCCAACAGCGTGGGAAGAAGATGAACAAGTTCTATTCTACTATAGCTTTCTTCTGCTTGGCTTGTAGGACATCAAGATGCGTTGTCAAAGTACCAAAAATTTCAATTTTTAAGTCTTCCAAAATATTACCAAACTCTGCTCTGGTTACGTTGCCACCAGACTGCTTGATATCTTTCCTTGTTAAGTCTCGCCCAATTGGCTTATTTCGCGTACTGCCCCAAGAGCACCTGATACACAGAGAAATAATTTCATCATATTATTCTTGATAGATGTCCCCTCTTCCCATTATATTGAGTGTTTCAATCCATTATTCTTTCATTCCCTTAATCATTGTTGCTTTTAAGATGTCTTTGGATAATGCAGTATATGGGGACCTTTGTAGATTATACTAAAATATTTCAACATACTCTTCTAATGTCTCGTTGTATTTTTCAGACATATTGAATATTTCATCTTTTAATTCCTGAGTCCAAAAATAATCTTGATATTTAGTTAGAAAAATGTTCTTCATTTGGTCCCAGTTATTGATGGTTCCCCCACTGAGTTCCATGAACCAACGTAATGCTACCCCCTTCAAAGTAGAGGGGAAGAATTTCAGTTTCTGCGGGATAGTGGTATAGTCATATCCCCTACATAAGACGTTGAACTCAAATATAAATGCATCAAGAGCTTCTGAGGTCAACCTATGGAAGGTGGGGATGTTTTGCAGGGGAATGGCTTTCATAGGAGCATTAGCCACATGGTCAATAATGGGATATACCAATGTCGATGTCTGCCTTTGATTCCAGTTTTGATTGTTTTCCATTTGATAAAAGATATGCTAGTACTCTTTGGGGATCTCTTGTTTCGAAGGAGTGATATTAGCGAGCTTGGGTGGTGAGTGGGGAGGAGGCTTTACAACACTTCCTCGATCTGGAATACCAAGCGTCTTAGTCTCGACCACTTTTTCAGGGGATTCAGGCTCTGGAGCTTCTACTTGTATTGCCCCACTAGTTTCTCCTTCTCCTTCTTGTATATTGCAAGAACCTCCCTCTCTTGAAGGGTCAGTACTTATGTGTTCAGGAGTCTGAAGGCTTTGTTCAGACCCTTCAGTTTCACTATGAATCTCGGCATGGGATGGAGATGGTGAGGCTGCTGCCTGAGGGAGTGTAGTAGGACTTTGAATGGGAATGGTTTTGGGTCCTACAGATGCCTGGGATTCAGATGTCTTAATGATTTCATCTATATATGTTGTTCTACCAAGGATTACCGGTCCTTTGGGTTTTGTATACTTTTGCGGATAATTTTGATTTGTTTCTATCCTTTTCTTCCTAGTCATAAAACAAGAGCACCTATTCTACTAACCTTTGAACAATTGCTGAGAAGTGGGTTAGGGGGAAAGATTTTTGCTTTCCAGTACACAGGTTCTTACCTCTCGTTTTTAATACCCAATTATTCACAGCAACAATGAAAAAGGAATGAAGGATGTCGCTCTTTAACACTCTCCCCGACAACGGCGCCAAAAATGTTGGTTCACTAAATTGTCTATTATAGGAAATCTCTATGTTTCTCATTCAATTGCCAACCCAGGGTAAGTCTTATTATTTCAAGAGTGCAAGCATAGTATATGCGAGTGACATTGAAAATAGCTACTCTATATTACCATGAAGAAGATTAACTAATTCTCGAAGATAAATCAACTCAAAAAGAAATGGAATTGTAAAATGCCGTTAACTAGTCTATCTAAATAAGCTCAATGAGAATAACCTATGATTTAACATCACGGTCGATGAATTGAAAAATAGTTCTACTGAATGGAACAAAAAACACAATGAATCGAACAACAATCGCTTATTTAATTTTGCAATGGAATTCTCTTGCAAATTAACTAGATAACATTCCTATGTAATAAGCACAACAAGAAATCTTATAGTATTGATGGAAAGATATAATTCTTAACGACATAAAGTATTGTACAGAAATCATGCTAAAGCTCATAAAAAAATATAAATGAATTGAGAAAATGATGAAAATGTTGAACAATTATAAAACAATTACTACAAATCAAAAAACATGAGCGATAAACTATCGTAGTGGCGTAGGAAATTGCAGCATCATAAGCATAGAAGTTTAACAAGTGGAAAGATATCTCATAGAATGCATCAGATAACTGAACATAAATTCCATAATTAATGTACAGTACAGAGGTGAGCGTGGAAACTCCCAGGGCTGGGCCCAAACCACTAGAAGTCTAACGCGATGAAAACTCAGGAAATGACTATTCAAAATATCAAAATTATTTGTTAAAAAGTTTAAGGCATGAATACCACTGGACAGTTCTGTCATGATACGCCTATTATAGAAGAGAATTCTTATTCAGCTCCTTTTTCTCATCCATCTTTGGCCTTTTTAAAGGTGATTTCGCTCGATGGAATGGTCTTTTCCAAATGACAACCCACTGCTCGTGGATTTTGTTTGAGTTCTTCAGACGTGGATTTGTCTTTATGCCTTCCTCTAGTCCTGGGGTCATCGTGATTTCGTGTCCTCTGCCTGTCAGCTGTCTTTCGGTGATCGTCGATTCAGCTGCCTTTTTTTCCTATGAATAAAGATGAAATAAGTCAAATCCTTGTAATTTAGAAATTATTTTTGTCGTTAGTCCAATTGTCTTGATTTTGTATTAATCCTCCTTTCCTTTATTGTTAAGACGAGGAAAAATTCCTAAAAGTGTATGACAATTTGAAGTAAAGGTAGGGTGAAAACGTACCTTAATTCTGGTGCAACATACTCCCCCGCTTAGCTATTTGCAGGTCCTCGTGCAAACAAATGGTTGAGGTGTAACTGGGTCAGAGAATAGGTAGGGTAGACTTCTTCCTTGTATGCTTTGAAACCCTATTTCTATCTAATTCTTGCAAAGGCACAATTTGTGTGCCCTTATGGTAGTTCATAGTCATGATCATAACCCTCATTGGGGTACCATATGAGAGGGAATCTATACCTACACCCTATCCATGCAGGTCCCATGTTGAAGACCATGTTTCTATATAAAAGGAATCTGGAGGCGGCCGCTTTGAAGTTTATGTTGCCAAATGAGTCCCTATTTTTCACATTGTTCATGGAGGCCATCCACCTTTGTTTGGCTGCTGCTAGGATTGTTTCCTGAATGTCTTAAAAATACTCCCGCCCATGTTGTATAATGTCTTTATGGATGGGTCCTAGCTTAGTCCTTACCCCCTTTCTTCGCATGAAATTCTTGTGTTGGATGAACAACTGCAGGGGTTTAGTAGGCTTCCCTCTAACCCAAAGGTTTAAGCCAATTCTCTTCTGGAAAATGTTATAGGCTTTGGCCCACCTAATATGGTTCTTAGCAAAAGAGAGGAAGGTCTGGAACTGAATATCTCATATGAAGGAACTAGGATTACTGTCCCTGTCCTCCCCTAGAAAGAAGTTGTGCATGTAAAGTTCACATAAAAGGCGTTGGACTTATTCATCTTGATCATTGCAACAATGTAAAAATTCCTCTATAGTTTTGAAAGTTGTGGGCTTCCCTTCCTTGATGGCCTTGATCTTCAGCAGTAAATATTGTTCTACTAGGAATAGGGCATAGTTGGTGGTTGGTGCCCTGCATGTTAGTGCACCAGAATACAGAGAAAAAATCATGTGATTTGTTTCTTGGCTTGATCTACCTGGTCCTGTGCCCTTTTTACCTTTTCCTGCTCCTCTCTGAGCTGAGCAAATTTTTCATCTTTTGTCGTAGAAAGGTTCGTGAATTTATTTAACAGTGCCTGATACTCTTGTGTAGGCACTACTACCTTTTTGCATTGTGCCAACTCATTCTGTGTTCAAATTAATTCATTAAACCATTTTTTATTGACAACTCTTATAACTAGAGGAGCATAGGCAAGGGTTTCCTCCATTTGGGTTTCCTTTTCTTTGGTGAATTCCTGCCTAGTTCGAACAGAGGCTTCGATAGTGTCCACTAGGTCTGTTTATACCTCAATCTCGGTGGTGCTTGCCAAGTCAGTCTGTTTGTAGTATAGTGGTGAGTATTCCCGCCTATCATGCGGGTGACCTGGGTTCGATCCCCGACAACGACACCAAAAATGTTGGTTCACTAAATTGTCTATTATAGGCAATCTCTATGTTTCTCATTCAATTGTCAACCCAGGGTAAGTATTCTTATTTCTTATTTCAAGGTGCAAGGTTGAGTATATGTGAGTGACATTGAAAATAGCTACTCTATATTACCATGATGAAGATTAACTAATTCTCGAAGTTCAATCAACTCAAAAAGAAATGGAATTGTAAAATGACGTTAACTGGTCCATCTAAATAAGCTCAATGAGAATAACCTATGATTGAACAACATACTTGATGAATTGAACAACAGTTCTACTTAATGGAATAGAAAATGCAATGAATCAAACAACAATCGCTTATTTAATTTTGCAAAGGAATTCTCTTGCAAACTAACTAGCTAACATTCCTCTATATTAAGCACAACAAGAAATATTATAGTATTGATGGAAATATCTAATTCTTAACGATTTAAAATATTGAACAGAAATCATGCTAAAGCTCATAAACATATATAAATGAATTGAGAAAACGATGAAAATGTCGAATAGTTATAAAACAATTACTGCAAATTAGAAAAAATTAGTGATAAATTGTCTTAGTGGCGTAGGAAACTGTAGCATCATAGGCGTAGAAGTTTAACAAGTGGAAAGATATATCATAGAATGCATTAGATAACTGAACATAAATTCCGTAATTAACATACAGGACAAAGGTGAGCACGGAAACTCCCAGGGCTGGGCCCAAACCACCAGAAGTCTAACACGATGGAAAACTCAGGAAATGACTATTCAAAATACCAAAATTCTTTGTTAAAAAGGTTAAGGCATGAATACAACTGGACAGGTCTGTCCTGATATGCCTATTACATAAGAGAATTCTTATTCAACTCCCTTTTCTCATCCATATTTGGCCCTTTTAAAGGCGATTTCGCTCAGTGGAATGGTCTTTTCCAAACGACAGCTCGCTGCTCGTGGCTGTTGTTTGAGTTCTTCAGACGTGTATCTGTATTTCCACCTTCCTCTAGTCCTGAGGGTCATCGTGATTTCGTGTCCTCTACCTGTCAGCTATCTTTTGATCATCGTCGATTCAGCTGCCTTGTTTTCCTATGAATAAAGATGAAATACGTCAAATCCTTGTATTTTAAACATGATTTTTTTCATTAGTCCATTTTTCCTGATTTTGTATTAATCCTCCTTTCCTTTATTGTTAAGATGAGGAAAAATTCCTAAAAATGTATGACAATTCGAAGTAAAGGTAGGGTGAAAACGTACCGTAATTCCGGCCCAACGCTAGGCTTGGCTAAGGGGCTCCCACACCCTTCATTCACCGTCTTCTACCTTCATCCATCTTCCTCTTCCTTCAAGATCTGATTTCTGTCCTCAGAAATATCTCAAACCCTCCTCTTGTAGCAAAATAGGCCCCCCTGTAGAAATATAGGACCTCTTGTAGCAGACTTGAGAATTTATTTATTCAATCTGTTTTGCTCCATACTTTGAATTTGGAATAATGAAGTTGAATAATGTCCCCCACACTGGAATTTGATGATTAGGGAAGACTCTAGGAGCACTACAACCATTAGAGAACTTTTGAGGTCTAAAATGGGCCTCCTAAGAAAAATGTACAACCAAAATAAACTTTATAATAACCAATAGGAATCAAGATGACGATGTCAACCATGGGTGATGATTCACCATTTTTGGGGTAAAAAAGTAAAAATATTAAAAAATAATAAAGTAATAAAACTACTTTTTTTAGCTTATCTCCCTAAGGTTTTACTCAAATTTCAAGTGGGAGTACTCGTTGGATGAAAAATTTAATTCCTCATCTAAGGAGTACCCATGTTGCATAATTTTGATGGACCCTTCTACATGAAAATTGAGAAATACATGAAAAAGTATGATTGCAATCACATTTTCATGTCTTTCTCATTTTTCGTGCAGTAGAGTCCATCGAAAGTATGCAACATGGGTACTCCTTGGATGAGGAATCAAATTCTGCATCCAACTAGTGTTCCCACTCAAAATTTGAGTAAAAACACTGTTATCGATGAAATAGGTAACCTGACCTCAAAACGGGAACTCTAGCCCAAAAAGACTCAAAAAACATGAAAAAACACCCCAAAAACAAAAAAAGTGTATTCCAGAACGCACTTGGTTTTTTTTTAAGGTCAAATTTCAACATTTTATAAAATCATGCTAAAAACAAAATTGTTTCTTGAAAAAAGGATTGAAAAAACACCCTCAAAACAAAACCAGTTGATGCTGGAATAACAAAAAAAAAAATATTGTCATATTTTTGACATTTTTAAAAATAGAAATAACATTTTTTAATTTTTAAAATTCAAACATTAAAAAAAACCTAAAATTTAAGAAAAAAATAAATTTAAAAAATAAAAATATTTTAAAGCTTAAAATTTAAAAATATATAGGAATAAAAAATAAAAATAAAAACAAAATAAAATTTTTAATTCAAACATTTAAAAAAACCTAAAATTTAAGAAAAAATAAATAAATTAAAGATTAAAATTTCAAAATATATAGAAATAAAAAAATAAAAATAAAAACAAAAGAAAAATATTAAATTAAAAAGAAAAACATGTTAAAAAAAAGAAAGAAATTATAAAAAATAAAATATAGAAATTAAATTTAAAGAAGAAAAAGAAAATGTTTATTAAATTAAAAAAAAAAATTAAAGAAATATATTAAATTTTAATAAAAAAAAAAAAAAAAACAATATTATTGAAATTAAAAGTAAAAAAATGAAAGATTAATTAAAAAAAAAAAATGAAAAAAAAATACAATAAAAATATTAAATTTTAAAAATTATATATTAAAAATACAAATAGATTTTAAAAAATATATTAAATTTAAATTATAAAAAATAATATATATATATATATATATATATATATATATATATATATATATATATATATATATATATATATATATATATATATATATATATATATATTAATTAGATTTTATTAAATTAAAAAAAATGTTAATATTAAAATAACAAATTAAATTTAAAAAAAAAATATTAAATTTTAATAAATAAATGAATAAACAAATAAATTTTGAAATAAAAAATAAATTTTAAATATAGAGAAAAAAAAACATTGTTAAAATAAAAAGTTAAAAAACTTTAAAAATCAATTAAAATTGAAAAAATTAGAAAAAAATAAATTAAAAAATATATTAAATAAAAAATAAAATAAAAAAAAACAAATTAATTTGAAAATATTAAGTTTAATTTGAAAATATTAAGTTTAAATACACAATTTTAAAAATTAGATTTGAAAAAAATCTAATTTTAAATACACAATTTTAATTGAAATAAAAAAATATATAAATTTTATGTAATTAAAATAATAATAATAATAAATTAAAAAATTAAAAAAAATATTAAATTCAAATAAATTAAAAAAAATAATACAAAATTTACTAAGTTTTAAAAAATTAAATGAAAAAACTAAACATAAAATTTAATAATAAAATAAAAAATATGAAAAAATTAAAAAAGAAAATCAATTAAATAAAAAAAAATACAAAATTTAATAAAAATTATTAACCAAATTTAGAAAAAAAAAATTAAAAACAAAAAAAATGATTAAAATTAAAAAAGAAAATTAAAAAAAAATTAAATTTCAAATATAAAAATTAAATTAAAAAAAAATTAATTTTAAATTTTTTGAATTAAATTTAAAAAAAAAAAAATCAAATTAAAAAAAAAAAATATTAAAAATTAAAAAAATTAAAAAAAAAAAAGAATTTTTTGATTGTGGTGGCGCCGCCAATCGGCCTCTCGCCCAGGTGACAGCGGAGGTCGGCCGATTCCGGGAATCGGCCTCTCGCGGTGGGAATCGCCCTCCCGCCGCGGGACGGCGATTCCCGGAATCGGCCTTAGGGCGATTCCCGGAATTGTCCTGAGGGCGATTCTTGGAATCGGCCTCCTGCCCAGGTGGCGGCGGAGGCCGGCCGCTGGGCGGGCGAGGGCCTGCATGCAGCCTTCCCGCCCGCCCATTGGCCAGCCTCTGCCGCCACCTGGGTGGGAGGCCGACTGGCGGCGCCACCATGATCAAAAAATTATTTTTATTTTTTTAATTTTTAAAATTTTTAATTTGATTTTTAATTTTTTTTTTTTAAATTGAAATTTAAAATTATTTTTTTTTAGTTAAATTTTTATTTTTAAGAAATTTAATTTGTTTTTAATTTTTTTTTTTTTTTTTTTGTTTTGTTTTTTATTTTTTTTAATTTATTTTTTTTAAATTTAATATTTTTTTAGATTAATTATTTTTTTTTTTTTTAAATTTAAAATTTATTCATTAAATTTATCAAATTTTAATTTAATTTAATTTTTTTAATCTTTTAGTTTATTTGGTTTTTTCATTTTTAAAATTTATAAATTATTTCATTTAAAAAAAAAAAAGCAGGTAAATTTATTGATATTTGTTTTTTAATTATTTGCACGTGGTTTTAGTCATTTTTTTTGTTTTTTAATGATAGTTTTTTTATTATAATTCTTTTATTTTAATTTTCTTTTCAATTTTCAATTTTTTTTTTTTTTTTTAATTTTTTTTTTTTTTTTTTGTTAATTTTAAATTTTGTATTTTTTTGTTATTATTATTATTATTATTATTTTAATTTAAAATTTAAATTTTTTTTTTTTTTTTGTATTTTTTTTTTTATCAAAATTTTAATTTTGTAATTTAAATTATTTTTAAATTTTCTATTTAAATTTTTTTTTTAAATGATATGGATTTTTTTAATAACTTAGAAAAAAATGTTTTTGATGTTTTTTAAAAATTTTTTTTTTTGTTAATTTTTGTTTTTTTTTTCTTTAAATTATATTTTTTTTTTCAAATCTTGTCATTTCTTTTGATATAATTTTCGAATATTTTTGTTATTTATTTATTTATTTTTGTTTAAATTTTTTATTTTTACGAGTTAATTTTGTTTTTTTTTACATTTTTATTGGTTTTTTTTTTATTGTTTATTTATATATATATATATATATATATATATATATATATATATATATATATATATATATATATATATATATATATATATATATATATATATATATATATATATATATATATATCTATATCTATTTTTTTTTTTTTTTTATCTAAGTTTTGTGTTTTATTACGAACATGAAAATCACCACTCAAAAAAAAAGGTTGATGCTGCATCAATATGTTTCAAAATTAGCATGAAAATCACTAAGATTTTAAAACAAATATTCATACTTCATAAATAAAAATATTAGAGTGTCAAAAACGTGCTAAAAAAAAAAAAGGTGATTCTGCATCACACCTTTTCAAAATCGGGTGCTTTTTATGCTACCAAAAAAAAGTAGGTAATAGTGCGGTTACCTATTTCATCGGTAACAATGTTTAAACCCATAGGGAGAAAGTTGAAAATACAAGTTGAAAAAATATTTTTTTCTTTTTTCCTTCTAACATTTGATGATGTAATCTAATCTTATTTTATTATTTCCACTATTATTTTATATTTTCCTTAGGAGTCCCATTTTATACCTCAAAATTCTCCTAATGCTCATCCTTTCATCAATGCAACCATTAGATAACAAAACAAGTTAGAATTAGTATTTTTCTTCATAGGTATGTCATATATTGGATTCCTCATTTTCAAGCAAGTGTGAGTAGATAAATGATGCATGCAAGTAAGCTATTGATTTAAATCAAGTGTTCAAGTAGAGTAGCATGATTTAATTCTATAAATAGATTAGCATTTTTTTTTTCCTTTCATGCAATTTCAATTAGAATTTACATTTGACAAATGTCATTTTCACCTTTGTAGTAGAATCATGTTCATTTATGCTTTCATAATAATTTTTCATTGTAATTAGTTGGATGAGTGGTATATGAATACCTTAATATGATTTCATGAATGAGGGTGAAATGAGTAGAACCTAACCTTTTGTGCATATAACACTGCCACCTCTCAGTTTGTACGACCCCAGGTTGATAATTTAAGCTGAGAAGCCCTTGGGAGTTGCAACATCCTTGGTGAAATATCGGGGCTCATTAGTATTCATAGATAATATAGCTCTAAAGGAAGTTGGAATGAAAGAATGGAAGAAGGTGTTGGCATAGAATTCAACTTCTTCTCAGTTTCAACACTTACATCGATAGATCATTAAGGAACATTCAATAGGTCTTCCATCTAGCAGGATAAGAAACTCCACCCAAGAAAATTTGTAAGGGAACTTCCCTACCTTAAGAGTATACAAAAGATGTAGATATTTGGAGGTTAATTCTTCTTGATGGAAAAGTTTTCAATAGTGAATGAAAGAGGAAATATCAAAATATGAGTTTCATTGGTGCAAAAATGACTTGGAAGCACTATTGAAGGATTCTATTTGGGCCAAACGATTACATCTAGTAGTTTGAGGGCATTGATTGGGTCAAACCAACTTGCTGGGGAAAACTAGTTAGCATATAGACTTCACTAATTGGAACTATTTTCACAAATCTAGAAGGATATAGATTACCTCATATTTAATAGGATTCTCTTCTTCACGATCAAGATATTTACTTGGATCGTGATCTTCTTCATAGATAAATCCTTCATTGAGTTCATGATTTTCCTTGGGATTTTATTTAATATGCTCCATTTGGTGATCAAGAAGGGTCTCTTCTTCTTTCTATTCTTCTTAATCACTATCATCTTCTTCATGATATCCCTCTCCAATGTATTCACAAAGGTCTAAGTGTTTTTCTTCTTGGAGGGCCTTAACCAATTCTTGAAGGGTGTCTTCATTACTTTGAAACATTGCTTCATAATACTCAAGAAAATTTTCAATAACCACCTTAATAGATGGTATGATTTTCAGTTCACAAGAATATTTAATCCATTCAATTTGATCTTTCCCAAGAGGGTTAATGAATAACCTCACGAGAGAAACCACATGCACCACATTGATATATGAACTATATTTGAGGAATTTTACCACATGATAAATGGATGATGAAGGATCACCATCAAACATTGGAAATTTTGTCATACAATTTGTATCGTAATGATTAGGATATATATAAATATCCTTAACATCGAGAGTAGGGTATATTTCATGAAAATCCCAAGGAGCCATTGTCTTTAATTTTTCATAATAATCAATTGTGGAGTTTCCAAGGTGAATTAAATTCCTTAAAGGATGCTTGATTCCACCTACAAGCATGGAATCATTGGAGATCAATGAAGAACTAGGGTTATGTTCTTCCAATGAAGTTGCACGATGAGAAATTCTTAGGATTTTGAATTTTCTCGTCAATAAATATTGAACAATAGAAATCAAATCACAAGGAGGTGGACTCAACTCCTCCTTGGCAACGATACCAAAAATGTTTCCACAAAATGTAGTAGGCCTAGTGAAAATCATCACTAAGTAGTTACATACCTCAAGGAAATAAGATATTGGTTGCCACTATCCCATATAGAAGACTTTCTCCAATTGTTTATTGGTTTTCAACCACAAGGGAGGATTTCATAAAAGAATCACCTAAAGTACATACAATAATAATGGTTTACGGTGATGGATTAGGTATAATGATTTTAAATACAATACTGATCGATTTTAGAGGTTTGATGTAATCTCTGCCATAGTTTAGGAACTCTATCCTTAGACCAATAAAGTAATTCATAGGGCTATTATAAGTTATAATTTTGCATATTTTCAATGATAAGGAATGTGATGTCATATAATAGTTGGAAGAAAATGTCTCACAATGATAGATCAATAAAGGATCAAGATTTTCAAGGTGAGAGAGGCCCACTATCACCCCAGCCTAGGCCCCCACTATTCAAACATTAAATCCTAACAAACGACTATGGGAGGCTTTCTGTGAGACAATCCAACCAACCAAATACAAGACTACTATCTTATAATGAGGTATAACTAGTAGAAGGAAAGAGTTTTACTATTTCCTTGTTGTCTTAATGTGAAATATTCATTGTAAAGTTAATTAAACTAGCCTAAAAGAATTCTAAAACTCAATGGAATTCAACAAATAAATAATAAAAATTACCATATGGAAAATATGGAGACCCAAAAAATAATTTATTATGTAAATTAGTACTTGGTTAGATGAGTGTTTGAACAAATAGGTTTGTTGTCTTGTTGAATAGGGTTGCAAATCTATAAATAAAATTCTCTAATAGCAAGCAAAATAATACTTGTTTTTTAGATATAGCATGTAAGTAGTCAATTTTGGTCTAGAAAAAATATCCTGGCCAAATATATAAGTATTTATTAGTTTCAAGAATTTTTTAGGGGTTTTTTTTACACAATTTCTTTCTGCCATATCTTAGTAGGGCTGTAATTTCTATATAAAAGAAAAAAACTAGCAAGTGAAACCCTTCAATAAGCCACCCAAAAGTGCTAGAGAAATTATAGATCTTACATCTAAGGGTGGAGAGGCTAAAATCATAAATTATATTCAATTTAGACCAATGTTAAGCCTTGGAACTGTGTTAAAATAGAATTTCCAGCAAGCTAGAAAATTATTTTTAGAGCTCTAGGGGTCAAAACCCCTTGGGTGTTCACCGAAAAAATTATTTCACATTTTCATAAATATTTTGAAGGGTTTAAATAGCTTATTCTAAGCTAAAAATGTAATATTTAAACTCAATAATAAAATTTGATCTAAAAAAATACTATAATAAAATGCTTGATGTATGAAGCTTTGTTGAGTAGGCTCTTTTTATGAAAATTTTGCAATCTAAAATTTATGATAGTAACCTGTATTTCCAGATCCACATACAAAAGGATAAATATACTGATGTGAAGTAGGAAATATAAAGATCGATAAAATTAGATATATCTATTCCCATGGTTAAGATTTAAACTATGCACTTTCCTCCAAGGGTTTACCAGTTAGAAATATATGAAATTTTCAACAAGATTGTAAATTAAAACAAAAAATAAAATTTGAAATTAAATTATTTTGAAATTTTTAGAAATAAATGGTTAATAAGGTGTGGCTCTATCTTTTCCTTTTCTTATCACTTTTTTGTATTGCAATCACAACCCTCTTTTTGTGATATTTCCCTTCAGGATTAAGAGAGAATGAGGATTTGGGAGTGAAACTATTCCATTCAAATCATTCTAGAATAATCTAAAATAAATTTGATCCCATTAGGAGGATATAATCCTTTGATATCCCCAGTTAATGCAGCAACAATGGCACTAATATCTCACAAGTCTATTTAAAAATTCACCCTTGAGGTCTTGTATGACACTTAAATTTGTATCTTCTTAGTGGTAGCTAAGGGTTAGATGAGAATATACCCTTCCACATGTCCATTTGTACCACAATGATCACTACAAATTTGTGATAACTAATCTATAATTGAAATTTAGTCTATTAATCTTAAATTATAAGCTAAATTTAAGAAAATAAAGCATAGAAATGTCAATCCAATACACAAAAGAGAGTATTTTGAAAAATTATGGTTTCTTATTTCATATCATAATTAATCTCACTATAAACAACCTCTAATGGGAGTATGAACTAATAATTTATAATTTTCATTAATAATGACTAATTCTCTCCTCCATTAAAATAATAATATTTGACTTGTCATCCACAATAAATTCAGAGACTAAATCAACCCATGTGACAAATAATATTTTATTACATTAAAAAGCATTGAGTTTTTCCATTAAGTGTGTCAAATTTCCTTTCACACTCCCAAAGAGTCCAATGTTTCACAAAAAAAAATGTTCGAAAGTTCATTTGTCCTCCAATATCTACCTCTAGGCCTCCAACGCTCCTCATGCACAACTCGACTTATCTTGGGAAAGAGTGTGATCATTCTTGGAAATTTTCTCCTTGAGATATGACTTGCAACTTGAATTTTAATGATTAATTTTTGTCCACAAATGCATCTTCTAGGAAATACTAACCTTTAACGACTATTTTAACCCTTTTAACAACTATTCTATAATTTTCCTTGACTTTTCATTCATTAATAAGTCAATATTACACCTCCTCAACATCCCCAATGTCCTATCCTACTTGGCCAATCATTCCATGTTTATTTTTTCTCTCTTTCCACGTCCCTGCTACATTATATGTTGAATCATCTGAAAAGGTCTAAGGTGTTGATAGATAAGCTTGGTAAAACCATTGCAAAAACTTTGTCAAACCTTGGATCTCCAACATCCTTGAGGATAATTTTTTTTGTAGAATTTTTTTTGTTCGTCTCAGAAATATATGACTTAGGACATAATGGATGTCCAAAATGATGCAACGATCTAGTTTTTCTATCCCTATAAAGTTGTGCACCACTGTTGACTACCTTTGACCGACCATAACTTGAGAATTCCTCATCCAAATTTAAAAATTCCATGCATCTGCTCACCAATCTCTACAATCTAGGATCTTATTGAATTTTTGACTTTTGGAACCAATTTTCATTTGGATGCATGAAATACCCTGGGAATTATGAAAATGTCATTGATTATGATACTTTGATATATGATAACCATATGAGGGATACAACAACATATCCAAGTCCACCTATAGACTCGATATTATCATAATTATGTATAAATACATGGATGCAATTGACATGGGTTATATTTGCCCCTATAGTGATGATCAATCCAACAAAAATTAAGGCTCCTAAAAATTCACATGTCCACATATAAACTCACCTAAGGACCTCTGTTATGCGGAATTATGAATTACGGATAAAACAGTCTTCCCTAGATGTGGTGCTCATCTAGAATAACAGGTTAAATACTTTGCAACTACTTTTCCTAACAATAAATAGACACAAAGAAAAGATCAAGAAACTTACTTGGAGTCCAAGTGCTTCCAATTATCCTTCCATCACTCTTGTTGTAGCATCAAATCCGAGCTAGATTTCCAAAATATTTCCTTCAAGAATGAACACTAAATAACAAAGAGATAGCAATATACAGATGTCTATTCAAGTTATTCAGTTAAATCAATGAAACATGAACCATATACATCAGATAAGAATTCATAATATGAAAGACATAAGCTTATACAGATACATATGTGGGAAAGTAAGCAACAATATTTATTAATGGATAAAAGGGGAGGTTACAACCCAGTGATTGACTTGATGTCACCATCTTCAGTAGCATCTTAGCCTCATCACAATGCACATCTCTCCAGCAGCATGTTACACAAATCAACTCCTCAATTAAAATTCCACCAGCATTTCTCTACTCAATTCTTCCTTACCAAGCACTAAGATCTGTGCTCAATTTATAGAGGAGCTGAAGGTAGTTTTACAATCAATGACTTTATAATAATAGGCAAGACATGTTCCTGGTCTCAGAGGTATCAAATGGACACATGGATTTGAAGTTTGACACATATGCACTCTTCTAGAAGGCACTGGCCAAGTGGAGATTCAAGAACAATGAGAATTTCGCTCCCAAATGAAAAACGCACCCTTGAGTGTCGGGAAGTGATTTGCAGAGCACCTTTGAATGGAGGTACCTGCATATGCAATGCACTTAGCCCCTTGAGAGAATACGTTGGTGAGCTCATAGGTGATATAATATAAACTTAAAATATTGGAAACCTTGCAAATGGAAGTCATAGATGATTTGTTCTTGTTCTTTGTCTTAGGGCATGTAGCAACTGAAATGATAGGTAATGATAGACCCTATTCATCAGTTCTGGGAATGATGTCCAGTTAACTAGGTCATTGGGAATGGTGCCCAAATTTACCTATAAAAATTGCCCCCTAAAGCATGAAGTCATAATAATAATAACAATATTTTGATTGAGATGCTTTACACTGTGATGGGCTATAGATGAAGCGGAGTGGAATTCATTCCCATGCTCATCACATAAACTATCTAATAACATGTACATAGTGCAGAAATTCATCTACATTGGAATTTTTCCCAATACAGACATGCCTACAGATATAAGCCCATGTTTGGATGACGATCTGTATGTAAGGTCACCGTACAGATGATGTGTACAAAAATCCTGAAATCACAGCCCGGATGGCTGGAACTAGATCCGGGGTCTTCTTATCTCGTTCACTCGATCATTCAAGTACAAGTCTAGCTATGCGAATACATGATTTGTAGTCGAACATGGAAAGACATCATTTGATTACCAGCCAATGATGTAATTTTTTAACAAACGCAAGAGAACCACCATTGATGTAAATGGTCCTCAAGGTACTGCAGTACATTTCGCAAGGCATGAATAGATGATTTAATGTCAAATGCCAAAAAAAATATTTCAGTCAAAACTGAGGATCTTGTCGATGCTGTAACAAGCCTCATGGTACTAAAATATGATGTTTCTAAGTGAACTTCCTGGATAATGATTTTTCGTCGACAGGAAGCCACCTTATTGCAAAATGAGAGTTACTGATTTCAGAGACAAAGGTATGACTTGATATAACAATGTTCAGGGATGACTTTCATGAGAATGAACGTTCATGAGTATTTCAGAAGGATGAGTATTCACTAGATGACTTCTCTTGAACATATCGGCGAAACTGAGATGAGTTGGCAATAATGACCCAAAATCGAAGTGAAGGTATGAATGAACCGTCAAGAAGATTACCCAACCCAAATAGTCACAGTGATGGAGTGAAGTGTCATGTTTAAGAGCGACCTACTACTGTAAACAGTTCTGCTCACTTTCCAAAATTTTCCTCGGTCATTTGTCGACCAGTACCTCTTTATTTTTTAACAAGCTTGAGGAGGATAACATATGCTTGATCTATAATTCAACCCTTCGAGCGAACAATGTATCGCTATTTAATAATTTAACAAGTGTAGTGATGAATGAAACTTGATTCTTGCCATGATCGACAAGTCCGTCGTTATTTTATGTTTTAACGAGCCTAACGATAGTGACAAATCGGTGCTTTTTCATATTTAGAGAGTTTGAAAAAGAGGACGAACGAAAACTCCATAAGTACTTTTTTGTAAAGTTGTCACTCAGATTGGAAAAAGTGTAAAATAATATCCGAGAGAACCTCTTTAGTCATGTTTGACCAAGGTTTTCCTTTTTCGTAAATAATCTATCTCAGTCCATAAAAGGGTTAAACTTATACTGAGTAGATATCAATTCATTTACTTTTACGAGCTCGAAAGACAAGTGCTCGGAAATCTTTTCACATTATCGGAGTCTAAAAAGAGCTGAAAGAAGACTCTAGGGGTTCCTTTTTCGCTGTTATCGAAGCTCAAAAAAGAAATAAAAGTGCGCTTCAAGTCCTTTTTCATTTTTAACAAAGCTCAAAAAATAAGGATAAAAGTATGCTTTGTGGTTAAATCATTCTTTAGATAAATTCGCACAACTAATCTACTCATCAGTTGTAAAAAATGTTCAGAACAACATCAAAATGGATTAAAAATACCAGTTTCATGATAAAAATATAATAAAACCATAGTCACAGAAATAGATATGATTTTCAAATAATCAAATGACTAATTAAAAGAGTTTTTACTATTCATTTTTACCATTTAAAAGTTACTATTTTCATTTTGGAGCTCTTAACCTGTTTTTTCCCTAAACTTCAATGATCGATTGTGTGTAATTAGTAATTAGAATGTTTTGAATTCCCCCTGAAATAGCAGATTCCCCCCAAGCTTCATTTCATTCACCTAAGTAGAATACTAGTTACTAATAGCTAGATGGATTGAAGGTTCATTATAGGGGAGGAGTTGTTTCATTTTTTAACGAGCTTCACACAGGAAAAGAACTATGCTCATGACTTGATTCATTTTTTAACGAGGTTGACACAGTAAAAGAACTATCTGCATAGCCTGCTTCATTTTTTAACGAGGTTGACATAGTAAAAGAACTATCCTCATAGCCTATTTCATTTTTTAACAAGGTTGACATAGTAAAAGAACTATCCTCATGACTCTGTTTCATTTTTAACGAGGTTGACACAGAAAAAGAATCATCCTCATTGTGTAGTTGGACTAGTGAGTGTGCTCTAGAAAATACGTAGTCTAATGAAGTCATCATTTAAGGAGTTTGATGAGCACCACAAATGATAAGTTATAACATGCATTGGTGGGTCTTCTCCAGGGTTTTCATTGAATTTTGGAATTTCAGAGGGTAATTTTTGTGAAATAACTGGCCACTAAAGAGAAAAACTAATTGGACCAGCTTGACATTGCACTGAAGATGTGAATAAAGGATCAAGCCATTCAGTACTCATAAGGAAGGAACTATATAGGATACCAGATGATGGCATGGGTGAAGTCAATGGACAAAACATTGAAGATGAAGCAACAATAGATGTTGTCACAATTGAAATAAATGGTTCAGCCTGGGATGTTATCTTAGCCATGGTCAAATGACCCAGTGTATACCCTATAGAATCTATAGGAACACAAAGTGAAACAGGATCAACAAAAGGAGAGGAAGGTGATTGAGGAAAAGACTCGTACATGTAAATATCCTACCGAAAATGAGTTGGAGTTAAAGGTGTCTCGTCTTGTGATATTTCTTTAATCAAAATCAAACTAGGTGGAAGAAATTTGTCGTCTGGCCCAAAATATATTTCAGGTGGTTGACCGTGTGATATGGGAGACTCAATGGCTACAATAGATTGTGGAGTGACCAATACAGGAACAACTTCCGGTTGTTCGACTTCAGGATCAAGATTTTCTCCACTTAGGGAATATAACAACTGAAATACAAGGGGATGATAGACCCTATTTCATTGGTCTCGGGGATGATGTCTATTTTGACCAATAACGGCTGCCCCCTAAACCAAAATGGGATCCGGATCAAATTCCTATTGAACAACGTCGGGTTCGGGAGGTATGGTCTCACTGATTGGATGGATCGTGACCATGGGTAGCTGTGAGGACTCTGTCTCGACAACAATAGATGAACAGAGATTTGTAGAAAAAACTTGTGCCAACTCTGGCATATGGGAAGATGTTTCTTCACTAGAGGTACTAATGGTATTGGTTTCGGTAGAGCGATATCACCTTTGCCGCAGATAAGTAGCTTCTGGTGGTAAAGGTGGTTTCAATGAAAGTCTACACGAATGACGGGGAAAGGGATTTGATTCTTCCACGATGACTGATTTATTTTAAGACCAAAAATAAATAAACAAAATAAAAGGGTAATTCTAGACAAAAAGGTTTACTAAGAAATTGTGAACTGCAGAATACCTTCTGGCGAACTAAGAAGTACAGGCAGGCAATCTCCCTGAATGCTATGTTCGGTGTATCACAATTTACAAGGTGGCTGACTCGGTTCACTATGGGTGGATAGCAACCTAAATTTGTCCTCCCAAATATACCCGAAGGTACATGGAGGCCCAAGTCCGTATTAGTGATGTCTGATGTGAAATCGCACAGTGAGAGCACCCATTTATACTTTTCGTATTGTAACACTGCCCAATATACCCGAAAGTACATGGACGAGCTACGATATGATCACGTATGTGGAGTGAGGTATCACACTCGGAATTTATCACAGAAAATTAACGATAACTACTATGTTTTACGATGTCGTAACACGTCTCTAGCCTAGACCTTCTAAATTTTATCGTTATTGTTCCAATGCTTTGTTAGGTAAATTGATGCAAATTTTAAGTTGATCTTGTTTATCAATTTTCCTTTCAAGGTTCACCGCGATGATGTGATGGAAATTCCTAAATGAAAACTAAAATGATAAGAAAAATTTTCAATTTTAGCTTTTTTAATGAAAATCTTAGCTACTAAAGGGAAAGAGCAATCAATTTTGAGAGAAAACAACAAAGAACACAAACTAATATGCAACTTTCCTAATTGTTCCTATGCAAAACACACAATCCACTATATGCAAATGCAGGTTTTTCTTTTCAGTCCCCTTAATGTGAATGCAAAAGGAAACTAAATGCATCAAATCAATAAAAAACAAATGTTGTTTCTTTGAGAAATGATGAATTGAACAACAATTTCTCTTTTTAGGAAAAATGAAGAATTTAACGACAATTTATCCTATAGGAAATGAAGAATTTAACGACAATTTCCTTTTCAAAAGAAAATGGATCTAATTAAGTAATGAAAATACTTTGAAATTAATTCATCAATGATAAATAAAAGCACTTTAAAGAGACATTGAACAAAATTTTCTTTCAAAGGAGGAATATTCAGGTAAAGTTGTTGGTCAATATGAGGCATCATGCTCTTTAAAGCACAAAAAACAACAAACTGAATGCGTTGCAACACAGTCTCTAAGGGGAGACAATGCGTTGCAATGCACCCCTGAGAGGGAGACAGTGCTATGAAAAGCACTATGTCCTGTTCAATAGTGCCTTGACTGCAGTAGAGAACAAAAACTCAACTGTTTAACACACTTCTAATGCAAATTTTGATTTCAAAAAACCTAATATTTTAAAGTAAATGATACTGGGTGAATAAAAAAAGACAAACATAGGCAAATACACCAAGGATGAAGGGTAAACTCCCTAGTGGAGTCGCCAATTTGTTATGCAGAATTATGGATTACGGATAAAACATTATTCCCTAGATGTGGTGCTCATATAGAACAACAGGTTAAAGACTTTGTAACTAATATTCCTAACAGTAAATAGACACACAGAACAGATCAAGAAAATTACTTGGAGTCCAAGCGCTTCCAATTCTCCTTCTGTCACTCTTGATGTAGCTTCAAATCTGAGCTAGATCACCAAAATATTTCCTGCAACAATGAACACTAAAAAACAAAGAGATAACAATATACAGATTTATATTCAAGTTATTTAGTTAAATCAATGAAACATAAACCATATACATCAGATAAGAGTTCATAATATGAAAGACAAAAGCTTATATAGATACATATGTGGAAAAGTAAGCAACAATATTTATTAATGGATAGAAGGGGAAGTTACAACCCAATTATTGATTTGATGTCACCATCTCCAGCAACATCCCAACCTCATCACAATGCATATCTCTCTAGAAGCATGTTACACAAGTCAACTCCTCAATTGAAATTCCACCAGCATTTGTCTACTCAAATTCTTCCTTACCAAGCACTAGGATTTGTGCTCAATTTATAGAGGAGCTAAAGGTATTTTTACAATCAATGCCTTTATAATAATAGGCAAGACATGTTTCCAGTCTCATAGATATCAAATGGACACATGGATTTGAATTTTGACACATATGCACTCTTCTAGAAGGCACTGGCCAAGTGGAGATTCTGGAACAATGAGAATTTCGCTCCCAAATGACCAACACACCCTTTAGTGTCGGGAAGTGATTTGTAGAGCACCTTTGAATGGAGGTACCTACATATGCAACACACTTAGCCCCTTGAGAGACTGCATTGGTGAGCTCATAGGTGATATAATATAAACTTCAAATCTTGGAAACCTTGCAAATGGAAGTCATAGATGATTTTTTCTTGTTCTTTGTCTTAGGGAATGTAGCAATTGAAATGATAGGGAATGATAGACCCTATTCATCGGTTCTAGGGATGATGTCCAGTTAACCAGGTCATTGGGAATGGTGCCTAAACTGACCTATCACGACCTCCAATCCTATCTAGTATGAGAGGAACCCAAAAATAAACTCAAAGAGACCGATCATGGTCAAACCATAACAAGACTGGTGTAACATGACATAGGGTTTAGGATTCCTATACTACAAGGCCCACATGGTTTTTACATGGATTTGAATTTTGATCTTGGAATTACAATAATGTTTAAGAATAACACATCGAATATATAGGTATCCCTATTAAACTAGGGTTTATTGTTGGCTCCAACCATGGGACACATTCTCTTCCTGGGAGGATGTGAGAACCCCATTATCCACCACATGTTACCTAAAACAAGCTCAAAAGATAGAAATCAAATGTGGGAAAGGAATTGGACCAAATTCCTATCCATTCATAATATGGAAAAATAAACTAAAATTAAATGACATAAAGAAAGATAAAAGTAAAATTATTGAAATGACAATGCATGAAAATGAAATAATTGAAATAAAAAGAAAATACAAATTCAAAATAGAAATTAATATACAAATGCAATGCTAGTGCCTACTCTAATGCTCATAATAGAAATATTATTGCATGAAAACAATACTCTAGATATTTATTCAAATGAAATGCATAACAAAGAAAATAAAGAACTATCATACACAAAAACATGCCCCTAAAAGCATCAATTACCACCTAGGTAGTATAATTTGAGGTTTCGTCCATTCATGAGAAAAAGAAACGACTCTCCATCCAAGTTGGAGGAGTGAAAATAATTATTTTTTGCTACCTCTTCAATTTAATATGGCCTTAGCCAAAGGATTTAAAAATTTTCGTGGCTTCCCGGTTTATCCCCTTTCTTTTTCCATAGTAACACTAAATCTCCAACCAATAAATCTATCTAATAAGCCTTCTTGTCAAATCTCTTATTTACTTTATCTTAGTTTGAATGAGATGGTCATAGGCATTTCTTTTCTCATCCAACTCTATCAATTGATTAATTATGTCTTCAATAGCTTCTTCTTATGTGAACAACTACTGTAACAACTTATATATATAAAATTTTAGGCGAATATGAAACCAAACTTACATCCCATGCATGAGTTAAAATGGGTTATTTCTTGTTGAATCCATATTTGTTATCCTATTGGCCCATAAATAATGCTCCAATTTATTGTCCCAGTTGTGTTTGTTGTCTACGCAAATTTTATTGATAATATTCATTAAATTATTGTTACTTGATTCAACCAATCAATTACCTTAAGGATAATAATTGGAAGAATGTGAAAGTAAAATTCCATAATTGAGACAAAATGTCTTAAAATATGCTGAGCTAAATATATTAGCATTATCTATTATAATTTTTGCAGGAATACATAATATTTTACTTATTTCGATGTGTAGTTTCAAGATGGTGATGATGAAGAAGAACATAACAATAAAATCAAACCTTATAGAGACAAAAAATAAAGTATACTAAGAATAAGAGTTTTTAATCTAGAGAGCACAATAACTCATATGAAGAAAGTGATGGATATGTTTATACTATTGAAAATGAATAATTTCTCTTCATATCCATAAATACAAAGTCTACTAATAAATAAAATGAAGATAATCAGAAAGAAAAATCAGATTAAGGAGAAGAAGACGTTGACGGGGAAGTGAATCTTGAAGCCTTGTGAGAAGAATATGGTTTATGTGACAAGAAAAACAAGAACAATTTTAGAATATTTGTTCCACCAAGAAGTCCTATCACAACTCGATACTAAAATATCTTCCTCATGTACTATTTTTCTTGCAATAATTTTCGTCATAAATAAATAGCTCATGTATCTTATGTAAGAAGAGATCATGTGAGAAAGAGAGGATATTATAATATAGAAAAAATGGTTGTGAGAAACAAAACTAAAATTTCTCATTGGTTTGTTGATAGAAACTACAATTCATTTTATCCCCTACTTGATTACAATACTGGATGTTATAAGTGCAATAAATATGAGAAAAAAACACATGACTATAGAAAAAACATAATAAAGTATCCTAAACAAGACAAGGAAGAATATTTTATTAAAAGGCATAGAGAATAATACACAAAAGCATGGAAAATGGAGCAAGAAGAATAAAAGAAGGAAAAATGTGGACTTGCATTATATAATAAAAACAAAGCAAGCCATTGGTACATTGATAGTGGATGTTAAAAACACATGATAAGGGATAAAAAAAAATATCTCACCCTAAAGGAAGAAAAAGAGGAAGTGTTACCTTTGGGGATAATGCGTCTATAAGGATTTGTGGAAAAGGTATGGTTGGTATTGATGATGGAAAGACTAAAACAAAGAATGACTTATACGTTGAAGGGTTAAAACAAAATCTTCTAAGTGTCAATCAAATGTGTGATCAAGGTCACAACCTCCCATTTTATTATAAAGGATGTAAGATAAAGAAAACATGTTTAAGAATATTAATGGAAAATGCAAACATAACCTCAAGCAACGTATATGTACTTCATGAATTTAAAGGAGAAAAACGTTGTATGGGACACATAGATGAAAATTAGTCAATGAATAGGAGGATAGGTCACATCAACTTTGGAAGTATAATAAAACTCAACAAGAGACAAGGAGTAAGATATATGCCAAGGGTTTCAAAACCTATAGATAATATTTGTATTTCATGTCATCATATGAAGAAAAAGAGACTTAGTTTCAAATCAAAGGAGTGCTCAACATCAAAGCCATTATAAATTGTACACACAAACCTTTGTGGGTCATCAAGAACACAAAATTCAAAAAGGTGGGAGTTATTTTATGTTGCTTATTGATGATTACATAAGAATGACACATGTTACATTTCTTAAAGAAAAATATGAAGCATTTGGGAAGTTTAAATCTTTGAAATCCATATTTGAAAATGAGACTGATTTAAAAATAAATTGCTTAAGATAAGACAAAGGAGGTAAGTTTACCTCTAATGATTTTGATAAATTATGTGAGAATCATGGAATCGAAAAACAAATCAATAACAAGGACTCCACAACAAAATAGAGTTGCAGAAAGGAAGAAAAAAATGTAAATGAAATGAATAGAACAATGTTGAATGAATCCAAACTACTAGACACCTCTTGGAGAGAAGCAGTCAACACAACAATCTAAGTTTTGAATAGAGCACAAATTAGAGTGAAGAAAAGAAACACTTTATGAATTATGGAGAGATAAAAGAACTATAGTCAAATGCTAGAGACTAAGAGACTAAAGTATGGTTAATTTAGGCCACCTTTAAGCCTTGGACCTATGCTAAAATCGAATTTCCAGTAAAATGAAAAAATTAGTTTCAATGGTATAGGGGTCAAAACCCCTAGGTATTCTTCACCCAAAAAAATATTTCATCTTGTAATAAATATTTTGAAGGGATGAAATAGCTTATTTTAAGCTATAGATGTAAAATTTAAACTCTATAATAAAATATGAGCTAAAACAAGACTATAATAAAATACTTATTTGAGGTGTGAAGCCTTGTTGAGCACCTTTTTGTCAAAAATATGTAATTTGGGAAACATTGTAGTTATATATATTTACACAAAAGACTAGATATACTATTTAAAATATTCAAAATAAAACTGAATAAATAAATAAATACATAAATATATATATACATTCCCTTGGTTAAGATTTAAATTATGTATTTTTCTCCAAGGATTAACTAGCTAGAAATATATAAAAAATTTAGCAAGCTTGTAAAGTAAAACTTGAATGGAATTTTTTTTGGAATTTTTAAAAATAAATGGTTGAGAAGTTGAGGCTTTTCCTTTGTTTAGTCTTACCACTTTTCCAAATTATGATCACAATACTCTTTTTTGTGAGTTATCCCTTGAGGACTAGGAGAGAATGAGGAATTAGGGGTGAAACTATCCCACTAAAACTAGCCTAGAATAACTTGTAATAAATTTTATCCCACTAGGAGGATTTACTCACATATTCCCCAATTTTTACAGCAATAGTGCCATAAATATCCCATAATTTGGTTGAATATCCCCCCTAGAGGGCTTGTCCAATACTTAGGTTTGTGTCTTGTTGGTGCTAGCTAAGAGTGATATGAGAATATCCCCTTGCATGCAATTATTTGTCCCTCAATATATCATTGCAACAAATTTGTGATAACCAAACTATACCTACAAGTTAGTCTATTAAACATGACTTATAGGCTAAATCTAAGAAAATTAATCCTAGAAAAATTAATCAAATACACAAGAGATAACGTTTCGAAAAATTGTGGATTTTAACTATATAGCATACATGATCTCATAGTCAACAACCTCTAATGCAAGTAGGAGCTAGAAATTTATAAGTTTATTTGCTAAAAACGTGTTCTCTCCTGCATTAAAATAACAATTTTTAGCTTTTCATCAATAATAAATTCATAGAATAAGTTGATTAATGCGAAAAAACAATATTCTATTACATTAAAGAGAAATGTGTTTACTCACCAAGTGGGTTAAATTTCCTTCCACACTCCTAAAGGGTCCAATGTTCCATAAACAAAACGTTTGAAATTCAAAGAAATGAAGAATAATGTTGATTTTTCCTCCAAGATCCACCTCTAGGCCTCCAACATTACTCATGCACAAATTTATCTTGTCTTGGGAAAGAGAGTGATCATCCTTGGAAATTTGCTCCATGAGATATAACTAGCAACATCAATTTTAAATGTTACATTTTTGTCCACAAATGCATCTTCTAGTAAATAGTAATCTTCAATGGCTACTTGACCCTTTTAAAAACTATTTTCTGATTTTACTTGACTTTTCATGCATTAATGAGTCAATTTTCCACCTCCTAAAGATATCCAATTCCCTATCCTACTTGGTGAAGCATTCCATATTGTTTTTCCTCTCTTTCCACCTACCACCACATCATATGTTGAATCACCCAAAAAGTTCTAAGGTGTTTCCACATAACTTGGTCATACCCTTGAAAAACTTGTTCAAACCTTGGATCTACAATCCCCTTGAGGATAAATCTTTTTAGATACATGGGTTTTGTTCCTCGGGGTGAATATATGACTTTAGATGTAATGTGTGTCCAAAATGATGCAATGATTTAGTTTCTCTTCCCCTAAAAAGTTGTGCACTCCCGTTGACTGCCTTTGATCAACCATAACTTGAGAATGCCACATCCAAATGGAAAATTTCCATGTGGCATGTTATCCTCTCACTGAGCTCTACAATATAGGATCATGGGAAGTGTGAATTTGTCGCAAATGGAAAGACTAATATATTTGATAAATAAGCGAGTGATACAAAACCAAATCCATGGTCACCTACAATGATCTAGGCACATATTGGTGGCCACCCACCTCTTCCATGATTTCAATATTTCTCTATCTTCTTGGTAATTTTTCAATTATTTTTGGGTCCCAAACTTCCATATCTATTTTGAGGCCATAAACAATGTTTTCTAGAAATTTGAGGGGCTAAGGTTTGCCATGAAAGAGCCTAGCCTTAGTCAAAAGTTGTAGTCCTCAAATAGTTCTTTCTCATGAGCTATCATGTGCCCCAAACCGATATTGTATGCTAAATTTTCACCACCAGGAAATTGATGTACCAACTTACCACCTAAAGGCATGCAAATATTCTGGTGATTTATCATCTAGGGTTAGTTTTTTGGACCTACAAGGTTCTTTCTTTATGTTAAAAGGTCATTCTTTCAACCTCTTGTAATAGCTTTTATGAATGCACATAGCTGCCATCTCTCTGTTAAGATATAGCTACAAATATTCTAGAAAATTTGTGTTCTATAGTAGCCCACTATTTAATTTATTAATAGAAGTTGGGTTTTTACCATATATCTATGATTTCTATTATATTTCTCTATGTATGTTTCATTTATTTTCTCACCTTTCACTTTATTCCTTGTAAAACTCACATCATATAGACTCGATAAACTCAGAACCATGTGGAAAGACCATCAGGGGAATTTTGAGGTCTAAAATGGGCCTCCTAAGGAAATTATAAAATAATAGTCGAAAGAATAAAATAATATTTGATTACATCATCAAATTTTAGAGGGAAAAAAGAAAAACCTACTTTTGCAACTCGTATTTTGAACTTATCTTCCTAAGTTTTTACTCAAATTTCTAGCAAGAATACTCATTGGATGCAAAATTTAATTCCCCATCCAAGGAGTAACCATATTGCATACTTTTGATGGACTCTGTTACCCGAAAAATGAGAAATACATGAAAACGTGATTGTAATCACGTTTTTTTATGTATTTCTCATTTTTGGTGTAGGAGGGTCCGTCAAAAGTATACAACATGGGTACTCCTTAGATGAGGAATTAAATTTTACATCCAGCGAGTACCCCCGCTCTAAATTTGAGTAAAACCTTAGAGAGATAAGTTGAAAATACGAGTTGAAAAAGTAGTTTTATTATTTTATTATTTTATTATTCCTTTTACTTTTTTACTCCAAAAATGGTGAATCATCCCCCATGGTTGACATCATCATCTTGAATCCTATTGGTTCTCATAAAGTTTATTTTGGTTGTACATTTCTCTTAGGAGGCCCATTTTAGACCTCAAAATTCCCCTAATGATAGGTGCACCCAACATGGATTGGACTGGCCTCTACAATGGTGATCACCCCTATAAAGGGAATGTTCCTAAAATACCATGAGTCCACATATAAGCTCCCCTAAGGACCTCCAATCCTATCCAAGAGGAAATGAGAACTCAAAGGGATTGAACATGGTCATAACAAGACTAAATCAACATGACACTTGGTCCAAGATGCCTGTAGGGTCTCACATGGTTGTCACATGGATTTTACTTGTGACGTTGGGCTTACAATGGTGTTTAATAATGTTCTAATGAATATATAGGTACCCCTACTAGAAGAGGAGTAATAATAGCAATGCCATCTTGCGTCAGAAATGAAGTTTTTGAGATTGGAATGTTCACAAAACTATATTTCAGACCAATCTATGCCCATTTTTGGAATTGATTCTTGTGTTGTCCCCATTTATGGCATGATCAAGGATTTCACACCAAACTCAGTACATTATGTCTAACTTCTTACTTTTCTTGATATAATCATTCTCAACATTCTTAAGCTTATGGTCCTATTCTGAGGAGGTCTTGGAATTATTCTCTTGGTAATTTCATTAATAATGACTGTTCATACATGATTGTTCCTCACTAAAATGACATGATACATATACCTAAGGAGCGAAATAATATTCATCATGTATAATTTCTTAGTACACTTTGTGATGTGCCATGCATGGTACATTCTATTATAGGTACATATGTAGTCTTGCAATTGAGTAGAAAATAAAGAATATAGTATGATGAAACTACAATATAAAAAAAATTGTGGTATATGAATTTTTATGGTGCTTGTTCTCGTAATGGAGCTGGATTAGGTGTCCTTTTGAAGCTGCATGATAATATTGAACATACTTATTGTGGTGATGATCATAGGGATTGTATGTGCAAAATGCGTATGTGGATGAGGACTTGAAGCTCTTTCAAGGAATGCCCCAAGGACTATCAAAATTATTAATTACACAAGTTAATGTTATCACATCATGTCATAGGACTTGAAGCTCTTTAAACTAATGTTATCAATTAATTAAGTTAATATTATCACGTCATGCTCACAGTTGAACACTATAGCTGCTCACAAATTCATCAATAAAATTCCTATAAAATTGGAATCATTTTAAAATGGAAGAAACTTAACATTAAGAAATTAAATTTAACCTCAAATAAGAAGAGAAAAAGAGAGAGACAACAAATATATAGTGGTAAAACTTCAACATGATGACACTTGTTCCCTTTAAAAGCATGCCAACTCTAGGATTTATATTCAAAGTGCCAACTCTCCCTCTATCTCTCTCTCTCTCCCCCTCTATGTAGATGCAGTGTGGAGTTTATATGGTTTCCACACACACCTTCTCTAACAATATATCCCATAAAGAGATCCATGGTTCTATCTATATAGGTCTACATCTTGAGAGATTCAATTCCATTATGCATATAGGAATTACTCACTTTTAGGATTTGTGATTAAGTGGTGATATTTAAGTCACCTAATACAATGACATAGGACATGGAGGACATGGAAATACAAGTTTTTAACATAGGACACAATGATTATGGAAATAGGACACACAAACACACACACACACACACAAACACGCACATATGAGTAAATTATTCCACAAAAAAATGAAATATAGATGAAGATTCAAATCTCTTTATAATTTAGAAACTACAACATTTACAAGTTTACATGATACAAATTCAATCATACCACTGATGGGCCTCTAAATTAGACATAAAATAAGGCCCATCTAACCTTTCTTAAGCCCATCTACCTTCCTTATGAACATGAATATATATATTAAATCTCTCCTTTGGCACTTAATAATGTTTTCTTATGCTTCAATATTTTCTTAGGAAATTTTAAAGGTAATTTCATATTTGTGCCTAATATTGGTCATTTTTGTAGAATATTGTGAGAATATAAGGCAGATTATGTAGATTTGGAGAAAGAGATAATGTAGGTACTCGCTTCCTGCCACTGGAAGATCAATATTGGAGAATAAATGAGCACAATATCAGGAAATTATTGAGAAGTCTTGGAGAGATTCAAGGGGGTTGCCCACCCTCCTTAACTATCAAAGGCAACCAAGAAAACTGAAGACGAATTGCACTCAATCTTTGTTCACTTGGAGTCAAGTGGACTAAATCACCCCAAAGATTCTCTCCAGCAATTCGAGTTCCAGAGGCAACCAAGAAACTCAATATTTGTTTACTTGGAGTCAAGTGGACTCAATCACCCCAAAGATTCTCTCCAACAATTCGAGTTCCAGAGGAAGCTAGGCAACTCAAAGAGGAGTGCACTCAATCTATGTTTACTTGGAGTTAAAATGGACTCAATCACTATGTTTTAGGGAGTTATTGGTAGTTGCCATATAGAATAAATAGAGCAGAGCTAGAACTAGGAAGTATTCTTTGATTCCATCCCATTCTAGTTGATTCCATTCCATTCTAGTCAATTCCAGTTGATTATTCGATTCCATTTTGGGGAATTTGTCTGCAAGCTATTAAGCTTTTTATTGTACTCAGTGATTGGAATTTCATAAATGTAACAATGATATTTTCTTCCTGAAATGAGTAGACAGACTCCATCTTACTGTTAGTTTCAGAGAGCTGGGCTCATGGGTTAGGGCCCAACCCATGTGCCTCAGCTTCTCTGTCGTTTTCATCCTTTCCTTTCTGTTATTTAGCTAGTTTTTTTCTTCTGATACGTTCATTGTTGTTATAGTTTGCTGATATAGATTTAATCTTCTTATCTATTATGTATAATAGTTTATGAACTCCATAAAACTGTGAGGCATCCTTCCCCTCTCATCTATGTCGATAGAGCTCGAGGAGGGTAGACCTTCCTACAGACCAAAAATGCTTTCTCGGTTATGATTCTCTGTTTCTAGGACTAGATTAGAATTGTTTTTTGTCTTTAGCATGCACTGTCCATCTTTCTTGCATAAGTCGATAGTTTAATTACAGGTGCAGGTAGCCACGGAGAAGTTCATTGGCACCTTCCCACTTGTTGGCACCTTCCCACTTCATTTTCCATCTTTGTCTTCATGACCTGAACACTATTGTTACGCCTCCATTCCCAATCCTTTCTCTTCTTATTAGCAGTCACACCCTTTTGTATTCACAAAACACTTCAAAACACTGAAAGTTTGAACTCTGCAATCATTTCAATTTTTCCTTTAATAACTTACCGCTCCCGACGCCGATTGCGATATTCACCAGATCGCAAATCGCTCATCGCAAACTTTTCCCTTTTATTTAACACTTACCGCTCTTTTTTTCTGATTACGATATTGTTATCGCACTTTTCCGCTTGTCCTACTGCCATGCCATCCCTATTGCAAATTGCATTTCACAGTTTTTATCCCCATCGCAAATCACAAATCACGCTTTTTATTTGGTTCCTTTAACACTTATTGCTCCTTCCTGCCGATTGTGATATTGTGATCGCACTCCGTCATCGGTACCACCGCCACATCACCCATCACAAACCGCACTTCACTCCCGCTCATGAACTTTACTCCTAATTCTCCACCATCACACTTTTTGAAACATTCCGCTCCAAAGCCTTTTTGTGCTATAATGAAGTTTTATAAGGTTTAAACCCATATTTTCACTTCTAAGACTTGTTTCATGTGTGTAAGCCCTCTATTAGCCTCTTTAGCCCCTTTTCCTCCAAACTAAAAAACAATTCTTCAAATTAGAATTAGGTCATGTATAATTACATAAATAGGAGCATGATAGATAGAGTAGGGCGTGTTTAATCGATTGGCGAAGTTAAGTGTGGTTTAAATTAGTTTCCTTTCTGCAACTTAAAATAGTTTCCTTTCTGTCATTTCTTTTCAGAAATTTAGATTAGTTCCCTTTATATCATTTATTTTCAGAAATTTAGATTATTTCCCTTTCTGTCATTTATTTTCAGCGATTTAATTTAGTCTCCTTTTTTCATTTCCTTTCTTTAGTTTAGTTTAGTTTCATTTAAGTGTGATAGAATTCACTGAGAAACCTTAGAAATAACACCCTTTCGTAAAGCAGAAGTGGATGACATGAACATAATGAATCTATTGTGTTTATAGCACTATCACCTCCAAGTTTGTACGAACCCTATTTTGATAAAGTAAAGTAGGGAAGACCCTAGGAGTTGCAGCACTCTTGGTGCAATACCAGGGCTCACCACTTTTTGTGCCATTGCCAGGGAGGTGTTTAGTAGATGTTTTGATTTTGTTTTTAGCATTATTTTCTAATTTCCTTTCTTTTCATGCCATTTCAGAAATATTAAAAAAAAAAATACAAAAAGATCTTATTTTCATGCCTCATAGGAGTAGGGATACTCAGAATTAAAAAAAAAAAAAAACTTCTCCAATACCAACTCCCCCACTTGACCACGTGGTGCAGTAAGAACCACATCACCATACACTTTTGAAGGTAGAAGAGATGGATAGATATGATGACAATGAAGAAGATCTTATTGGGTTTCCCATTCAAGATATGGACATTAGTGTACATATGAAGAACATCCCTCCATCTTTCCTTCCCAACTTCCATGGTATGAGGACAAAGGATCCATAAGAATTTCTCTTTGAATTTGAGATAATTTGTAGGTCTTATGGCTACTTATCACACACTCAAAAACTAATATTGTTTCTTGCAACATTAAAGGATAGAGATCTTAAATGGTTCATGAGTCTAGGTACTAATTCAATAAGATCATGGAATGGTATGCAAAAGATATTTCTATAAAAATACAAAGATCACGATCTTAGAGAAGAAATTTTTAGAATGAACCAAGAAGAAGATGAGATCCTCGAGGATATAATAGAGAGATTCATGTATAATGTTAAGAGGGAAAAATTGCATCTTTTAGGATTTGACACACTAAAAACCCTCTTACTTAGAACAATTAGGGATGAGTGGATTGATCTCCTTAATATCATGAGTAGAGGAGATGTATACCAATTTCCATTTGAAGAAATTTGTGAAACATGCAAGCACATATCAAGAGGAAGGGAAAGAGTAAGTAAGTCAGCATCAACATTGCGAAGGCAAGATGAACTTGGAAATTTGCTTGACAACTTTAAAACATAAATTCTTAGTAATCTAAGTGAACAAGTAGAAATTTTAAGAATGCAAAATGAGAAGAAATAAGATGTTAATATTTTTGTTATCCATGTAGAATCATATGCTACTAAATGTTTTTCATCATTCCCCAGGTTTAAAGAAGTTTACCAGGAAGACAATGGAGCAATGAAATCAGCAAAGAAGCTATGTTATGTAGCTCCAAGGAGACCCTGGCAGCCTAGTCAACTTGATATGATGCAAGGAACCACTTCACAATTTTTAGCTTATTCACATCCATCTCAGACTAATTGGGACACACTCCCTCCTTGGAAACCCTGGCCATCTCAAACCCAAAACCAATCTTGGCATCATGGTTGGCAAGGTCCTTATTGGAAAAATCCTCAACATCCTCAATATTTCCCTCAATATCCCCCATACCTGACTCCATGCTATCCCTACCATCCATCTCCACCACAACCACAACCTCAACCACATCAATCTCATACATCCACTCCCACTCAACTACCTTTACCACCATTTCCAAACCCATACAATAAATTATCTCAGCTCACTTACAATGCTGAGGTACAACACTACCAAAAATATGCTCTTGATCTAAATGGTCTGCATCTTAGTTCAAGAAAGGTATTGAAAAGAAGAGATTTTCTTAATGTCATTAAAGGACAACATCAAGAAGAAGAATATCAAAATTAGGAGATTAAAAGATCGAGGGTTGCACTTGATGAAGTGTAGAAATCAGAAATAGATGTTGAGAAATTTCCCTCATGTTTACCAACATTTCCTTAATGTGTTCAAGAGAGCAATCAACAAAAACAGGAAGATTTGACTTCCATAATAGAAGATTACATCTAAGGTGACCCAACTCATCAAGTGAACTAGGGGCATCACAACTATAGTGACATTGGTTCCAAACATTCATTAAGTTGAAGGAACACACTCTTCTCCAATAGTACTTGATTGATCTGAAAATGAAAGTATTTGTATTGTTGTGCAAAGTATTCATTTCCATTTAATTAAGTGTGCAAAGTGTTTGTCATGCCTTGCAAATTAAACAAAGTGTTTTTGGTAGTTGTTTTTGAGTTTATGTTTGAGGGAATGTTAATTAAAATTACTATTTAACATCTTGAATCAGAAATACACAGTAGAATAACTTCACCATAACAACACAACAACATGATGAGGTAGTTCACCCCTCCTGGCTACATTTGTCGAGTCCAAGGCTCCCAATGGGCATGTCCTTGCTCTATTAAGTTTCTAAAATTGGTAATACAGTGAGAAAAATGCCTAAACAAGAAAAAAAAGCTGTGAAATTGAATTCAGAATACAGAAATAAGCTAAGAATGGCTTTTATTTCACCTCAAACAGTGAAGTGTAGCCCAATGCAGCTCCATTTCCCTTGTGGCCCTGATGGATCTCCAAGATTACATGAAGAAAAAATGGTTTAAAAACACCTTTATTGGCTATGAAACATGTCATAATGACTCCAGAATGCTCAGACTACCCAAAATTGACCAAAATTTTGTCCAAATTGGTCCAGTATTGGAAAAGTTATGACAAAAACAAGATTCTGCCTAATGTCAAGTGAAAAACCCACTAAAATTGGAAAAATTATGAATTTAGGGGAATGCGATCCTATTTGGGCGGAACTTCTTGGGCTAGCATTTATTGTTAGGTGGGCAGGGTCACATGGGACCCCCGACGGAACCGCCAGGAAAACCGTTTATTAAACATTCGCATTTAATTTTTGGCAATGTGGCCATATGCCATAGCTTTTACTGACCATTACCACTAAAATTAAGGCCTTTAAGGCCATGGTTTCAGGCACAAGGTTATATGGGATAGGGCTAGTCCGAAGGGGCTAGCCCCTTAAAATTTTCTACCATTTTAAAATTCAAACTTTAAATAAAATTCAACCGCTACCATTGTTAAGAACTTTGGAATAGGTAGATGGGTTAGAACGTGGCGCTTGCAGCAGTGAGGTCGGAGGTTCAAACCTCGCGGAATTAAAAAAAAATTAACACACCAAACTTTCCACGGCTTGGGGCCACGTGGCGACCTATGGGCTTGCCACGTGGCACCCGCTGATTGGCTGAATCCATAACACCTCAAACCATTGACCGTTCACCGAATGCCACTTTTCCTCCAACCATTCATATAGATGGAATATTCCATGGAATATTCTAGGTAATATTTTGAGGAATATACCTAGAATATTTTCTTTTAATATTTTCCAAAGTCAAAGTCAACCCTGGTCAAACTGGATTTTTGAAGGTTACTAAAAACTTCAAACCTGCATAAATTTCACATACGATGTCAGATTTGAGTGTCGTTCATAGTGCCAAAATTGCAGCGACGAGGCCTATCCGGTTGTTCAGGTTTCAACCAATTCTAATTAATTCCATTTTTGAGCATTTTTTTCCACTTGGACATGATCACCTGATCACACCTCCCAAATGGGAAGCTTTTGGACCCCAAAAACTCTCTTATTTACAGAAACTGAAGATGAGGAGACTGATTCTCCACTCTTCCAACCTTGAACCACTAAAATCTTCCTGACTTCATCAAATTGAGCTTCTCATAAAAAGTCAAATTCTTCCTTGAATCTGCTGACCGACTGTTGCTAACATTAACTGAGTCATGATTCAAATTTTTGAAATTTGTTGAACAACAACTATAATTTTCATAATACATATTGTTTCTACAATGGTAAAACTCCAAAGGATACTGAAAATAAGATTCACCTTGCCAACTGTCCTCATGGCGAATTTTTTCCAAATGAGCCATGTACTTGCGTCAAATCCGGACCAAGTTTTCCTGCCATACCAACCTGCCATTCTGAAACTAGCATTGACCCATACTGAACTTTGTGTCCTCTTCGCTTGCATGCTTTTCCATATTTTGGATTCTTGCACCACTCTGCACCAACACTTTTTTCTTTTCACTGATTGACACCAAAGTCACTTCCTGCAACATCTTGTCATCTACCATAGACGACTTGCTTTCCGGCTGAAACATATCATCATTTATATCAGTAATAACATGAAAAGGAGAATGTACAAAATATTTTTGTTTAACCATCAACAAAGTCAGATTTTGACTTGCATTGACAAGCCTTTTCAATTTCCCTGCATGGACTAAAGAAGATTCTAGCTTCTTTCAATGTGCTCTCACAATAAACTCCTTACCATCCTTGAACAAATGATACTTCTTCTCATGGAGATGGAAGATCTCTTTTCTGTCATATAAATACAGAATACCCAACACAACACGTGTAATGTCAAGAGGTACCACATCTAATTCAACCCAATCAACATAATGAGCTGTTATGGTGAAGCGCAACATGCACTTTCTTGAGACTTGTAAATTAGCATCCTTGCAAATCCACCCAAGTGGATAAGGCTTTGGATGTGGAATGGTCTCAAGTTTTAGCTTCTTGACTAAGTCTTTTGAGATGAGATTTTATTGTGACCCACTAACAAATAGTGTGTCTATATTTGTGTGTTTTGAGATTATCCTTATATGAAATAGCTCTATCCTCCTCTTTTCATTTTGAGCTTCTATGTGACAGTTTAAAGTGCTAGAACTGGGATTTGTTTCCTTAACAATCTCTTTTCCCTTTATGTTCCTTAGTACCATGGCTATGATTTTAGTTCCATTACCTAATTCAGACACTAAGTCTTGTTCAACAGTTTCAACAGTTTTCCCCTTTTCTTTGGCCTTATCTTTGTTTTTAAATTTCTCTGGTTTCAGCTCCGGATGAAGCTTCCAGCAATGGTCTTCATCGTGGCTTGTTTTGGAACAATTTTTTCAAAATAACTTTCCTTTTTCTTTCCTAGAGTTTGCATTTATTTTCCTCCCTTTTCCTTTAAATTCACTATCCATATTCTCATCAAAATATTGTTTCCCTCTAGCCTCTAAATGCGTAGCTTGCATACAAACTTCCTCTAGAATAGTAGGATTGAACATACGGATAGTATGTATAAGGTAATTGTGTAAAACACCTATATATTTCAGCAAGGTATCTTAACCATGCAAATCAATTCCTAACAACAGAGCTCTTCTTCTAAACTCTTGAGTGTAATCTTGAACACTTTGTCCTTTAAGTTGTCTAAAAATTTTCCAATTCATGATAGTTTTTTTGTAAATGAGCTAATGGATAAATTGTTGCTTAATTGCAAAAATAAATTTAGCCCATGATAAAGTAATCTTACCATTTTTTTAAATTTCATCCTTGGTATTGGCTTCCCACCATACCAATGTTGCTCCTTCCATTCTTAAAGAGGCTAACTGAATCTTGGTGTCGTCTTCATGAAGGTTTTGTATCCTCAAGTAAACTTCCAACTGTCTTATCCAATTGTCAAGTTTCTCTGCATTGAATTCACCGTTAAACATAGGCAACTCAAATTTTACATCAAGCTTTAAAAATGGACTTTTACCAGTAGTTTTAGACTTGTGAGATTGATTCACCGAAGTTGAGAATGACGATGTAGAGGAAGAGGATGAAGATGGGGATGGTGGATCACCATTTCCTCCGTGTCCTTTCTTTGACTTGTCATCACTTTTCTTTCCTCCTGAAGAACCCTCTCCTTCTTTCTGGTGTCTAGACCCTTCTTCAGCAAGCCTATCATTCCTTTCTTGGTAGAGTATCCTCACCATCTCAGTCATGTCCAAGAAATATTTTCGGAATTCCCATTCTTCTTCCTTGGGATCCATGTCTTCAGGAGCTTCTCCTTCTCTTGAAGGCATACTTGAAGCTGCTTCTATGGCTCTTCGAGGTGTCTCTCTCACTCTTATTGGCTGTGGATTACTTTTCACACTAACCAAATGTCCTTCACCTCTCTTAAGTTTAAGCCTAGTAAGCATCAAAACTTGCAAACAATCAACTATATCTTTGCACAAAACAAATGCAGAGTAAAACTCTAACTCTGATACTAACTGATCTGAAAATGAAAGTATTTGTATTGCTATGAAAATTATTCATTTCCATTTAATTAAGTGTGCAAAGTGTTTGTCATGTCATGCAAATTGAACAAAGTGTTTTTGGTAGATGTTTTTGAGTTTATGTGTGAGGGAATGTTAATTAAAATTATTGTTTAACATCTTGAATAAAAAATACACAGCAGAATAAATTTACCATAACAACACAGCAACATGATGAGGTAGTTCACCCCTCCTGGGCTACATTTGCCGAGTCCAAGGCTCCCAATGGGCATGTCCTTGCTCTATTAATTTTCTCAAATTGGTAATACAATGAGAAAAAGGCCTAAAAAAGAAAAAAAAAACCATGAAATTGAATTTAGAAGATAGAAATAAGCTAAGAATGGCTTTTATTTCACCTCAAATAGTGAAGTGTAGCCCAATGCAGCTCCATTTCCCTCATGGCCCTAATGGATCTCCAAGCTTCCCTGAAGTAAAAATAGCTGCAAAACACCTCTGTTGGCTCTTCAACCTATCCCAATGACTCTAGAACTCTTGGAATACCCAAAATTGACCAAACTTTCATCCAAATTGGTCCAATATTGGAGAAGTTATGACAAAAACAAGATTCTGCCTAGTGTCAAGTGAAAACCCCACTAAATGTGGGAGAACTGGAGTTAACCCCGCTAAAATTGGAAAAATTCCAAATTTAGGGAAATGCACCCCAATTTGGACAGAACTGCTTGGGATAGCATTTATTGTTAGGCGGGCGGGGTCACATGGGACCCCCGCCGGAATCGATGGGAAAATCGTTTAACAAAATGTTTATTAAACATCCCAATTTAATTTTTGGAAACATGGCCATATGCCACGTATTTTACTAACCCTTACGACTGTGGTTAAGGCCTTTAAGGCCATAGTTTTAGGTGCAAGGTTATATGGGATGGGGCTAGTCCGAAGGGGCTAGCCCCTTAAAATTTTCCGCCATTTTAAAATTCAAACTTTAAATAAATTCAACCGCTACCATTTTTAAGAACTTTGGAATAGGCGGGTTGGTTAGAATGTGGCGCTTGCGGCGGTGAGGTCTGGGGTTCAAACCTCGCAGAATTACAAATATTTTAACACGCTAAAATTTCCATGGCCTGGGGCCACGTGGCGGCCTCCGGGCTTGCCACGTGGCACCCGCTGATTGGCCGAATCCATAACACGTCAAATCATTGACCAGTCACTGAATGCCCCTTGTCCTCCAACCATTTGTCCAGATGGAATATTCCAAGGAAAATTCCAAGGAATATTCCAAGGAAAATTCCAAGGAATATTCCTAGAATATTCCAAGGAATATTTTTTTAATATTTTCCAAAGTCAAAGTCAACCCTGGTCAAACTGGATTTTTGAAGGTTACTAAAAACTTCAAACCTGCATAACTTTCACATACGATGTCGGATTTGATTGTCGTTTGTGGCACCAGAATTTCAGTAATGAGGCCTATCCATTTTTTTAGGTTTCAACCAATTCTAAGAAATTACATTTTTGAGCATTTTTTTCCACTTGGACATGATCACCTGATCACACCTCCTAAATGGGAAGCTTTTGGACCCCAAAAGCTCTCTGATTTACAAAAAATGAAGATGAGGAGACTGATTCTCCACTCTTCCAACCTTGAACCATTGAAATATTCCTGAATTCATCAAATTGAGCTTCTCATAAAAAGACAAATTCTTCCTTGAATCTGCTGACTGAATGTTGCTAACATTGACTGAGTCATGATGAAAATTTTTGAAATTTGTTGAACAACAACTATAATTTGCAGAATACATATTTTTTCTGCAATGGTCAAACTTCAAAGCAGACTGAAAATAAGATTCACCTTGCCAACTGTCCTCATGGCGAATTTTTTCCAAATGTGCCATGTACTTGCGTCGAATCCCGACCAAGTTTTCTCACCATACCAACCTACCATTCTGAAACCAGCATTGACCCATACTAAAATTTGTGTCCTCTTTGCTTGCATTCTTTTCCATCTTTTGGATTCTTGCACCACTCTGCACCAACACTTTTTTCTTTTCACCGATTGACACCAAAGGCACTTCCTGCAACATCTTGTCATCTACCATAGACGACTTGCTTTCAGGATGAAACATATCATCATTTATATCAGCAATAACATGAAAAGGAGAATGTACAAAATATTTTTTTTAACCATCAACAAAGTCAGATTTTGACTTGCATTGACAAGCCTTTTCAATTGCCCTGCATGAACTAAAGAAGATTCTAGCTTCTTCTGATGTGCTCTCACAATAAACTCCTTACCATCCTTGAAAAAATGATACTTGTTCTCATGGAGATGGAAGATCACTTTTCTGTCATATAAATACAGACTACCCAACACAACATGTGTAATGTAAAGAGGTACCACATCTAATTCAAGCCAATCAACATAATGAGTTGTTATGGTGAAGTGCAACATGCACTTTCTTGAGACTTGTAAATTAGCATCCTTGCAAATCCACCCAAGTGGATAAGGCTTTGGATGTGGAATGGTCTCAAGTTTCAGCTTCTTGACTAAGTCTTCTGAGATGAGATTTTCTTGTGACCCACTATCAAATAGTATGTCTATCTTTGTGTGTTTTGAGATTATCCTTATATGAAATAGCTCTATCCTCCTCTTTTCATTTTGAGCTTCTATGTGACAGTTTAAAGTGCTAGAACTGGGATTTGTTTCCTTAACAATCTCTTTTCCCTTTATGTTCCTTAGTACCATGGCTATGCTTTTAGTTTCGTCACCTGATTCAGACCCTAAGTCTTGTTCAACAGTTGCAACAGTTTTTCCCTTTTCTTTGGCCTTATTTTTTATTTTTTAATTTCTCTGGTTTCAGCTCCGGATGAAGCTTCCAGCAATGGTCTTCATCGTGGCTTATTTTGGAACAATTTTTACAAATAAATTTCCTTTTTCTTTCCTACATTTTTCATTCCTTTTCCTCCCTTTGCCTTTAAATTCACTATCCATATTCTCATCAAAATATTGTTTCCCTCTAGCCTCTAAATGCGTAGCTTGCACACAAACTTCGTCTAGACTAGTAGGATTAAACATAAGGATAGTATGTATAAGGTAATTGTGTAAACCACCTATATATTTCAGCAAGGTATCTTGACCATGAAAATCAATTCCTAACAATAGATCCCTTCTATTAAACTCTTGAGTGTAATCTTGAACACTTTGTCCTTTAAGTTGTCTAAAACTTTGCCAATTCATGATAGCCTTTTGTAAACAATCTAATGGATAAATTGTTGCTTAATTGCGGAAATAAATTTAGCCCATGATCAAGTAATCTTACCATATTTTTTAATTTCATCCTTGGTCTTGGCTTCCCACCATACCAATGTTGCTCCTTCCATTCTTAAAGAGGCTAACTGAATCTTGGTGTCGTCTTCATGAAGGTTTTGTATCCTCAAGTAAAATTCCAACTGTCTTATCCAATTTTCAAGTTTCTCTGAATTGACTTCACTGTTAAACTTAGGCAACTCAAATTTGACATCAAGCTTTAAAAATTGAATTTTACCAGTAGTTTTAGACTTGTGAGGTTGATTCATCGAAGTTGAGGATGACGATGTAAAGGAAGAGGATGAAGATGGGGATGGTGGATCACCATTTCCTCCATGTCCTTTCTTGTAATTGTCATCACTTTTTACTCCCTCTGAAGAAACCTCTGCTATTCTGGTGTCTAGACTCTTCTTCAACAAGCCTATCATTCCCTTTCTTGGTAGAGTATCCTCACCATCTCATTCATGTCCAAGAAATATTTCTAGAATACCCATTCTTCTTCCTTGGGATCCATGTCTTCAGGAGCTTCTCCTTCCCTTGAAGACATACTTGAAGTTGCATCTATGGCTCTTGGAGGTGGCTCTCTGACCCTTCTTGGTTGTGGATTAATTTGTACACTAACCAAATGTCCTTCACCTCTCTTGATTTTAAGCCTAGTAAGCATCAAAACTTGCAAACAATCAACTATATATTTGCACAAAACAAATGCAGAGTAGAACTCTAGCTCCAATAACAACTGATCTAAAAATGAAAGTATTTGTATTGCTGTGTAAAGTATTCAATTCCATTTAATTAAGTGTGCAAAGTGTTTGTCATGTATTGAAAATTAAACAAAGTGTTTTTGGTAGCTATTTTTGAGTTTACGTGTGAGGGAATGTTAATTAAAATTACTGTTTAACATCTTGAATTAGAAATACACAGCAAAATAACTTCACCATAACAACACAACAACATGATGAGGCAATTCACCCCTCCTGGGCTACATCTGTCGAGTCCAAGGCTACCAATGGGCATGTCCTTACTCTATTAAGTTGCTCAAATAGGTAATACAATGAGAAAAAGGCCTGAATAGGCCAAACCAGCTGTGAAATTGAATTCAGAAGATAGAAATAAGCTAATAATGGCTTTTATTCACCTCAAACAGTGAAGTGTAGCCTAATGCAACTCCATTTCCCTCATGGCCCTGATGGCTCTCCAAGCTTCCCTGAAGAAAAAATGGTTGAAAAACACCTCTGTTGGCTCTACAACCTATCCCAATGAATCCAGAATGCTTAGAATACCCAAAATTGACCAAAATTTCATCCAAATTGGTCAAATATTGGAGAATTTATGACAAAAACAAGATTCTGCCCAATGTCGAGTGAAAACCCCACTAAATGTGGGAGAAATGGAGTTAACCCCGCTAAAATTGGAAAAATTTCGAATTTATGGGAATGCGCCCCAATTTGGGTGGAACTTCTTGGGCTATCATTTATTCTTAGGCAGGCAGGGTCACATGGGACCCCTGTCGTAACCATTGGGAAAACCGTTTATTAAACATCCGCATTTAATACTTGGAAATGTGACCATATGCCACGGATTTTACTAATTTTTACCACTGCGGTTAAGGCCTTTAAGGCCATGGTTTCAGGCACAAGTTTATATGGGACGGGGCTAGTCCGAAGGGGCTAGCCCCTTAAACTTTTCCGCCATTTTAAAATTCAAAATTTAAATAAAATTCAACCGCTACCATTGTTAAGAACTTTGGAATAGGCGGATTGGTTAGAACGTGGCGCTTGTGGTGATGAGGTCTAGGGTTCAAACCTCATAGAATTACAAAACTTTTAACACGCCAAACTTTCCACGGCCTAGGTCAACGTGGTGGCCTCCGGGCTTGCCACGTGGCACCCGTTGATTGGCTGAATCCATAACACATCAAACCATTGACCAGTCACTGAATGCCACGTGTCCTCCAACCATTTATTCAGATGGAATACTCTAGGGAATAGTTTGAGGAATATACCTAGAATATTCCAAGGAATATTCTTTTTTTAATAATTTCCAAAGTCAAAGTCAACCTTGGTCAAACTGAATTTTTGAAGGTTACTGAAAACTTCAAACCTGCATAACTTTCACATACGATGTCGGATTTGAGTGTCGTTCATGGTGCTAGAATCTAAACGACAAGGCCTATCTGGTTGTTCATGTTTCAATCAATTCTGAGCAATTCCATTTTTTAGCATTTTTTTCCACTTGCACATGATCACCTGATCATTGATACAATCCTAGTCAAATAAATTCATCTCTCATATTCAGGTACATGTCAAAGCATGTATTCCAAGTGTGCACATGATTTTATCTGCCATCTTGATGTGTACATGTCTCCATTGGAAGTATTCCTATACTTGAAAAAGGTTTTGTTTTTTTCAAGTAGAGTCAGAAAGTGAAAAAGAAAAAAAAATAAAAAATGGAAAGAATAAAATCTCAGGTGAAAACCTATTTTGAGGCATCTGATATTGGCCCAATGATTGAAAAACTCCATGAGGTGGTCATTGGGTTAGGAAAAAAAAGAGAAAAATAAAATACTAGGTGAAAACCTCCTTTGAGGCGCCTAGGAAGACCTACTAGTGAAGATTGACTGAGGCGCCTAGCTCCAATATATATATATATATATATATATATATATATATATATATATATATATATATATATATATATATATATATATATATATATATTTCATTTCTCCATGTATCTCTCTTTAATGAATGCATGTTCTCTCCAACCTTTGCAAGCCAGAAAATAGCAAGTTGGCATAAAAAGTAAATTTAGTCAACGCCCTGGTTAAACGTAGTCAAACTTGGACTTCCTCCTCCTATGCTCAGAAGCTCTAAAAGGACCTCAAGCAGATTATCACATGCATCTTCAGAACCACTGAAGACAACTTCAACAACCATATCAGCAACTTCAATATCACCTGCAAAAACAAATCAATGGTAAGGCTCATGTATGAAATCATCTAAGCCTTTCTTCGAATATATTTTAGCTTAATAAAACATTAAAAGTGTGAGAAGGAAATTTTTTTTATATAGCCAAAATCGGTAGCAGAGCAACCTTAGCCTTATCTAGCAACTAGCCTCACTTTTTCCACCAATAAAGGAACAAAACAAAAGTAAAAAGGATTTGAGAAAGTGGGAAGTAAGCGGTTCATTATAATTGAAGACAAGGAGTGTCAAGGGATAAACAAGGGTGGACTCAGTTCACAGAAAAAATAACTGTGAGTTTACTTTGCATGCAATAAAAAAAGAAAAAAAAAAGAGAAAAATAAAAAGAAAAAATCAAATAAAAGGTGGATCCACCACCTCTTGGCATGAAAAACAGATTTGATTAAGGCATATGAGGACCTCCATGAAGCACCTATAAGAAGAAATGTAAGAATAATAGCAAGAATATTAGCATGAGGAGTATCGCATGGGCCAATAAATAGAAAATGAAATAAGCCAGCATGCAGGAAAAACCATAAGGCAAGGAGGATGAATAGGTTTCTCAGAGGATGAGCAACAATTTTAGTAGGGGGGTGATGATGGGCCTCTAAATTAGACATAAAATAAGGCCCGTATAACCTTTCTTAAGTGCATATACCTTCCTTATGCACATGAATATATATATTAAATCTCTCCTTCTGCACTTAATAATGTTTTAATATGCTTCAATATTTTCTTAGGAAATTTTAAAGGTAATTGCATATTTGTGCCTAATATTGGTTATTTTTGTAGAATATTGTGAGAATATTGGGCAGATTATGCAGATTTGGAGAAGGAGATAATGTAGGGACTCACTCCCTACCACTAGAAGATCAATATTGGAGAATAAATGAGCACAATATCAGGAAATTATTGAGAAGTCTTGGAGAGATTCAAGGGGGTTACCCACCCTTCTTAACTATCAAAGGCGGCCAAGAAAACTGAAGATGAAGTGCACTCAATATCTGTTTACTTGGAGTCAAGTGGACTAAATCACCCCAAAGATTCTCTCTAGCAATTCGAGTTCCAGAGGTAGCCAAGCAACTCAATATTTGTTTAATTGGAGTCAAGTGGACTCAATCACCCCAAATATTCTCTCCAACAATTCAAGTTCCAGAGGCAGCCAAGCGACTCAAAGAGGAGTGCACTCAATCTATGTTTACTTAGATTCAAAGTGGACCCAATCACTATGTTTTAGGGAGTTGTTATTAGCTACCCTATTGAATAAATAGAGCAGAGCTAGAGCTAGGAAGGATTCTACGATTCCATCCCATTCTAGTCGATTCCATTCCATTCTAGTCAATTCCAGTCGATTCTTCGATTCCATTTTGGGGAATTTTGCTGCAAGCTATTAAGCTTTTTATTGTACTCAGTGATTAGACTTTCATAAATGTAAAAAGGCTATTTTCTTCCTGCAATGAGTAGACAGACTCCATTTTATTGATTTATTTCTAGAGAGTTGGGCTCATGGGTTAGGGCCCAACCCATGTGCCTCATCTTCTCTACCGTTTTCATCCTTTCCTTTCTGTTATTTAGCTAGTTTTATTTCTGATATGTTCATTGCTATTATAGTTTATTGCTGCATATTTAATCGACTTATCTTCATTGTAGAATAGTTGATGAACTCCATAAAACTGTGAGGCAGCCTTCCCCTCTCATCTCTGTTGATAGCGCTCAATGAGGGTAGACCTTCCTGCAGACCAAAAATGCTTTCTGGGTTATGATTCTCTGTTTCTAGGACTAGGCTAGAATTGTTTTTATCTTTAGCATGCACTGTCCATCTTTCTTGCATAACTCAACAGTTTAATTGCAGGCACAAGTAGCCATGGAAACGTTCAATGGTGCCTTCCCGCTTCATTTTCCATCTCTATCTTCATGGCCTGAACATTATTGTTACGCCTCCATTCCCATCCTTTCTCTTCTTATCAGCTATCGCGCCCTTTTTTTATTCAAAAAAAACTTCATAACTCTGAAAGTTTGACCTTTTCCCTCACTACTCGAACTTCCCACTACCGTACATCATAATCGCACTGCGCAACCTTTTTCCCTTTTTCCCTTAAATCTTACCACAATCCATTTTCGCAATCGTTTCCATTTTTCCTTTAAGAAATTACCGCTCCCGACGCCGATTGTAACATTCGCCACATCGAAAATCGCTCATCGCAACATTTTCCCTTTTCTTTAACACTTAGCGCTCTTTTCTGGTGATTGTGATATTGTTATCACACTCCACTGCCAGTCCTACCGCCACGCCATCCCTATCGCAAATCGCATTTCGCAGTTTTTATCCCCATCAAAAATCACAAATCGCACTTTTATTTGGTTCCTTTAACACTTACTGCTCTTACCTACAGATTGCGATATTTCAATCATGCTCCGCCATTGGTCCAATTGCAACATCACCCATTGCAAACTGCACTCCGCTCCCGCTCCCGAACTGTACTCCCGCTTCTCCGCCATCACACTTTTCAAAACATTATGCTCCAAAGCGTTTTTGTTCTATAATGAAGTTTTATAAGGTTTAAACCCATATTTTCACTTCTGAGCCTTGTTTCATGTGTGTAAGCCCTCCATTATCCTTTTTATAACTTTTTCCTCCAAAATACAAGCATAATTCTTCAAATTAGAATTAGTTCATGTATAGCTGGATAGATAGGAGCATGATAGATAGAGTAGGGTGTGTTTAGCTGATTGGTGAAGTTAAGTGTGGTTTAAATTAGTTTCCTTTTTGCAACTTAAATTATTTTCCTTTCTGTCATTTCTTTTCATAAATTTATATTAGTTCCCTTTCTTTCATTTATTTTCATCAATTTAGATTAGTTCCCTTTCTATCATTTATTTTCAGAGATTTAATTTAGTTTCCTTCTGTCATTTGCTTTCTGCAATTTAGTTTAGTTTCATTTAAGTGTGACAGAATTCACTGGAAACCCTTATAAATAACACCCTTTCGTAAAGAGGAAGAGGATGACATGAACAAAACGCATATGTTGTGTATATATCACTATCACCTCCAAGTTTGTACGAACCCCCGGTTGATAAAGTAAAGTAGGGCAGCCCCTAGGAGTTGCAGCACTCTAGGTGAAATACCAGGGCTCACCAACAACTAGTGCATATAACCAAATATCACAAAAGTGCAGTCCATATATAAACCAACAATACATCAATAAAGAGGCTTTGAATAGAATATAGAATTAAAAAAAAAAATCACGCAACAATAAATAACTACATATCATCAAAATCGTTTCATATATTGGGATCCTCATCATTATCACTATTACCCTCTAAGATATAAAATAACATAGAAAAAGCTTAACATGTCAAATCAATATTTTTGTTTGGGTGATGTGTATAATTATACTAGGATCGTGATAGACGAGTTCAACAATCACTACCACCCAAATTGAGGTATATAGAGAACTCAGTGCTCTTGATTAAATGCTTCTTCCATAACCTCATACATGATAGAATCAAAGGTAAATGTTGCAATCTCCCAAATCCTAAAATCTCAAAACTGTTACATATACTAGATTCGAGCGAGATCTAAAATTATATTTTCTCCATATGAAATACAATGAGGTTGTAACCACTCTCATACATTCTGAAATAATTAATGGTAATGTTAAAAAATTAATGAAAATTCTTAAAATGAAAGATAATTGAAAATTTATTGTTTAACATTACTATTAATTGCATAGAATTAGTATGGATTGGACAAATACACTTACCAAAACTTGGAATCCCTTCTAACATTGCTTAATCACCGGTAGTTTCACTCCAAAAAATCTGGGATCTCCAAACCTATGATTGAAAAGAATGTGAATGAGGAAAAACATTGATTTTAAGAAGTTATGGGCCACTGTTTAATTGGACATGTGTCTAAATTCTAGGACGATATTAGGGCACATGTCATGTCCAACACTTTAAGTATGTGACATGTGGGGAGGACCTCTTGTTTGCCCAAAACTCACACTAAGAGGGGGGCGATGAATGTTAGGTCCCTATATTACTATTATAGTCCCTTATTGTTGTTAATGTAACCCCCTTATTGTTATTATTGTACCCCTATAACCCCAATTTTGTTATTATTGTGCCCTTACATTATTATTGTTAGGTCGGCTAGGATTATATTGTGATCCCATGGACTCCTATATATAGAAGGAGGTTTTGGTCATTTAGATCATCCAAAAATTGTTCATTTATGTAATGTAAATGAGTTTTCCCCCTTGAAGTGGCTTATTTCTAAGGCATTGACCTCTCTTTCCTTCTATTTTTGGAGTTGGTTTCATAACATTTGGTATCAGAGCTTTGGATTCTAGGGTTTCACTACTCCAAGAAGGTCATCGTGAAATTTTCGCTGTAAATTTTTTCTATGAAGGTTCAAAAGATGAAATTTTTACATACAGCAGCTGAAATCTTGAGGAACATCGTGTAAAAATTTTAGGTCTTGGTTCTCAATATTTTCAGAGATATGATCTGTGGAAGTTAGGGTTTTTTCAGGCTCCCGAATTTCACCTAAAATAGGTCATCGTGGAATTTTTGCTATAATTTTTTTTATATACAAAGGTTAAGAAACTAAAATTTTTACAGAGTGAAGCCAAAATCCAAGGAACTTCTTGTAAAAATTTCAGATCTTGGTTCGCAATATTTTCGGAGATATGATCTGTGAAAGTTAGGGATTTTTCAGGCTCCTGAATTTCATCTCAAAGAAGTGACCGTGGGAAAATCGTCATAAGTCTCTCTCCGAGCATCAGATTGGAATTTTGTAAAAAGTGGCTTCAAGTACATGGGCTTTAGTTTTCTGTGTATCAATTTCAGAGTCGAAGGAGGAAACAATGACATGTGGCATATTGTACAAGTTCGCTCTACTGAACAAGTCCATAATTAGGTCATTGTGGGAGATTGGACATAACTTTATCTTGAAGAATCAAAATTAGGTTAAACCTATGGCATTAGAAATAATATTCAAAGGGTTACTACAGGACTGAATTTTAGATATTGAAGATCCGAAATCACAGAGATAATTCAGTTTCAATATCGGGCTCCTCAAAAGCAAGAAAAAGATATCAGTATTAGGTTCAAAAATGCCACCTAAAAATAATTCAACACCCATTAAGCCTTCAGAAGGCTCTACTATGACTCATGAAGAGGAAGAAGCACAACATGACATATCAAAAGTACAAGAGAAAGTGCACAGAATTTCTCTCTCACAAAGAGCAACAAAAAATGAAATGGAAGTTTTGAAGAAAGGCGTGGAAGTTAAGATGGATGGTTTGAAGAAGGGCATGGAAGCTAATATGGATGGTTTGAAGAAAGGAATGGAAGCTAAGATATATGGCATGGAAGCTAAGATGGATTAAATGGAAGAAAAATGATAGACAACAAGGAAAACATGAAGAATGATCTAAAACAAGACATGGAAGGTTTGACAAAGTTGATACAAGAAATTTTTCCTAATGGCGAAAAGATAGTAGAGGAAATTCATGATGAGAAAAAAATAAATTTTGATCGGGATTTCATAAAATATAATGTTGGATGGAAGAACCACCATATTCCAAAGATGGATATGAGGAATTTGATGGCAAGGATCCTGTAACATGAATACTACAGATGGAGCAATATTTTGATCTCAATAATGTGCAAAACACACAAAAGGTATGCATTGCAACTTTACATTTAGAACAAAATACATTTGTATGGTATCGATGGCTTTGCTCCCGTAAAAAAATTGTCACTTGGTCAATTTTTATGGAGGAAATGATAGCACATTATGAGGATACAAAGAGCAACACCCTCTTTAGCCAATTGATAAATCTCAAACAAAAGGGTTTAGTGGGGGAGCACATTGAGGACTTCCAAAAATTGAATATAAGGGTAACTGATATTCCAAAGGAACACAGGATTTATCTCTTCATAGGCACTTTAAAGGATAACATCCAACATGAAGTTCGCGTTTTGGAACCTGATTCATTGGAGAAGGCATTCAGGTTGGCAAGAAAAGTTGAATGGAAAATTATGGCGACAAGGAAGCCTACCACTCAATTCTATAAAGAAGGAAGTGTTGCTACGCCTAGATTTCCACAACCTACAAGGTTGACACCACAACAATTGGAAGAAAAAGAGCAAAAGGGCTTTGCTACAGTTGTGATAGCAAATACACTAAAGGTCATAAGTGTGCTGAGAAGAAATTATTTTATATAGATTGTGAAGAGGAAGAAGAAAATGAACAAGAAGAGGATATACACCAGGAACCAGCCCCAGAAGAGGAAGAAATGAATCCAACCATATCGTGTAATGCACTGGCAGGAATTACCACTCCTCAAACTCTCAAGATAAAAGGACAAATCAAGAAGAGAAAGGTAATAGTGTTGATTGATTCAGGTAGCACCCATAATTTTATCCATTGTAAGGTAGCCAAGGAATTAAATTGTTTCCTATACCCAGCACCAGAATGTCAAGTGATGGTTGCAAATGGAGGAACTATAAATTGCTCTGGAAAATGCCATAATATCAAGCTAACCATGGGGGAACATGTATTGACTAGTACAATGCTTTCCATTCCTATGGGAGGTGCTGATGTTGTACTAGGAGTACAATGGTTACAATCTTTGGGGACGGTAGCTTTTAATTTTCAAGAACTTTTCTTGAAATTTTTTTCAGAAGGAAAGGAAGTCGAATTACGGGGTATTGAAGGGAAGCCAGGAAGGATAATAAGCTCTAATGTCATGACAAAGCTTCTCAAGAAAGAACAACGAGGCGTAATTGCACAATTATGCTCACTAGAAGTTCCGACATCAAAATCATCTATTTCTGCAGATCTCCAACAAGTCTTGGACAATCATTCCAAGGTGTTTGAAACTCCCAAAGGACTCCCACCTATTCATGATCATGATCATTCTATTCATTTGATTCCAGGAAGTGTTCCTCCAAACATCAGGCCTTATAGATATCCTTACTTCCAAAAGAGCGAAATTGAACGTATGATTGCAGAAATGTTAGAGGCCGGTATAATTCAACCTAGTCAAAGTTCTTTCTCTGCTCTTGTAGTATTGGTACACAAGAAGGATGGATCATGGCGAATGTGTCCGGATTATAGGGAGCTCAATAAGCTCACCATTAAAGATAAATTTCCCATTCCTGTGATTGATGAATTATTGAATGAATTACATGGAGCAATTTATTTTACCAAGTTGGATCTTTGTTCAGGATATCATCAAATTAGAATGAAGACTGAAGATATTCCAAAAACAACATTTTGAACTCATGAGGGTCATTATGATTTTTTGGTCATGCCTTTTGGCCTTACCAATGCACCTTATACATTTCAAGGGTTGATGAATTCCATTTTTAAACCCTTCCTTAGAAAATTTGTGCTAGTATTTTTTGATGACATGCTAATTTACAGCAGGTCTTGGAAGGATCATGTTCAACATGTTGACAAGGTGCTCAAACTATTGGAGGAGAAACAATTATATGCAAAAACATCCAAATGTTTCTTTGGAGTACAAGAGGTGGAATATCTGGGTCATATTTTATCTCACGAGGGTGTTAAGGTAGACCCTAACAAATTTAAAGCCATTAAGGAATGGAAAGTCCTCGCAACCATAAAGAAGTTGCGAGGATTTCTCGAGTTAATAGGGTATTATAGCAAGTTTGTTAAGAATTATGGGAGAATAGAAGCACCTCTAACAACACTATTGAAGAAAGATGCATTTTCATGGAATCCTGAAGAAACTAAGGCCTTTAGAGGCAATGTGCCTAGCACTGGTCTTAGGTACGCCAGACTTCACAAAAACCTTTGTTGTGGAATGTGATGCCTCAGGAAATGGAATTGGTGTTGTTTTAATGCAAGAAGGAAGACCCATTGCTTTTGAAAGTCGTCCAATCAAAGGAAAGTATTTAAATAAAGCTATTTATGAGAAGGAAATGTTGGAAATACTACATGCACTAAAGAAATGGCGACCTTACCTAATGGGAAGACACTTCAAGGTAAAAATTGATCATGATAGTCTTAAACACTTTCTGGAACAAATATTATCTTCATAAGAGAAGCAAAAATGGGTCACAAATATGTTGGGATATGACTTTGAAATCACCTACAAAAAAGGGAAGCTAAATGTTGTTGCATATGCACTCTCAAGAATGGATGAAGAGGTGGAAGCACTGCTTTGTGCCATTTCTATTATCCAACCAGATTGGATAACCGAAGCAAGGGATGAATGGAAGAAGGACGAAGAAGTGTGGACACTCATTCAAAGGTTACTGTAAGATCCTAGTACATCTGATGTATTTAGTTGGAAAAATGATTACTTATGGTATAAAGATCACTTATATATTTGCAAGAATTCTCAACTAAAAAAAAATATTCTTTTGGAATTGCACACTTCTCCTTTAGGAGGACACTTAGGATTTTTAAAAACTTACCACAGGGTGAAGAAAGATTTTTTTTGGGATGGCCTTACATCTAATATTCAAAATTTTGTGGCAGAACGTTTTCTTTGCCAAAAAAATAAAGTTGAGACAATTAATACCTCGAGTCTTATACAACCTTTATCCATTCCAAGTCAACGTTGGGAGGAGATTTCAATGGATTTTATCACAGGTTTACCTAAGTCCGAAGGAAAGAGTGGCATCATGGTGGTAGTTGATAGACTTACCAAGCATGCACACTTTTGTGCATTATTTCATCCATTTAAAGAAAGTACAATTGCTACTACATTTATGAAAACAATTCAAAAGCTTCATGGAAACCCAAAGATTATTGTAAGTGATAGAGATCCCATTTTTACTGGAAATTTTTGGACAGAATTATTTTCTTGTTTGGGTACGCAACTAGCTCATAGATCATCTTATCATCCTCAATCTGATGGTAAAACAAAGATAGTGAATAAATGTATAGAAGATATATTCGTGGTTTTGTATCTGATAAACAAACAAAATGGTTCAAGTGGTTACCTCTCGTTGAATGGTGGTATAACACTTATTTCCATACTCCAACAAAAATGACCCCATTTATGGCACTTTATGGATATCATCCACCGTCCATCACATCTTGTTTAAGAGAAAATTATAAGGTTCAAGAAGTGGAATATCACATCGAGCATCAACATGAAGTTCTCCAACTCTTAAAGGATAACCTAAATTTGGCACAAAATCGAATGAAACAACAGGCAGATCAACATCGCACCGAGAGAATTTTTGATGTAGGAGCCTGGGTATTTTACGTCTACAACCATACAAACAAATTTCCCTCAAGAAAGCTAAGAAGGATAATAAATTATTGCCAAAGTACTATGGTCCTTACAAGGTGTTGCAAAAGATTGGTATTATGGCATACAAATTGGAGCTTCCTGCTTCTTCGCGAGTGCATCCAGTTTTCCATGTTTCATGCTTAAAGAAAGTTATATGGGACAAACTTCTAGTTCAAACAATATTGCCAGAACTTGATGAGCAAGGAAAAATCATCTTGGAACATGAAGCAGTCATGGAAACAAGAACTCGACAACTACGAAATTGATCAATTTCAGAGTATCTCATCAAGTGGAAGAACTTACCCACTAAATATTCTACATGGGAGGATGAGAATTTCATACGGAAGCATCTGAAGCTACTCAAGCGTTGAGGACAACACTTTTTTGAAGGAGAGGGGCATGTTAGTTCCCTATATTACTAGTATAGTCCCTTATTGTTGTTAGTGTAACCCCCTTATTGTTATTGTTGTACCCCTGTAACCCCAATATTGTTATTATTGTGCCCTTACATTATTATTGTTAGGTCGGCTAGGATTATATTGTGATCCCATGGACTCCTATATATAGAAGGAGGTTTTGGTAATTTGGATCATCCAAGAATTATTCATTTATGTAATTTAAAGGAGGTTTCCCCCTCGAATTGGCTTATTTCTAAGGTGTTGATCTCTTTTTCCTTCTATTTTTGGAGTTGGTTTCATAACAATGAATTGATATGAGATCAATTTTACTATTTCAAAATTTATTAAAATAAAAAAACCATATAAAAATGAATCATAAGCATCATATCATCAACTATAATAATGCATCATCAAACTAACATTAACACATGAAGAAGTCATCACATCATAAAGAGGCACAATATTTTACATGGAAACCCATAGAGGAGAAAACTAAAAATAATTTTCTTCTTTATCTTCAATTCATTACATATATTTGCAGGCTACGATCTGTTGGAGGCAACTAACCCCGATATATGGAAGATTCACTTGTGGTAGGCTACAACCTAATTGAGGCACCAACCTCAATAATGAGTGAGCTCCAACCTGCTCTAGGCTCCAAACTCAATAATGAGTAGGATCCAACCTACTCTAGGCTCCAACTCAATTAAGGTTCCAACCTCGATAATGAGTGGGCTCTAATTAGTTATAGGTTCCAACTTGATTTAGGATCCAATCTTTATATTGAGCAAGCTCCAACCTACTCTAGGCTCCAACCTCCTTCTAGCCTCTATTTCATGTCATTTTCAAACTGGATCCACCTCTTCTTTACAAACATATTTATTCAAACTCTTTTCTTTCCTTGATAAAACTCTTGTTCCAAATTTTTCAACAATCTACTCACACAAAGTCATTCCAAAAATATTCAAACTTTGACTTTCATGTGAATCAAAAATAAAAAACCATTTGCAACTATATAAACACCATACAAAGTTGACCTTGCTACACAGTGAAATATTCCACTAGTTGGTAGAAAAAATGAATAGATTAAGCATGCAGATAACCCTCTTGCAAAATTACTTGATCAAATCTCAAACCCATGAACTCCACAAAGAAATTCAATATACATAACCAACTGGCTTGCACAATGATTCATAGAGGAGAATTATTGGGAACATATATATTGATAAAGTGTTCACATTAAACATTAACAAAATTGACCTCCATATAAAACAAGAACATATGTTGATGAGGATTGATCCTATGAAGAACCAACTACAATATTTTGATAGATCGGTCTCGACTACCATAATACGAAACTTTTTGGTGATTTATTCCATTGCAGGCTTCCAAAAGGATCCTCATAGGGATTCAAAAATTTGAAAAAATATATCAATGATAAAGTTATTTCCACTCGCATGCTAAGCCTCCACCATTATGGCTTGGTTTCTCTTAACTCTTGGAGCTTTCTCTATACTCGTCACATGCTCCAAAAAAGTCCTTTTGGAGATTCAACCCTACACAAATAATGTATCAATGATCCACACTATCAAATACTTCATAGTCTCAACTTGAATCTTCACTATCATGCAGTCCTTGTTTTTTGTTTACTCTCATCTTGGTATTCATGACCTTCAGGCTACGATTCTCCACTATAGTTTTGGACTTCAAGAAATGGTTCTTCTACACTGTAAATCTTGACACATGAACCATGAATTTGGCCTAATCATCGCTGTCCAAATAGGCCATATATTTGGCTTCATATTTACCACCATATTAGCTTACCAAAAAGCCATGTTTCTACTATCTCAAAACCATGCCTCGACATTACAGTCACCATTGTCTCTTCTTGGCCATGTCTCGGTATCATAGTCACCACTGTTTCAACTTGAAATAGACTTCAAATTAATTTTTCATTTTCTTGGCTTACTATGGTCACGGGCCTTCAGACCATGACTAAATAAAAAATATACGTCTTTGACTTCACCATTTCCATTATCTAAAGAAAACAAACTTCGTTGTACCATTTTATTAGAAAAAAAAAACCATGTATACCATTGTCTCAGACAAACCAATCACATCTTCAACTTCATTGTTCACCATTGTCTTAAATTACTCCTCGTCTTGGTTTCACTATAATTTTATATCCTTCGGGACATAAATGTAAGTTCTTGAATGAACTCCGGTAGACTACTATTACCATTCGAAAAAGAAAACTTTCATTGATGAAATCAACAACAAAACAAATTGATCTTACGAGAAAGATATTCAATCAATGGTTCCTTGCTCAAACTAGGACGAGATTTTTCACATATATATTAATTATGTGGTACCATTTTCACACAAGACAACATATAATTGATCCATGTCCAAATATTTCTATAGTCATATTGTTTGCTTAACCACATACCCATCACCTTAAACCTTGAATTGTGACCCTTCGGGGCCAGCTTGATGGAACTATGCCATTTAACCATCACCTTATTTGTTTTGATTAGCTATAATAGACACCTTGATCCTTGGGTCAACACCCTTTGGTGCTTAGGTGTAATTTCATATGATTGAAATCGCGAAAACAATTTAAAATTTTCTCAATGAGACTTTGGGCCTTCCATGTGACCTTTTAAGTGATAAAGCCCTAAATTTCATTGGGCCTAAGCATTATCATGCCACATGTCATAATATGATTGGTTGATATGATAGGACCACACTAGTTAAAGAGTTCACCTGTTGGTGTGAATCCACCCTTGGATCTGTGCGACTTGCACGAAAATCAACATTGTTAAACATCATGCTAGTTTGGACATTATCCACATGGATCCTTTGAAAAGCGCAATATCTAAAATATTAATTTTGGGGGGGAGGGTTCCCCTTAATATTTCTTGGCCTCCAATTAGTGTTGATATTTAAATGACCATAACTTCTCATCTGAGAGGAGTTTTTCAGAGCATAATATATTGTTGGAAAGGTATCGATGAGACCTACATAACCATGTTGTTTGTAGGATATTTTGAACGTCATAATTACTTCAATAAAATAAATAACTTCAAACCCATTTAACTTCACTTGATGATAATGGGTAATATATTTATTTGTCATATTTCTTCTTAGAGAGTCTTTCTACTTCCTTTAGGCATCATGAGTGATATGGTTACATCCTTAGACATCCCATCTGACATAAATGGCATATTTTTGTCATCAATGACAATTCTATGTGAAAGAATACCCCCCTTTTTCATTTATGACAACACCATCAGACATTGATGGTCATTGATGTCAATAAATCAAAAACCCCCCTTGTGAAAATGCCTTCCTTGTTCAATGGTAATTTCTATATCAATGTTTGGAATCTCTCCCTTCTCAAATGCATTCCTCGGTCAATGCCAATTTTTATATTAATGTATTATCAATTTCTACGATATCTCACCCTTTGACATCAATGGAAAAGGTCCATGGATAACTACTCAAAATACCATGTTGATGATCTTGCATAATTACCTTTCAAAAATACATAACCTGTTCCTCAATTATCTTGTGGACCTAACTAAATCATACTATCTTCTAGCTACTACAATATTATTCTGATAGAGTATTCCCTCAAGGCCATGTTTTTGTTGTTATACTTTTAAAGTCTCCCCTTCATACCATTCTCCTTCACTGATAAGTACCTGCCATTTTTGCATTCTCTAATTATTGTTCATTTCTTTAAATATGAGATATCATCATCAAATAATGCTAGTTAATGTAATAGTATGCATAGTTCCCTTATACACGGAGTCTCTTATTCAAGTTTTGATTCAAAAAATTATGGTCTTGAAGAAGCTTTCACCAAGGACCTATATCTGAGTAATTAGACCTAATCGAGGTCCTCCTTGACCTCTTCTCCATCTTCTAACCTAGAAAGGCAGTCCCTCTCTATTGTAACATCTTGAGTTGAGTCTACAATCTCGTGCCATATGACCTTCATTGTGACAAATGTGGCGTTAAAAATTGTGCTTTAACAGTTGTGGAAATGACCAAGGAATTTTCTTGATTTGTTCCACATACCTTCGTATAGGCACCTAATCATAGCCTCTATACCTAACCACATCATAGGTTTTTCAATCTCGTGATTTGTGCCCAAAAACTTTACATAAGAAAAAATAACCAAACAACTTATTTTAGTACTTAGATATAGAAGGATATATTGATATTTTAAAGTTACTTCTTAGAGGAGTCATGTTCCCTTACTAATCAACACCTATTGGATTGTATCTTGTGGATGATCTATGAGAAGCCATATTCATTTGTTGATTTCGAATACTTGATAAATTATTGCTTGTGTATGCTTTACGATGATCCATATTCATTTTTTGATCTTCAATACCTGCATTATTTTTTTTTTTTGGATCCTTTCTATTTATTATGGTTGCTTGTATTAAGTCTCTCCCTGGAATTTTCTTGAGTGTCATTGAAATGAACATGATTAGTGTGATGTGCTAATTTCTTTGGATCCACAAGAGAGTTGAATCTATGATCAAGCCTCTTTGAGTGATCTTCATTTGACTAGATTTAAGGGTCATTATCCTTGGGTTCCTCACAATTTCCTTGATAACCAAGACACGTCTTAATAAGAAGGAACCTATACGTGTTGATTATCATGTGATCCAGGGATTCAATCCCTTTGTGGAAATTTGAATTGAGCTACTCCAAATATTCTCTTAAGAGAATTAATTCCTCTTCTATTCTTTCACATATTTTCTCTTTTTCATTTAACAAAACAGAAAAACAAACCCTTTACCCTTTTTGCTTCTTCTAGTTCAAAATTGAGAGCAAGAATGGTGTCTTCATTTACACTTATGTCTTGAAGTTGATGCATTAATTGGCTTTCTCTCTTTCCGAGGTTCCTTATTTCCTTTAATGAAATTTTAATTTCTCCCTCATAATAAACTTCTTCTTCATGTTATTTAGTCTTAGCAATGAATAATATTTAACCCCTTCCTTCAATGGTCACACTTTCAATGCTTTCACTTCCACTATGTTCCTTTGAGTAAAAGTTATTTTTCTTACCGAATTTATTCTTCTTTTGATACTTGATTTTGATACTTAACTCATCATTACTATCATTCATATTTTCATAAGGAAATTTATATGCATAATGACCAATTATTTCGCAATCAAAACATTTTAAAGGTGTTTCATTCCTTTAGTCCTCTTCCTAGCCTTTTTCAACATTCACACACACCTAATTTAGTGATAAAATACCTTAGCCCCACAAGGTGTGGCTTGGTGGAAAAAATAAGAGATGGGGTTGTCACCTATTCCCAACTCCATTTAAGCTCTCTCCTAGCTGGTAAGCTCTCTCCTAGGTAATATAAGGGGGTTGGTCCCTAAGTGGAAAACTACGTTAAGAGGGGATATGTGAGGTTTCTAGGAGATGTAAAATGTCAATTTGGTTTACTGGAGATTTTGATAAAATATAATGAGCAATATTAAATGATATATATAACCATCAAAAGATGAATCAAATATTAGCATACATAGAACTGATGCCTTCAATATTGCTTTAAAGAATAATTAATAATTGCTCAAGAATAAAGTGTTTCAAATTGAAACAAAAGTAACCCTTTCAATCAAACAAAATATATTAGAAACATATGATATCACATAAAATATTCTTTCGATAAATTGTTTCAAAATATATAATCATTCACAAATCCAAAAAATGCAATAGAGAATGACTTTCCAAGGAAACAAGTTAAAACTCTACTTGAAAAAAATGAACAAGATGATACTTCCTAAATAATATACTCAATTAAAAAAAAAATTCATTAATGAAAGTACGTGAATAAATTGAAAGTAAAATAGTAAAACGTGTTAGCATGAAATGCACTTAAACTAAAATTAAAAGCAATTATCGTGGTTAATTTTAATCTAAATGCTTAGTCTAGGTGTGGCCTTTCTTTCGACTATTTTGAAGCAAGTCTCTTATGTAAGTTTTGGAAGGGGTCCAAGAAAATACAAACAATTCTATATTAATGATACCTCCCTTGGATTTCCCAACACACCCGATTCCTCCGGCGGTACGGAGATTCTGGCTCTGACGACTATAAGGTCACCGTGTTAACGACATAAGAGGGTATATGTCCCTCAATTTGGTGAAAGAGAGGGGTCCCTAAGACATTTATTTCACCCAAGCTTTACTTGGAGGTAATTAAGCTAAAATGAAACTATTTTAAAATTCCTAATATGCAAAGAAAGTACTATTATTAATGCTCTGCGAAAAAGGAAATGCTTCAAATTAAATGGAAATATTCTCAATGAGTTAACTAACAAGATATAAAATTAACAAGCACAAAATATTGTAAGTTGCTCAAATTAAGTGAATGATATATCAATTATCAACAAATTAAAGCAATGATATGAAGCTTCAAATCATACTATGCTTGCAAAATGAGCACATAAATTTAAATAGATGAAAAAATAACCAATGCGCCTATAGTGAGGCAAACATGAAGCAAATTGTCAAATTAACCAAATAAAACTTTGCCACATGAATTGAGATGCTTGCATATAATGAAATAATTTTATCCAATGTGAAATTCCAACTTGTGCTTAAAGGAAAAACTTCAAATGCAAGGCATAAAATGGAAACTAGTAGCAAAGTCAAATGTTAGACCAAGATGAGCATATAAATGTTAATTGCAACTATAAAGGAGATAATACTTGAAATAAAATGCTCAAATGATATAAATTACTCATGAGATAAATGATCATCAAAGCAACATGTATATGAGATAAATTGAAATAGAGGTACACCAATGAAGGATATTCCAAGTACACATGAAACAATTTGTTGCACTAAATGGAAATGAATTAGTAAACGATATTAAAGTTTGCTAGAAATTAAAATGCTTTCATGTGAAGAGTATATTTCTCAAAGAAATATATATATATATAATGCCAAACCCTTAAGTTGAATTGTAGCAAAATTATCTAAAAAAATTAAATACATGAAGGGTGAGGTTGTGTAAATTTTAAGCATGTGATTAAAATAGAAACCAAGAAAATTTAAAAGTTAATCCACCCAAAAATTTATCTAACTAAATGGAGGTAAGAGATTCCATTGGTAAAACCCAAGCTCCCACAAAAAATATATATATATTATTATTTTTTTTACAATGAGAAACCTTCCAAAGGATCTCAATTAAAATTTCAAGAGGAATATCTTACAACATATGAGGCCTTTCAAGAACTAAATTTCCCCATTGAAATACAAAATTAGAAAATAAGGTAAATACAATAATAATGCTATCAAATATGAAAATGTTAAGTGTCCCTTGAAATCCCAAATATTAGCCTCCAATGGTGGATGCAATATTTCATAAGAAAAGGAGTTAGTCTTCCTTGTCCAAGGTATTTCCAAGTGATATATCCTCCTCAAATTCCCATGACCCAGCTAAATGAGAACCCTCCTCTATGTCCACGACCTCCTAGAAAGTCAATTTTGAAGGCTTGAGAGGTCATACAAGAAAATGGATAGAGTTTGTATGATCCTTATTCAATGATGTTGTCACCAACACTCAAACTTTATGGGATTAAAAGCTAAAATAAAATTATTGTAGAGAGAAAATAATTTATAAGAGACCAAAATCAAGTGATGGAAGTGAACCCCATCACTTTCTTTAGTTAAAAAAAAATGCTCTCAAATATAAAATAAAATCGATAATAGCACAATAATTTGAGACAAAATATTTTAAATATGGAATGAGTGCTTGTATACAAGCTAATGTCCAATGAATCCCTGCAATAACACTTCTTTGTAAGATAAAATATGAAGATCCAAATAAAAAATGAGAGTTCCCTTGAAGATGCTTCACGAGTGGGTTGGTCTCCCAAAGACTTCCCCTCACACGTGATCCAAAAATAATCATTTTGCAATACTCCAATCACACATTATTCCATATATATTTAAAGAAGAAAAAAAGGAATTGAATCTTCTATAAATTTATTTGAAAATAAACTATAACTTCTAACATCTAGAGCCTACTTCCAAAATCAAATTTTAATGCAAGATAGCTTTCCACTAGCAAGTATACATGAGTATATGGAAAATGAAATAAAACAAAGCATAAATAGTGGAGATTATACAAATAGCTAACAATGAACCATGCTCCAAAGGAAGAACACCCATGAATGGACCCCCAAAGTCTTTTTATTTTAATTCTTGAAAAGTTTACAAAGTAGCAGCGCTTCCACAAGCACAATAGCTAGTAAACAATTGATGATAGTGAGATCCCATGGCTATATTATATAGAAGCTTGGGAGCCAATCACAAGTCAAATTATAAAAATCCCAAGACAAATGTGTTACAATCCCAATTCCTCTACATGCAACCTCAAATTTCCCAAGTGACCATTAGATTTCCTCTAGAGAGGCCCACACAATCCTTGAGGAGAACTAGTTGGAGAGAGAGAGGGACATGTGGTTGTATGAAGTGGAGTGGTAGGAGACCACTCTCAACCCATATCTTGTGGAACTCCAAGTCAAATCCCACCAATTGGTGAGTCACCCCCTTAACTCGACTTGTCCTCCTAAAAAAATGTGATTATCTCTTGTGAAACTTGTGGTCCCTTCAACGAAATTTGATTTCCTTTTTTTGTCACATGTTTCTCCATGATTATTGGTCCACATCACTTTATAACTTGGATTCAAACCCTTGATGATTTTTCACCTCATTTCCACATCATTTATCATGTGTGGATATTTATTTTGTCCAATAATATTAACTATTGGGATAATTTATTGCCACATTTTCCAAAACCCTTAGAAAAAATGGGTTTTGAGGGTCTAGAACATATTTTTTACCCCTAAAAGTGTGTCATAGGATAAATTTGAGGGTTGGAGGTGTAATTGGAGCACTAGGAATGATCTAGTATGGTAATATAAAATGATTCTAGACACTAGGAATCACCTAAGGCCTCACCCTCAAACTTTACTCTAGCTTTGGGGTTATTCTTGGAGGAAAAAACTCAATTAATTATTAAGTCCCCGTAATGATATAATAATTAACCAAGTGAAAAAAAACCTCCCAAAGTAATAATCAATTGATGGCAAGGTACCAAGTTACCTAGGCCTATTACATGAATCAAACACATCATATTATCATCACTTTACATCATCCCCGTAGAGGTTGTGGAATTTGGGTATAATAGAAGAAGATGAGATGAAGAGATAGAGTTAAGAAAATCTAGTGATATAATGATCTCTGATGGTACAAGTAGCCTTTAGTACATCCTTGGGCATAGAGTCTTCAAAATATTCAGGTGCCATTCTAGCGGTCAAAATTTATCTCCACATGGCGATGCATGCTAGATAGGAAGTGATAGTATTTAAGAACCCAAAATCTGCATCCACCAACAAAAGACATATATCAGTAGTGTCCATTCAAAATTATATAATAATATGAAATCAAGTACATAAATGGAGAAATGGAAATTTATTCTAATAGCATAAATGACAATTTATTCATGAAATGACAATACTTAAAAAAAAATTACAAATCATCAAGTTAGAAATACAATACAGAGATGCCCCATGCCATCAGATGTCATCAATGAAGCTCATGTTGAGAACCTGCTTACTTTCAGGCTTATCCATGGGCTGATTTTCTGAGGTGCCTTGTCCAATTCTGAATATCTTAGGACTTTGATTAGTCCCAACACTGTGTTGTATATGGAAATTATATTTACGAAATCCTTTCCACTTTTTTCTTTTCTTTTTAATAGACCATGATGTTGATTTTGAGGCGATCAAAGTAGACCTTTTTTCCCGATCTTGAAAATGATCAGATGGAAAATCAAAAGTATCCAAGACTTTCATGGCTTGCTCTTCTCCATTCAGCATTTTCTCTAACATGGGTGATGGATCAATCTCATAATTATTAACATTATTTCTCTCAGTTTCCTTTCAATCCAAGTCACCTTCAATTATCCATTTTTCAGTGGAATAAATGACTTCCTCATAGTAAAATGAATCTTGCTTGTGTGGATTGGGAGGCTTATGATATGTTTCTTTGTTCTTTTCTTATTTGTCATCTGACCTAAGTTGGAATTTTTCTACCTGTAATCTTTCCATTTCCTCCAACTTATTCTGAAAAGTGATCTGATTAGCCTTTATAACACTTATTTCCTTGGCATGATTTGTTTCCATGGTGTTGATTAATTGTACTTGTTTTTCTTCCATGGGAAGAAATTTGTTTTGAAGAGTGACCATTTCACTAGAATTATTAACCTCCATGGTACTCATTTCCTTCACATGATTTTATATTAATATTGTTTGATTGAGTTCCATGTTCTTAATTACTTTATTGTGATTTTATTCGATTTTAATCAAATGACTTTGAATAGAGGTCATATGATTATAATGATTGACTTCCATGGCCTTTATTACTTGCATGTGATTTACCTCCATGGTATTAATGAGTTGAGCTTGGTTGAGTTTCATATCCTTAATCATTTGAGTCAAATCATTAATGAGATTCTTGTCATTTTCATTTGCTTGAGCTTCCGCTTTGATCTTTCTTTTATCTCCACATTTTTCTTCAAATGAAACAATGATTGATTTTAGAGAATCGAAATTGTTAGCAGGTAAGTCTATGAACCAATCCAACATCAATATCTAAATAAAATATGAAAAGTTTCATTTTAATGTCCTCATCTTTAATATCATGACACCATTTTCTCACACCAATGTGGAGATTCCAAAGGTGTGTTTAAGTACTAATTGCATTGTTACCTAGAAAGCTAGGCAAGTCATCAATAGCCTCAATCGCTTTATCCTGAATAAAATTTAGATATCTTGAAATTTTAGTAAAATCACAAGGGGCGAGAATATCATTCATGATGCCATGCTCATTTGACCCTGAAAGAAAAAATGGATATGAGAGAGAGGCCCTTGTCCAAGATTAGCAAGAAGTCTGCAAGAAGAAGGACTTCAAGAAGAAATTCTTGCAGAAAATTAAATGAGTGAGGTCTCCACTTCAATAGGACTCTAACACTAAAATCCAACATGTAAAAACACAAAGTTAGTCATATTCTAGGTATAGGAGGATTTTTCCTTGACAACGACACCAAAAAATGTTGGTGCTTCTTGTCACACACACCCAAGTTAGTGAGAAACACCCTTAATCCCACAAGGTGTGGTTTGGTTGTAAAGCTAAGAGATGGGGTAGTTACCTATTCCCAACTCTCTTCGTTTAAGCTCTCTCCTAGGTAAGCTAAGGGGGGTGGTACCTACATGGAAAACTAAGTTAAAAGGGGGGATGTGAAGTTTCTAGGAAATGAAAAATATCAATTTGGATTACTTGAGATTATGAGAAAATATAATGAGCAATATGAAATTAAATATATAACCATCAACACATGAATCAAAGATTAGAATACGTAGAATCATTTCCTTCAACATTGCTTTAAAGAATAAATAATATTTTCTCAAGAGGGAATCGCTTCAAATTGAAACAAAAGTAACCATGTCAATCAAACAAAATATGTTATCAAGATATTTTATCACATAAAATATGATTTCAAGAAATTATTTCAAAACATATAATCATTCACAAATCCAAATGATCTAAGGAAGCAATATAGAATGACTCGCCAAGGAAAAAAGTTAAAACTCTACTTGCAAAAAATGAACAAGACGATACTTACTAGATAAGATAATAAATTCAAAACATTTTTATCAATGACAAGTACATGAATATTTTGCAAGTGAAACAGTAAAATGTGTTAGAATGAAATTCACTTAAACTAAAATTAAATGCAATTATCTTGGTTAATTTTAATCTAAATTTCTAGTCTAGGGGTGACCTTTATTTTGACTTTTTTGAAACAAGTATCTTATGTAAGTTGTGGAAGGGGTCCAATGAAATATAGACAATTCTATATTAATGATACCTGCCTTGGATTTCCCAACACACTCGATGCTCATGGTGCTATGGATATTGTGGCTCTAACAAATTCAAGGTCATCGTGTTAACCACATAATAGGGTCTATGTCCCTCAAGTTGATGAAAGAGAGGGGTCTCTAAGAGATGTCTTTCAACCAAGCTTATGCTTGGAGGTAAATTAAGTTAAAATGAAACTATGTTAAAATTCCTAATATGTTATGCAAGTAATATCACTAATGCTTTGCAAAAAAGGAAATTCTTCAAAGTAAATGGAAATATTCTCAATGAGATAACTTAGATAATTGCTTAAAATTATAAAAGACATAAACCTCATAAGAAAAAAATATTGTAAGTTTCTCAAAGTAAGTGGGTGATATATCAATTATCAACCAACTAAAGAAATGAGATGAGGCTTCAAAGCATAATATGCTTGCAAAATGAGAAAATGAATTTAAAATATATGAGAAAATAACCAATGAGCCTATAATGAGGAAAACATGAAGCAAATTGTCAAATTAATTAAATCAAAATTTGTCACATGAATTGAGATGCTTGCATATAATGAAATAAGTTTCTCCAATGTGAAATTCCAACTTGTGCTTAAAGGGAAAACTTCAAATGCAAGGAATAAACTTGAAACTAGTAGCAAAATCAAATTTTAGACCAAGATGAGCATATAAACATCAATTTCAAATATAAAGGAGATAGTACTTGAAATAATATGCTCAAATGATATCAATTACTCATGAGCTAAATGATCATCAAATCAACATGTATATGAGATAACTTAAAATATAGTTGCACCAAAGAAGGATATTCCAAGTACACAAGAAATAATTTGTTTCACTAAATGGAAATGAATTAGTAAACAAGATTAAAGTTTGCTATAAATTAAAATGCTTGCATGTGAAGAGTATATTTCTCAAATTAAAGTTCTTGTAGCTCAAAGAAATATGTATAAAATAGATAATACAAAGCCTTAAGTTGAATTGTAGAAAACTTATATATATAAAAACGTGATGAGTGAGGTTGTGTAAATTTTAAGCATGCAATTAAAATAGAAACCAATAAAATGAAAAATTTAATCCACCCACATGCTTCTCTCACTAAATGGAGAGAAGGGATGCCATGGGTAAAACCCAACCTCCCACAAAAAAAATATATCTTGTATTATTATTTTTACAATGAGAAACCTTCCAAAGGATATCAATTAAAACTTCAAGAGGAATCTCTTACAACATATGAGGCTTTTCAAGAAATATATTTCCCTCTTGAGAGTAAAAATTAGAAAATAAGGTAAATAAAATAAGAATTCTCTCAAATTTGAATATGTTAGGTGTCTCTTGGAATCCCAAAGATTAGCCTCCAATGGTGGATGAAATCTTGCACAAGAAAAGGAACTAGTATTCTTTGTCCAAGGCCTTTCCAAGTGCGAGATCCTTTTCAAATTCCCATGGCCTAGCTAAATGGAAACCCTCCTCTATGTCCACGACCTCCTAGAAAGTCAACTTTGAAGGCTTCATAGGTACTACACGAAAATGTTTAGAGTTTGTATGATCCTTCTTCAATGATATTGTCATCAACACTCCAACTTTATGGGTTGAATAACTAAAATAAAATTAGCATAGAGAGCTTATGTAAAACAAATAAATATCATACAAACAACGTACAAGAGACCAAAATCAAGTGATGGGAGTGAGCCCCATCACTTGCTTTAGTTTAAATTAAATTCTCTCAAATAGAAAATAAATCAATAATAGCCCAATAATTTCAGACAAAATATTTTAAATATGGATTGTTTTCTTGTATGCAAGCTAATTTCTAACGAATCCCTACAATAACACTTCTTTGTAAGATAAATTATGAATATCCAAATAACAAATGAGAGTTCCTTTGAAGATGCTTCAAGAGTGGGTTGGTCACCCAAATACTTCCCCTCACGTTTGATCCAAAGTAATTCTTCTACAATAATCCAATAACGCATTAGTCCATATAGATTTTGAGAAGCAAACAATGAATTGAAACTTCTAGAAATTTATTTGAATATAAACCAAAACTTCCAACATCTAGAGCCTACTTCCAAAATCAAATGTTAATGCAAGATAACTTTGCACTAGCACATATACAAGAGTATATGGAAAATGAAATAATGAAAATCATAAATATAAGAGAGTAAACCAATAGTTCATAATTCCCCATGCTCCAAAGGAAGAAAACCCATGAATGGGCCCCCAGAGTCTTTTTATTGCAATTCTTGAAAAGTGTACAAAGTAGCAGTGCTTCCACAAGCACAATAGCTAGTAAACAATTGACGATGGTGAGAGCCCATGGATCTATTATATAGAAACTTGGGAGCCAATTCCAATGCAAATTATTACAATCCCAAGATAAATGGGTGACATGCCCAATGCCTCTACATGCAACTTCGAATTTCCCAAGTTGTCATTCGATTTCCTTTAGAGAGGCCCACTCAATCCATAAGGAGAACTCATTGGAGTGAGAGAGGGATAGGTGGTTGTGTGAAGTGGAGTGGTAAGAGACCACTCTCCACTCATCTCATGTAGAACTCCAAGTTAAAGCCCACCAATGGGTGAGTCACCCCCTTAACTTGACTTGTCCTCCTAAAAAAATGTTATTTTCTCTTGTGAAACTCGTGGTCTCCTCAAGGAAATTCAGTTTCCATTTTTTGTTACATGTTTCTCCTTGATTCTTGGTCCACATCACTTATAACTTGGCTTCAAATCCTCGATGATTTTACACCTCATTTCCACATCATTTAGCATGTGTGGATATTTATTTTCTCCAATTTATTTAATTTTTGGGCTAATTTATTGCCAAATTTTCCACAAACATTAGAAAAGTGGTTATTGAGGGTCTATAACTTTTATTTTACTCCTCAAGGTGTGTCATAGTAGAAATTTGAGGGTGAGAGGTGTAATTTTGAGCACACATACCCCATACAACTTATTTATACATTACTTATTACATTATACATTCAGGCTTTATTCCAATTTGCGCCCTGCGAGAAATTTTAAAAAATACAAAAATACCCCCTAGACCTAACCAAATTCCATGAAATTTTATGGGTGATATAGTATGGTAATATATAATTATTCTAGACACTATGTCTCACCCAAGGCTTCATTTTCAATCAATTCTCTAGCTTTGGTTTTATGCTTGGAGGAAATAATCACTAGTACATATGGTTAATTTTCCGACACTTTTGACGTATTGTCGGAAAGTTCCGAATTTTTTCTCTTTTTTTTTAATACCGCAAAAAATCATCACTCTTGTGACACTACCTTAAAAATTTTAGAATAGCAATGAAACCTTCACAACGTGAGAATAGCGACAAAACCTTAAAAACGTTGGAATAGCAACCGTGTCGCTACCCAAAGCATCGAAATAGAAACAAAATCTTCAAAATGTCAGAATAACGACGTAGTCACTACCCAAAGTGTCAGAATAGCGACGAAATATTCAAAGCATCGGAATAACAATGAAATAGTCAACACATTAGAATTTCAAAGAAATATTCAAAACTTCGGAATAGTGACGAAATCTTCAAAATGCCAGGTCAGGTCGTGCCGTGTGAGGGTCAGGTCGGGTCAAGTCAGGTCAAGTTGTGTCATTTCAGGTCGTGTCAGGTCGGGTCGTGCCAGGTCGGGTTGTGTGAGGTCGAGTCCTGTGAGGGCGCCCAAGGAAACGTGTTCAGGCGGGTCGGGTCAGGTCAAGTCGTCATATGAGGGCTCCCAAGGAAATGTGTTCGGGCAGGGTGGGTCGGGTCAAGCTGTGCTGTGTGAGGGAACCCATGGAAACAGATTCGGGCGGGTCGGATCGAGTTAGGTCATGTGAGGGTGCCCAAGGAAATGCGTTCGGGGGGGTCGGGTCGTGTGAGGACGCCCAAGGAAACACGTTCATGCGGGTTGGGTCGGGTCATGTGAGGGTGATCTAGGTGGCTCCAAACACCCTTGGGAGACCAAGAGGGCTGATGATGGGTTAAAATTCAAAGTGGTCATATGGCTCTCAAACTATGTTCAGATTGAATTACTCGTCGTCTTGATTCCAATAGTGTGAATGGATCTCCAATTTGAGCTCATATGGAGAAGGTACAGTGAGTCAAAGTTTTGGTTAAATTTGGGCAGTGGGCCAGGTTAAAGTGTCCCACAAATTCACCGTCAACCGGCAGGGAACCCATCTCCTAAAAACAGGTGAAATTGTGGCATCTTTAAAAAGCCCAATGACCCTTATTTTGGAAACAATTGAAAATGACAACTATTTTTTATAATAACAAAAAAATAATAAAAAAATTGGGTAGCAGGCCATGAACCCCTCCACCCCCACGGAATATCATTACAAAAAAAAAATTAAATTAAATGGTTCAATGGGTCATGACCCTCGCCGAACCCCGTGGCCCACCCACCATATACCATATTATAACAATAATCGTGGGGTCGGGGCCCACGGTTTTAACCCGAGAGCCCGTGCACTATTACAACACCACCTGGTATCCTCAACACTATGTTAAGAGCCACGATAATGACCGGGGCCGGTGGGGCTCGAACCTGCCCGGCCCATGTGGGTCGGTCCCCACCGGGCGGCCCCATATTTAAATATATTTCAAACGTATTAAAACCAAACCAAACCGCTATATAACAATGCACCTATTTAAAAACATTGCAATAAAAAAAAATTCATTTTTAAACAAAAATATTCAATGATATGCTAAGTATGGAGCGGGCAGGGTTTGAACCAGACCCACCTCCATGTCAACCACCCAACTTAGCTGCTAGGCCAATGACCACGAATTTGTAAACTTCACCCTCCATATAATATATAAACTTGAATTCGCAGAGCACCAGAGCAACACAGAGGTAGAACGGAAGGGGACGACAGAGCCCGAGAATGGAATGAAGAACGAGGTTCCATACAGTGGAACCATGACATAGTTCCAAGAGGCAGAATGACGGCACAGATTTCGAGATAAAAAATATTCCGTTGATGCCCAAATATTCTTTGGGAGGTAAAATTTCTCTTTGTCAAAATGCATTCAAGTTTACAGTCTTTTTTCTCATATTTTCGCAGGGAACGCAATGGCGAGGTCAGATTCGCCTTTTGGGCAGCGGATTTGCTGATTCCGAGCAGAAGAAAATATTTGAGAATCTTGAGGGAATATTATTGATTCCTTAGAGGCTGAAATTCACCTGGAGTCGGAATGAGGTCAAATTTATACTCATTCTTCTAATAATTTCTCAAGGATCTCAATGGTGAGGGAAGATTCCTGTTTTAAGTTGCAGATTTCCAGTCAGCCGTGGAGCAGCATAATTGAGGAATCTAGGGGGGATCTAAAATATTCCCTCCGAACTAGATTTCGACCATGCCAAAATTCATAAAATTGACAGTTGATCCTACACCTCTCGGCGACATGAGTCTAGTGGTGCAGTCAGATTTTCCATATGAGTCATATATTTTTCAGCCATTTTATAGATTAGAGAAACGGTGTCAGACTTCAGAGTGTGGGTAGTCGATTTTATGCCATTCGACACCACGGCTTCGATGGTGCATTCAGATCCAGAAACTAAGCAACCTATTCTTTAGCCAGCATCAGAGTTGAGGTTTATGAAGTGTTGTTGCCATGTACTTCATTAATCATTGTTGTGAGATATTTTATGTCATGTCGATTCCTGCTTGATGTATGATGTAGAATCTTGATTTTTATGACATGTGATATGTATTCATCATGGATTATCATTTATGTTCTGAGATCCCTTTGTTGCCTTGATGGCGGGATACTCTTTGTCATCATGTGCAAGGTTGTCACGCTGATAGGAGGTTTGTTATGAGTGAGAGTTCCTTGTAGTGTAACGTCTCATGGAGAGAATTTTCCACTCATGTTTAGGTCACATTTCCTTGTATGAAAAAAAAATAGCTTCCATGTACATCATCACCATTTCCAACACCAAATGAAGCGGCCAACACCATCGAGACACCGAGGCCTAGAGATGTAGTCCACACTGGAAAAACTGCGTTATTAAATGTCTTACGTTTTGTTGTGTGATTGTTGACATGTTTTACTCTTAATTATATATGTATATGTGTCCATCAATGCTTTGATAAAATGAAATTCTAATACATCATAGAAGTAAAAGATCATGGGTAAATCCAGTAGTTGATGGACCCGGATCAAGTGGTATCAAAGCGGTCTTCTTGCTGATGTGAATTGCAGGCGTGAACCATTGAATGTGTATCAATGGAGGATGTTAAATACATGTATGAGGCCATGTTGAGGCTAGCCAAAAGGGTGGAAATATTGTATGAATCTTATGAGAAAGAAGCAACAGCTAACACTAGGTTGAAACTCTCCTACAAGAGGAGGAGGACAAGTAGCGATTGCAGCTTCAATTGCAAGCCACGACATAGGCATTAGAATAATTGAAGCACAACAACTAAATTCTTAAAACATATCATGATGCATTAAAGACACTCCTACGAGAAGAGAAAGAGGAGAAGAAACAATTACAGCTTCAGCTACAAGCCACGAAAAAGGCCTTGGAGAAGGTGAAGAGCAACAAAGCTTTAGAGAAGCCCTCTTCACCAATTTCAAAATCGACAGTTGAGGTAAACAATGTTGATTTCTCTTCAGTTTGATATTCACATGATATCATTTCTATTGGAAGTGTGGAGATACCCATTACAGGAACTGACATGCGACTCCTCACCAAGATGGGATACAAGGGAGGAGGACTTGGCATTAATGACCAAGGCATGATTAAGGCATTGTAGGTCGTGCATAGACCTTGATTATAAGGTTTGGGATACACTGAAGGATAGTTCTCGAAGGTGTCAGAAACTTCCAATGCATGGTTGAAACCATTGGAGAAAGAGAATGATGGGAACACTTCACCATCATCCTATGAAAACGCACATGGAAGTGAAAGAGTTAAGGCAAGCTCTCATCACCATGATCTCATCAGAGACAACCGAGAAAGGTATAAAAATTCTCGATAGTCTAGTGTTCATTTTGATTACAATCATGTTGCTAACAATGAACATAGATCATGGCATCAGAAAACATGTAGTTATTGTGGATTACATAATCATGTCTTTGTTAAGTGTTGGAAAATAATGGCAACACAAAAGGGAAAGAGGCATGAGATGCCTTCTCCACAGTAGGAAAAGAAGGTAAATAAGGTCTAGAGGATGAAAACTCATTGCAGTCATTGCGAAAGAAGTGGCCATTAGAGAGCCACGTGTTGGAGACTCCATCCAAATCAACGCCTTAAGGACAAAGCGTCAGTATAGGAACCAGTTGAAACAATTGTTCGACGAGAAAATGCGCCACAGAGAGGTGACCCATTCACTTTGATAAGAGAAATGGTTTTTCTAGGTTTGGTAGCATGTTTGGCCTTACTTTGTCAATCATATGTTGCAATTTAAAATGTGAAAGTGATGATGTGTTTTCCATTACTTGTGAAGAAACAATGATGTTTTTTTCCTTGTATTGATAGCTCGGGTATTGATTCCATTTTAATGTAAACTTGACCACCGATTATGTGTTATAAACTCGTGGCAAGTGTGGGGAATGCTTGGGTCATAGATTGTTCATTTAGTTAAGAATGTAATTTACAAAATATTGTACTATAGGTTTGCAAAGGATGGAGGCGTCAACTTATCGCTTATGGCTCCGAAGGAAAAATGTGAAGTAGAATGAAGGGTGACCTTTCAAGACATTTGTGGCACAGAAAAGGTACAAAGCAGCTACATATTATGTTCATGCTTTTAGTGGAAAAAAATATCCTCAGTGGGGAGGATTGATCCAAGTGGCTCCAGATACCCTCAGGAGACCAAGAGGGTTGTTGTTTGGTCAAAATTTAAGGTAGTTGGATGGCTCTTGAACTAGGTTCAGATTGAAGTACTCGTCGCCCTCATTCCAACGGTGTGAACGGATCTCTAATCCAAGCTCGTATGGAGAGTTAGAGCGAGTCAATTTTTTGGTCAAAGTTGGGCAGTGGGCTAGTTTTAAGTGTCCCACAAATTCACCATCAACTAGTAGGGAACCCAGCTCTCTAAAATAGGAGAAATTGTGGCCTCTTTAAAATGCCCAATGACCCTTATTTTGGAAAAAATTGAAAATGACCACTATTTATTATAATAAAAAAAATAAAAATAAAAAAGGGGTGGCGGGCCATGACCCTTGCCACCCCCACAGAATACCATTACAAAATCTATATATATATATATAAAATGGTTCGATAGGCCGTGACCCCCGCCGAACCCCGTGGCCCACCCACCATATACCATATAATAATAATAATCGTGGGGCCGGGGCCCGTGGCTCTGACCTGGATCTCGCCCACCGTTACAGCACCACCATTGTATCCTTTGCACTATGTTAAGAGCCACGACAATGACTGGGGCCGACGGGGCTTGAAGCTGCCCGGGCCACGTGGATTGGCCCCCACAGGGCGACCCCATATTTAAATATATTTCAAACATATTAAAACCAAACCAAACCACTATATAACAATGCACTCATTTAAATACATTGCAATCAAAACAAATTCATTTTTAAACAAAAAAATTCAAAGATATGGTAAGTATGGAGTGGGCTGGGTTTGAACCCGACCCACCTCCACATCAACCACCCAACTTAGCCGCTAGGCCAATGACCACAACCTTTTAAACTTCTCCCTCCATATAATATATAAACTCGAATTCACAGATCACCAGAGCAAAACAGATGTGGAATGGAACGGGACGGAGGAGCCCGAGAACGGAATGGAGAACATGGTTTTGTATAGTGGAACCATGAAACAGTTCCAGGAGGTAGAATGATGGCATGGATTTCGAGACAAAGAATATTTTGTTGATGTCCAAAGATTCTTTGGGAGGTAAAATTTCTCTTTGTGGAAATGCATTCATATTTACAGTCATTTTTCTCATATTTTCGCAGGAAACGCAATGGCAAGGTTAGATTTACCTTTTGGGTAGTGGATTTGCAAATTCCCAGTAGAAGAGAATATTCGAGAATCTTGAGGGAATCTCCCTCATTCCTTAGAGGCCAAAATTCGTCGGAGTTAGAATGAGGTCAAATTTATACTCATTCTTCTTAGAATTTCGCAAGGATTTCAATGGTGAGGGCATATTCCTATTTTAAGTTGCAGATTTAGAGTTAGCCATGGACCAACATAATTGAGGAATGTAGGGGGAATCTAAAATATTCCCTATGGCCCAGATTTCGACTGTGTCAGAATTCAAAAAATTGACAATCGATCCTACACCTCTAGGCGACACGAAACGAATGGTGTAGTCAGATTTTCCATATGAGCTGTTTATTTTTCAACCATTTTCTAGATTGGAGAAACGGTATCAGAATTCAGAGTGTGGGTAGTTGATTTCATGCCATTTGATACCATGAATTTGATGGTGCATTCAGATCCAGTAGTTGAGCAGCTTATTCTTCAGCCAACATCAGTGTTGAGGTATATGAAGTGTTGTTTCCATGTACTTCATTGATCATTGTTGTGTGATGTTTTATGTCATGTCGATTCCTACTTGATGTATGATGCAGAATCTTGATGTTTATGTTATGTGATATGTATTTATCATGGATGTTCATTTATGTTCTGAGATCCCTTTGTTGCCTTGATGGTGGGATACTCTTTGTCATCATGTGTGAGGTTGTCATGCTGATAGGAGGTTTGTTATGAGTGAGAGTTCCTTGTAGCAGAATGTCTCGTGGAGAGACTTTGCCACTCATGTTAAGGGAAAATTTCCTTGTATGACAAGTAAATAGCATCCATGTACATCATCACCATTTCTAGCACCAAATCAAGCGGCCAACACCATTGAGACAATGAGGCTTGGAGACATAGTCCACACTGGGTGAACTCTGTTATTAAACGTCTTGTGTTTTGTTGTGTGATTGTTGACATGTTTTCCTCTTAATAATATCTGCATATGTGTCCATTAATTCTTTGATAAAATGAAATTCTAATACATCATAGAAGTAAAATATCATGTGTAAATCCTGTAGTTGACGGACCAAGATCAGAGGGCACTTAAGGAAATGCATTCGGGCGGGTCAGGTCAGGTCGTGCCGTGTGAGGGTGCCCAAGGAAATGTGTTTAGGCAGGTTGGGGCGGGTCGGCTCAGGTCATGTGAGGGCGCCTAGGGAAACATGTTTGGGTGGGTCAGGTTGGGTTGGGTCGTGTGAGGGTGACCATATAAAAAATGCTAAGTTGTGACCGCCCGTGTGCCTTGTGCATGTTTTGTGTGATCTATTTTCCATTTTCTCCCTCCTACCTTCATTCATGCGGGTTTATTCGTGTCGTGTGATGGCGCCATAGGAAACACGTTTGGGTCAGATTGTGTGAGGGAGGCCATATAAAAAATTATAAGGTGTGACTGTCTATGTGCCTTGTGCATGTTCGTGCATCCTATTTGTCATTTTCTCACTCATTATTTCGACATTCGGGCCTATTGGGTTGGGTTGAGTCGTGTGATGGCACCCAAGGAAATGCGTTTGGGTCAAGTCGGGTCGGGTTAGGTCATGATGTACTGTGAGGGCACCTAAGGAAATGCGTTCGGGCAGGTCCGGTTGGGTCAGGTCATGTGAGGGTGCCCAAATAACGCGTCAGGGCTATGTTGTGTTGGGATTGTGTTAGGGCTCCCAAGGAAACACGTTCAAGCAGGTTAGTTTGGGTCCGGTACGGTCATGATGTGTGAGGCCACCAAAGGAAACGCATTCGAGCAGGTCGGCTCAGGTTGGGTCGTGTTGTGTTAGGGCGCCTAGGAAAACACATTCGGGCGGGTCAGGTCGGGTCGTGCCATGTGAGGGAACCCAAGGTGTTAGTCATCAGTAATTTTCACTATCCGTAGATGACTAATTATTGGTTCTAGATTTCTAAAAACAAAATTCCATAAACATTGTGATTTTTAGAAATCTCACTGCCTTCATTATCCTTATAGAATTTTTTTTACTATCCTACCATTTTTCCATTTCATGATCACCTTGTAACTCCTATAGAATCCAAATGGCTTGTGCCTATCATTTCCATCCTTTTTCCTACCCATAATCTCATTACTTTTTTTATCCCTTGCCTATGACTCCATTGTCCATCTAAGGTTTTTGAGGGAATTTTTCATGGTTTCATGACTTCCATGGTTAAATCATCAACAAGGCGTGTATCTTGATGCTCTTGCACTTCCTCCTATCCTTAATATACCTTCATAAACACTTCCCATCACTCCTATCCCTCAAAATCATCATTTCTCTACAAAGCCTAGCCTATTGCTACAATTTGACACTTTTTCGAGACTAGGCCTGTGTTTTTCCATTTTGGACCCCTTCCCTCACTCAATCCTTAAAATTCCACTTTCCCCTACTCTCTAAAATCCATCCTTATTCCCCAAAATTTCCCCAATAATTTAGACAACCCTTAACCCCTTCATTCCCCTCCCTCTACAAGGGAGTCCTAAATCCCTTGTTTTGCCTACACCAAACCCTAATTTCCCCTTCCAACTAAGCTAGGGTTTGCTATGGAAAGGAGTAATAGGAGAAAAATATTCATATGATAGATCATATCATAAAACATAAATTCATACCAACTCATAAACATCAAGCCTCCATCATTTTCCAAGAATTCATTCCAAAGGCCAAGTCATTTGCCACACCTAGGGCCAGTTTTTCTTAAAAATATGTTTCTGACCAAACCGAGATGAATTTTCGAAACATGAGAGAGGGTTTTGTCCATCATAGGTCCAAGAATAAAAACCTCCTTCAGTTTTACACAGGTATCCTGGTTTGGGATAAATGTCAACAATACAGGTGTCACGGGAGAATTTATGCACTCCTGGAGTGACCTTGGGAAAGTTAGGTTTTCTCATAGCTGGAGTATCCAAATGACTTTCTTGATGAGTCAAATGACAACTAGACTTGAAGATATTTCCAATGAGCTATCTTGAGCTCAAATTTTAATTGAGGAAGGCATCCAAAAGTGGTCTACACTAGAACTCTGCATTTCTGCACCATCATTCAGCAATTTTTGACCAGTCTTGGGAAATCAAATTTTGACAGGGAAAATAAACTCCGATAAGAGAAAAAATGGTATATTTGGAAAGTAGACCGGTTAATATTTCCAACAAGCTATCATGGGCCCATTTCTGACACCAGGAAGGCCTCCAAATTCCTTATGAAAAATGGCGTTGTGCGCTAATGAGTTGGTGTTGCGCCCCTGGCAATGTTTTCCCATGTAAATTACACATGGCACTCCGCGCCTGGGAGGTGGTATTGCGCCCTTGGATAGGGGGGCCTCCTCAACCCTTAAAACACTCAATTCACTCCCAGACTCTTGTTTAATGTCCTCCAGGCATATTGAAGGTTAAGTACCATCACATCAACCCATTTCCAAGAATTTTTTCCATCATTTTATGGAAGGAAGTTGAAGTCCAAAGAAGGAACCCTAGGTCCTCCCTCACCTTGTCCTAAAAACATCAGATCAAGGAGAGAATGAGGATAAGGAAGAAGATACAAATGATGAAGAGGATAAAAAGGAGGATGATGAAGAAGATATAGAGGTAGAAAATGATCAAGAAGAGGACAGTTTAGAACAAAATGAAAATGATGAAAAGGCAGAGGATGATGAAGAGGAAGAAAATTCTGAAGAGGAAGAAAATGATGATGAGGAAGAAGAAACAAATGAAGAAGGAACATATAATGAAGAGGTAGATTATGAAGACAAAGGTAGTAATGAAGAGAAAAGTAGTGATAAAGAGGATAAATAAGAAACATATAATGATGAAGAGGCAGATGCAAGAAATGAAGAAGAGGATGACAACGCAGAAGATGTGGAAGAGGATGAAAATGATGAAAATGAAACAATGAGGAAAGTTCAGAAGCTAAAGGTAGCATGGATGAAAATGAAAACAGTGAGGACATTATAGAGGACAGTAAAGAGGTTGAGGAAAATGAAGAAACTGATAAATATAACTCTAACAGTGACCCCACAGAAAATGATAATGGCCATAATAATGATGAAGAGGAAGAAAAAAACAGTGATGAAAAGAACAGTTACAAAGAGGCCAGCAATGAAGAAGAGGAGGACAATGCAGAAAATAAGGACAACAATGACACTTATGAAACAAGCCTCAGTCATGAAGATAGTAATCAAGATGAACAAAATGAAGATGATAACTGTGTAGAAGGTCAAGAAGAGGCTAATGTCAGCCATGAAAATAATGAAAAAACCATTATGACTGATAGCCCTAATAATAATGATAGCAGTGACTATATGAACCAAAAAGGCAGCCAAGAGGTTGATGACAATGGTGAAGATCATAACAATAATGCTAGAATGGAAGAAAATGAAAGTGACTCTCAAGAGGGTAGTCAAGAACACAATATAGGAGACATAAATGCAAAGATCATTGATGAAAATAAAGGCAATCTTGAGATCAGTCATGGTAAGGGCATTTTAGTAAAAAAATTTGAGTTTCTCCCTCTCACATATCAAAAAGGATCAAGGCTTGTATTTGCTGCCTCCAAAAGGCAAGGGACCATGCCATCCACCTCAGCTCAACCATTAGACAAAGGGAAAAAAAAGGTAAAGGAAGAAGAAGATCATGACGTTAAGAGGGAATTTGAGATCATTCAAGTGGACAGTGATGAGGAGAATGAAGCAAGGATCGCAAACTTGCTCCTCCATGACAAAAATGCACGAATTGAAGACCTCCAAGAACATTTGAATAGGGCCAAGAATGTAAAAGATGCCCTTGACTTGGAGAACATGCAACTAAGAGAAAAAATTGCAATCTATGAAGCTAGAGCCATCAAGGCCCAAAAAGAAGCCCAAAAGGCACAGGTGAAACTAGATGAGTTCATGGGAACTTATGAAGAGAGTGAGGATGAGGAAGGAAAATCTAGGAGGAGACCTAGAACCATAGGATTGAGGAAGGCATTGGCAAAACAAAGGGAAGAAGAATCGGCCTTAGCAAAACAACTTCCTCTCAGTGAAATCCTTGCAATGGAAATTGAACATGATCGGGAGCCTTGGTTGGAGAGAGCCAACATACAATTGGAGGCTAAATTGAAGAAAGCAAATCAAGATCTTGACCTCCAAAGAAGGATGACTAAACATTATTCCCGGAGAAACCAAATTGCAAGGGCTAAAGTGAAAAAGGCTCAAACCAAGCTCCAAGCACTAAAAGAAGAAAAAGGCCAAGCTATACTTGGGATCTTGGCACAAGCTTCTCCACAGGTCTCTAAAAACCCATGATGCATACTTCCACCAAATTTGGGAGAATTTTGACAAGTTTTGGTTTTTTGCTAATTTTGAGGGCCAAGGGGGTAACATAGATGGTGCTACGCTTTTTCTCATCACATCTTCAGGAGGAAAGGATCACATTTTTGGAATCCTCATCTCAAATTTATCATGCTCACAAAGTTTCAGATCAATTGGAGTTGTTTTGGTCCTCCAAAAGGGTAAAAAACACCCTAATTTTCACCATTTTGTCTGCTTTTCAGGGCATGTGCTACCCCTTTACCAGCCTTGGAATTTTTTTATTTTTGAGCAGGTTTAAGAGGTCCAATCATAGAAACAAGGGTATTTCTCGAAATTATACTCAAAGGGCTTTCCAATGAGCCGTCACGAAGCCTATTCCGACATCGGGAAGACATTCAAAACACTGCTGCAAGATGACCCATTTTTCTTGCTCTTGTGCTACGCCCTTGGCATGGAAATTCATCTTAAAACACAGTGTTGCACCCTTAGTAGAGGAAAAGTCAAAAATGTATGCTTTGAAAATTTTAGGAAGCTTGTCAGACCTCAAATTTCAATTTCTTTTCTAAAAATGACCGAAAAGATATTTTGTGCCTTGGTCCTTGCAAGGTCTCAAGGACAATAGTGACATTTCTGATTAGCCAATAGGCTTCTAGAGACTCTATTAGGTTTTTCTCCTCTTTGCTTGTTAAAATTAGCATTGAGGATTCATTTTTAATGTTGGCATTTGATGAGTTTTGAGAGAAATACATGGTTCTTTGAGGTTAAAGAGCAATTTGGTGTTGTGGAGCTTGTGGATGATTTACTTTGATTGATGATGATGAAGGCTGCTTGCAGGATCCCTGAGCTTGGTTTATGGTGATGTGTCTATACTTTTTTCATGTTTTCTTGTTTATAATTGGGTCCATCCTTCTATGTTGCAGTAGATCAGAAAAGTATAGGCTAATAATTGTTGTTTGAGGCACCTTAGTCCTTCTCGTTTACTATTGTCTTTGTGTTTTCCTTTGCTGGGTTAGTTTAAGGAATTCTTAGTTGCTCCTTAGACCCACCTAAGCTTATTTGTTTCATTAATTGTTTAATAAAGTATTTTTCAAATATGTTTCATGGTTATCCCTTCTTACTTGATACTATCTAAACTCTATTTTTGGAACCTCTCTTTGATGTATTACTTGCTAGGATTAGCCAAAGAGGCCATGTTTTGATCAAGCCCTTTGTCCATGCCTAATAGGTTTTCTTCAAATTTCTTTGTCACTTGATTTATGATGCTTAGGATTTCCCTCTTCATGGATTAAATTTATTTTTCATCTTATATGTTTTCAAATCTTGAAGGTGAAATCACTAGGAGTTAAATGAGTTTCTCGCCTTCTATATTTCATTGGAATGTTTGTCTTGAATGCTTATTAGCTTAAGTTGAATCAAAGAGTTACTGGTTTGCCCTGTCTATTGATTTATTCATGATTTTAATGGTATTTGAGACCTTCTTGTTTATGGGTATATGACAAAGGATTCTTAACTGCCCTTTGCCCTACCTTGTTTCCCCAACTTAATGTCCATTTCACTTCACACATAACCTTAAATATCCATTGACCACACTAGATTTTCCCTGTGATGCACTCTAACTCATTGTTGAGATATCCATAACTTTCATAGACTCCATAGCCCAAATGATTCGATGACCTCTCACTCCACCTATCCTACTTGATCATCTTACGCAACCAAACAAACAACAAACCCTACACTTAACAATTAGCTTAAAATCAACCATATAAAGCAAACAAGTTCACACCCTTTGCATACAATAGAGAGAGCCCTCTCTGAGTCTAGGAAGGCTAGGTCCTAGGACTCCAAAGACTGGTATGATGTTACTCTGTGCATTTGGTCTACCAATCTGCTAAATCACGGGACCCTAACACGAGGAAACACGTTCGGGCGGGTCGGGTCGGGTTAGGTCGTGTGAGGGCACCCAAGGAAACACGTTTGGGTGGGTCGGGTCAGTTCAGGTTGGATCATGTGAGGGCACCCAAGGAAACATGTTTGTGCAAGTCAAGTCAGGTCGTGTGAGGGCACCTAAGGAAACATAGTCAGGCAGGTCAGGGCAGGTCGTGACGTTTGAGGGCGCCCAAGGAAATGCGTTCAGGCGGACCAGGGCAGGTTGGGTTGTGTGAGGGTGCCTAGGGAAATGCATTTGGGTGGGTTGTTTTGAGTCGGGTCGGGTCGTGTGAGGGTGCCCAGGGAAACGCGTTCAGTCAGGACGTCGAGTCAGGTCAGGTCGGGTCATGTGTAGTATTCCAAATTAGGAAAGACAATAATATTGAACACAAAATTGGAATGTACAACAAATAATAATGAAAAACACATGATAAAATCATAGATACATTATATTATGTGTCACATTAGAAAAATCTACAATGTGTTGAGGAACAAATCACTCAAACTAGGCAAACAAGCCTCCAAAGCCCAAATACACTAGAATCCCAAATGATGCTGCTACACAGAAATGCTGGAATACATGACAGTGTAGTCCCACTGAGGGTTAATACTATGTAAAATGGAAACAAGTGGATCTACTAATATGATACTCAAAAAGAGTTGAAAATGGAGATCTAGTCTCTCAAACACAATCCCAATATAACTCGGCAAGGGTTTCTTGAAATACACAAGATGCAAAAAGTGTAGACTGAAACTCTGTGGCTGAATCACGTTGTATCATTGAATATCTACTGAAATATGGCTGAAATAACAAATATATGGCTGTATCTCCTCCTCCCTATCTTTCTGGGTGAAAGGTTGCTCCTTTCACTAGGAAACTAGCTCATAAACAGGGTTTCTCAACCCTCCACTGCAACACACTGAAAAATAATGTAGTTCCTCAAGGAGACTGCGCTGTGGTTGAAGGTGGTTTCTTGGCCCAATGCCAGATGGTGGAAATGAAGCTCAGAATAGCTCTCCTGAGTGGGCACTCGAAGTCCCTCGAGGTAGAGTGTGGGATTCCCACCTGGAAATTCCCTTGTACTAAATAGTACAACAAACTCTGCTAAAAAACTAAAGCATGCAAGAAGTCATAAGAATCAAACATAAACAATATTTTGAATGCCTCTCATGGCTTACATCCCTTTGCTTATATTCTTGGCGAGCTTCCTCAACCTTGGCCCCACTAATTTATGATGCTACTTCCATGCAAAGAGTCCTCCAAAATTGCGCTGTCCCCACTAGCTCTACTCTCTCCTTTGGCAGCACTGTCGATTTGGTCAATCTTGACCCAGTCTACATGCATTTCCCCATTTCACACCCAAGGTGGCTTTATTTTGACAATATAAACTAATCCACATCCATACTAGAGGTGGTTTATTCCTACTAAAGAGATTTAAGGGTCTCTTTATGATCCAAGTGGATATCGATGGCCACCCACCAATTCCATTTGGACCCGCAACATCAATTCTCTTAGTTTTTCATCTTCAGCACAAATTACTATTTTTAGCAGGTTTTTGGGTTCTGCACTCTCGGAGCCATTTTGGGGACTTAATTCTAGGTGGATATTGGTGGCCACCCACTGATTCCATTTGAACCCCCACCATCAGTTCTTTCAGTTTGTAAGTTTTAACACAACTTACTATGTTTAGCAGTTTTTCGAGTCTTGAACTTCCAGAGCCATTTTGAGGCCCTAAACGATGCTTTTTTCTCACTCAAAATTTTCATTCCTAAAATATATATTTCTAACGAGCTATTGAGCACGTCAAACGGAGATCGAATGCCAAAGTTTCATCCCCGGGAAGTTGAAACACCAATTTACCCAAACGAGACCCACAAATTTGGTGATTCATCTCCTAGGGTTAGGGTTTTGGACGTTTCAAATTTTACATTGTTTCTAAATAATAAATAGGCCTTCGAGCCTCATTGTAACACAGTTCAGGCATTGGTAGCCAACACATCTCTTCTCAGAGATAAGTGCTACCAGTGCCCTAGCTCGCTTGATCCCATCATTTCAATTTTGTAACATAGTTTAGGGGCTTGTAGCCATCAAATCTCTTCTCAGGGATACGCTACCGGTACCCTAGCTCATTTATTTCCATTATGTCTGTAATAGGCCTTTGAGCCTCAATGTAACACAGCTGAGAGCCCTGCGCCTACCACATCTCTTCTCAGAGATAAGCTACCAGCACTCTAGCTAGTTTCCATTATGTCTGCAAGCATATTTTAGTAATTTGATTTTAATAAAAGGAAGCATTATTTCTGTTGCATCTCTATGTTTATGGTTATATCTATATTCTGTTGCGTTCCTTCATAAAATCCAGATCACTTTACCCCACTTATTCATCTAGACTATGAATAGAAGCAACATATAATATTCCAACTAGCTAAAAGCTAATTGGGAATATTACAGTCCTCCCCTCTCAAATGTTGCTTGTCCTCAAGCAATAGTAAAGAAGGATGCTGCAAAATATTCTCTCCTTCCCAAGTGGAATCCTCATCAGGTAGATTCCTCCATCGAATCAGATACTCTCTAATCACCCTATTTCTTAGCTGCCTCTCTTGAGTATCCAAGATAGCCTCCAGTTGCAAAACCAGATGGCCCTCATCATCAATAGGTGGGAGATCCATGGTGGCAACCACATGGTTTCCAATGGCCTTCTTGAGGCATGAGACATGAAAAATGTTGTGGATATTACTTCCAATAGGAAGCTCCAACTCATATGCTACTTCCCCAACACGACGGATCACCTTCTATGGCCCATAGAACCGAGGTCTAAGATTCTTAGCCCCCTTCTCCTTAAGTGTAGATTGTCTATATGGCTAAAGACGGAGATAGAAAAAATCATCCACCTCAAACTACCTCTCTATCTGACCATGGTCTGCATATAAATTTTGTTGGTTTTGTGTTGTAGCAATGCTATCCTGTAGGGACTAGAGTATAAACTGACTCTCCTAAATCCACTCCTTTTCTCTAAGAGCCTTTCTTTCCCCAAACATGACATCATAAAATGATAGAGCATCATACCCATAAAGAGCTCGAAATGGGGTCATGCCAATGGACATATGAAAGGTTGTGTTGTAGCAATACTCCCCCAAATGGAGCCAACACAGCCATGCCATTTGCTTCCCCGAAATATAGTTTCGTAAGTACCCTTCCAACCACTTGTTTACTATCTCTATCTGTCCATCGATTTGTGGGTGATAGCTGGTACTCAGTGTCAACTCAATACCCACTAACCAAAAAGCTCCTGCCAAAAGCCACCCATGAAGCGGCTATCCTGATCACTGAATATGGTCTTTGGAAGACCATGGAGTCTGAATACATCTCTAAAGAAGAGATCAGCTACCTATGAAGCAATATATCATGTAGAAATAACAAAGAAATGTGAATACTTTTTTAGTCGATCAAAAACTACAAAGATAAAATCTTTACCTTGAACCGTAGGTAGACCAGTGATGAAGTCCATGGAAATAATTTCCCACTTTCCATCCGAAATAGGGAGTGGTTGCAACAATCCTGCGGGATGGTTGTGCTCCCCTTTGTTCTTCTGGAAAACTACGCACTCCTTGATGTGTTGGAGCACATCCTCCTTGAGACCCTTCCATGAGAATCTCTCCCGAATAGATCGGTATGTCTTGGTGAATCCTTGATGCCCAAAAAGTGGTGAATCATGTGATGCTTGCAAAATATTCTTCTTGAGTCTAGAATCTCTAGCCAAGAAGACCCGATCTCGGTAATATATGACCTCATCCATCGCTCTATACCTCTCATCAGTCACTTGTCCATCTAGGAACTCACATGCAAAGTGGTCTTTGGAATACTCCACTAGTAACTGAGCCTTCTAATTTGTATCCATGCTCATTAACGACAGCGTTGTTGGCCTTCGAGTTAGAGCATCTACCACTACATTTCTCTTCCCCTTGAAATATTCAATGTCAAAGTCATAGGCTTGGATCTTACTCATCGATTTCCACTGTCTCTCCTGAAGCTGCTTCTTCTTAAGAAAGAACCGAAGACTATTGTGATCAGTCTTCACTCAGAATCTGTTACCCACCAAATATTTTGAACTTGGCTAAGGAATGGATAATATCCAACATATCCTTATCATATATTGGATACAGTTTCTCATGTGGCACAAAATTCTGACTCTCAAAAGATATGGGGTGTCCCCCTTGCATCAACACTACTCCAATGCCCTCTCCCGAAGCATCACATTCCAACACAAAGGGTTGGGTAAAATCTGGTAGAACCAATACTGGGAAGCTACTCATCACCTCCTTGAGCTTATCAAAATCTCTCTACATTGTGGTTGTCCAACTAAAAGCTCCCTTCTTATTCAGATCTGTGAGTGGTGCTGCTAGTTGAGAGAACCCTTTAACAAACTTCTGGTAGTAGGTGGAGATGCCTACAAACCCCCGAAGTTCTGTGACATTCTTTGGCTCAGGCCAATCTCTAATAGCACGGATCTTCTCTTCATGAACTCTAACTCCATATACTCCAATGATGTGGCCCAAATAGAGCATCTCTTTGAGTCCAAATTCACACTTGGAGAGCTTAGCATAGAACTTCTGCTCCTCAAGAATGCATAATATCATCTCAATATGTTGTAGATGCTCCTCCCATGTGCGGTTGTAAATAAGAATGTCATCAAATAAGACCAATACAAACTTCCTCAAGTGACCACAAAAAATGTGGTTCATGCAAGAATGGAATGTTTCTGGAGCATTGGTTAGCCCAAAAGGCATCATCAAGAACTCAAAATGGCCATAGCTCATCCATAAATTCATTGATCCTGGGAATTGGGTACCTGTTATTCATTGTATTTTTGTTCAAGGCCCTATAATAAATGCACATCCTCAATGTGCCATCCTTCTTCTTCACCAAAACCATTGAAGAGGAAAAATGACTGGTGCTAGGTCAGATGTGTCCTAAGGCCAAAAGCTCCTGAATGGATTTTTCAATCTCATCCCTGTAGGCTTTAGGATGCCTATAGGGTGTGGTGATCACTTCTTGGATCCCCTGATCCAACTCAATATTTTTCTCAAACCCTCAGTCAGGAGGTATCCTGGGTGGAATATCTCCAAATACTATAGAATAATGGTCCAAAATTGACTGTACATCCGAGTGTACTGGTGCATCCTTTCCCCCTGATTCTTACATATGCAGTTCCACTTCCCACTCTATGTTCCCTCTATGTAAATTAGCCTCCATCCTGTGTCCTGAGACAATCTGGGGTGGATAGGTGTGTATGCCTTTGATTTTATGATGTTTACCACTCCCCTTCTCTGTCCATTCTATCTCTAATGTTTCCCAATCTGTGGTAACCTTCCCTAAGGTGATTAACTACTGGACACCCAATATCACATTGTTGTCTAGAATATCAACCACAAAGAAGTGGTATGTCAATGTGTAGGTCCCCATAATCATGGTTAATTCCGGAACATATTTGGCACACTGCATGGTTCTAGCTCCTGGAACCAAAACCAAGAAGCCCTCAAAGTCATTTATGTGAATGCCCCTCCTCTGCACCAACCGAGTATCAATAAATTTATCGGTGGCTCCACTGTCTACCAATACCAATACTCTTTGTCCCAGAATAGTGCCTCTAAATCTTAATGTTAGATACTTGGGAACTCCCTGTAAAGCTGCAGGAGTCCCTCCCATCCGAGCAAATTCTCCCACCACACCTCTTGTTGGTGGTGCACCTTCTTCTACTACTAAAGCGGTGGTCTCCTTCTCCTCATCAGAAAATATCTCAATACAATGTGCCTTCCCTATAACACATTGGTGGTTTGGTACCCATGGCTCTCGACAAGTGAAACAAAGTTTCCTTTCCCTTAGATTTCCCTGGGCATTATCATCAAGATATTTCTTCTTATGATTCTCCTTTGTTTGAGAGGAGAACTTCTGCTAAAAATGGGTGTTTGCCTTGGGTAAAGCATGTTGTAGGTCTCTAGCCCTCTCCATAGCTTCTTGGAGCATAGTTGGTCTAGTGGATTTCACCAACCCATGCAATGGTTCAACCAACCCATAAATGAACGTGCACACTCTCCTAGTCACAGTGAGGTCAGACACCATGACTGAAAGATTTAGAAACTCAGAGATATAAGTTATGGATCTCCTTTTTTCTTGAGCTTAGTTAGCTCAACAAAATGTGCATCTGGATTCCTGGGATCAAATCTCTCCACCAACCTCCAGGTTAGGTCTACATAAGAATTGACACTAGCATGCCAAGTGTAGATAGGCCATGAACCCACCATTCATGTGCTTCAGCTTATAGGTGCAGTGTTACTATTTTGATAACCTCCATTTCTGAAACTCTATTGAGTTGAAAATAAGTATCAAACTTCTCTACCCAAGACTTAGATGTGCACTTGGGTGATCCATCATAAGAGGGAAAAAATAACCTGCCCATAGTGCGATGTAGATCTTGGTTTTGCATGTACCCTCCACTTTTATGGGGATTGGAGGATCTCCTCCCATCCTTGATCCGATAGAACTCCTAAAAGTTCAAATGCTCCTTGAACCTCTGAGATTGAGATTCATATTCCAAAAACCAGTCACCAAGGGTTTCTTCCCTTAATGACCCTCCCACCTCACTTCCCAATGATAGGAATGTGGGAATAGTGGAGCGTTGTGAAGAAGGTTGTACTACTGGTTGTTCACACCATGAATGTGAAGTGTCGAAGCTTTCTCCATGATGAAACCCTATAAGGGATTCCTTATACCTTTCTAATCTCATTTCCCTGATATCTTTTTCAATTTTTTGCATGGTCTGAAGAAGAATTTTTGGGATATCTTTCTCCTCCATTTCTATAGATGTATTTCCCCACAAGCTGAGCCAAGATTATGCTCTGATACCATTGTAGTATTCCAAATTAGAAAAGACAGTAATATTGAACACAAAACTAGAATGTACAACAAATAATAATGAAAAACACATGAGAAAATCATAGATCAATTATATTATGTGTCACAGTAGCAAAATGTACAATGTGTTGAGGATCAAATCGCTCAAACTAGACAAACAAGCCTCCAAAGCCCAAATACACTACAATCCCACATGATGATGCTACACAGAAATGTCAGAATACATGATAGCACAGTCCTAGTGAGGGTTACTGCTACTAGAAAATGGAAAAAAGTGGATCTACTATTATGATACTCAAAAAGAGCTGAAAATGGAGAAATAGTCTCTCAAACACAATCCCAAGATAACCCGACAAGGGTTTCTTGAATTACACAAGATGAAAAAACTGCATACTACAACTCTGTGGCTGAATCACACTGTATCGCTGAAGCTCTACTAAAATATGGCTGAAATAAAAAATTATATGGTTGTATCTCCTCCTCCCTAGCTTTCTGAGTGAAAGGTTTCTCCTTTCACTAGGAAACTAGCTCATAAACAGGGTTTCTCAACCCTCCACTGCAACACATTGCAAAATAACGTAGTTCCTCATAGAGACTATGCTATGGATGAAGGTGGCTGCTTGGCCCAATGCCGGATGGTGGAAATGAAGCTCAAAATATCTCTCTTGAGTGGGGACTTGAAGTCCCTCGAGGTAGAGTGTGAGATTCCCGCCTGGAAATTCCGTCGTACTAAACAGTACAACAAACTCCACTAAACAACTGAAGCATGCAATAAGTCATAAGACTCAAACATAAACAATATTATGAATGCCTCTTGTGGCTTCCATCCATTTCCTTATATTATTCATGAGCTTCCTCACCCTTGGCCCCACTCATTTATGATGCCACTTCCACGCAAATACTCCTCCTCAAAAATTGTGTTGTCCCCACTAGCTCCACTCTCTCCTTTGGCAACGTTGTTGATTTGGTAAATATTGACCCAATATACATGCATTTCCCCCTTTCACACCCAAGGTGGCTTTATTTTGACTATCTAAACTAATCCACATCCATACTAGAGGTGGTTTATTCCTACTAAAGATATTTAAGGGTCTCTTTACCCCACTTATTCATCTAGACTATGAATAGAAGAAACATATAATATTCCAACTAGCTAAAAGCTAATTGGGAATATTACATCGTGTGAGGGTGGTCGTATAAAAAAAAACTCAAAACAAAAGAAAACAAGTCTCCATTCTTATCAAGTCATGTTGGGGTACTAGGTAGCAGAATATAATCTATAAAAGAAAACAACTCCAACATTTCAGAATGAAGTATGAACAAAATGAACCATTATTTAGACTCCATTTTAAGCCAATAAACCAAATTTATCAATGCAAGGATCTACAATCCCAGTTTTGTGCAGTATTTTCCATCTAACATTATATGCATACTGGCCATTTACAAATGGAGTATGTTGACATAAATTGAAGATTCCTTGATGTGAGTTCTTGTATGGAAATTTAGTACAACAAAAATGGAAATATGACAAACTCAAGGTCAACTCTGTAATGACATATTTTAATTTCTTTCTTGATCTATTGATGGCAAGTTTTTGTGGTGCATCAATTGTTATTTTTTATTTTAAATAATTTTTTCCTAATTGGTATCATGAGGACTCCTCTAGAGCTACTCTACAGGTTGGTGGGTAGCAGGCTCCATGATTATTATTATATCTGCTTTGTAAATGATAAGCACTCTTTTGTGGTCTAGCTTTTTTTGGGCACCTCATAGCCCTCTCACTTTTTCGGAACCAGAATTTTCATGGGTGAACTATATTTGAGCCTCCCTATTGTTCTAAGGCTCCATTTCATATTCATACTTATTTTTTTCCTCTATCCCCAAATATTCCTTTTGAGAGTTTTCCATAATTAGTCTTAATTTTTAATCAATAGATTTTTTCCTTCCACTTTGTGTTTAGTTCCCTCCACCTTTCAAGATGAAATACTTGCTACAAATACAAATTTTGAATCCTATATCCAATGGGGTTTGTCTATTAGGAAAGGTATTTTAGAAAATTCTTCCAAACCATTAAGGTTTTTGATGAATTTAGATTTTTCCATGGAGCTTGAATCCTTAGCCACAATTCCCAACCCCTAACCCATTTAACACCCTAAACCTCTAAACCCCTAACCCATTTAACCCCTAAACCCTAAACCTCTAAACCCTTAACCCCTAAACCCTAACCCTTAACCCCTAACCCATATAACCCCCTAAACCCCTAAACCCCTAACCCATTTAACCCCCTAAACCCTTAACCCCCTAGCCCCTTAAACCCTAATTCCTGGCCCTTAACCCATCTAACCCCCTAAACCCCTAAAACCCAAACCCATTTAACCCCCTAATCCCTAACCCTGTTAACCCGTAACCCATAACCCCTATAAGTGTCCTCCATCATCAATGTATGCGATGCATGATCCCAGTCCAACATGTTCATCAATTTATTCCTCTATTATTGACACATCTGCAACATCCTCTTCTTCACATGTCTCAACTTATTTTTCTTCATTGCATTCTGCAGCTCCATCCTGCTCCATTGCCCAACCAAGTCAAACAAGCTCTAATTCAACATTCTCCTCCAAGACTTCAAGTCCAACACGAATCCGTGGGTGCTCTTCTTTCATATGCCTAAAACTTTACAATGTATGAAAAATCCTCCCTTGACATTCCTCCCAACTTTCCATGTCTTGTTATGCAGCTTCAACCCTGACCAATGTATTGCCCCTGCCTATGTTTCACTGAGAACAACCAATATAATGTCCAAGATTTGATATAAACTGCACCCCTTTTGTTGTATTCGGGTCAGGTCGGGTCAGGTCGAGTCGTGTGAGGGCGCCCAAGGAAACACGTTCGGGTGGGTCAGGTCGGGTCATGCCGTGTACTGAGGGTGCCCAAGGAAGCACGTTCGGGTGGGTCGGGTCAGGTCATGTCATGTGAGGGTGCCCAAGGAAATGTGTTCGGGCAGGTTGGGTCGGGTCGAGTTGTGTGAGGGTGCCCAGGGGAAATGTATTTGGGCGAGATAGGTCGGGTTGGGTCAGGGCGTGCGAGGGTGCCCAATGAAATGTGTTCGGGCTAGTCGCACGGTCTGGTCATGTGAGGGCGGCCATATAAAAAATGCTAAGTTGTGACCGCCTGTGTTCCTTGTGCACGTATAAAAAATAACTCAAAATAAAAGCAATTAAGTCTCCATTCTTATCAAGTCATGTTGGGGCACTAGGTAGCTGAATATAATCTATAAAAGAAAACACTTCCAACATTTTAGAATGAATTATGAACAAAATGAACCATTACTTAGACTGCATTGTAAGCCAAGAGACCAAATTTATCAATGCAAGGATCTACAATCCCAGTTTTGTGAAGTCTACTCCATCTAACATTATAAGCATACTAGCCATTTACAAATGGATTATGTTGATATAAATTGAATATTCCTTAATGTGAGTTCATGATATGGCAATTTAATACAACAAAAATGGGAACATGGCAAACTCAAGATCAACTCTATAATGACAAATTTTAATTTCTTTCTTGATCTATTGATGGCAATTTTTTGTGGTGCATCAAATTTTTTTTTTCTTTTAAATAATTTTTTCCTAATTGGTATCATGAGGACTCCTCTAGAGCTACTCTATAGGTTGGTGGGTAGCAGGCTCCAGGATTATTATTATCTCTGCTTTGTAATTTATAAGCACTCTTTTGTGGGCTAGCTTCTTATGGGCACCTCATAGCCCTCTCACTTTGTCAGAACTAGAATTTTCATGGGTGAACTATATTTGAGCCTCCTTATTGTTCTAAGGCTCCATTTCATAGTCATACTTCCTTTTACCTCTATCCCCAAATATTCCTTTTGAGAGTGTTCCACAATTAGTCTTAATTTTTAATCAATATATTTTTTCCTTCCACTTTGTGTTCAGTTCCCTCCACCTTTCAATATGAAATACTTGCTACAAATACAACTTTGGAATCCTATATCCAATGTGGTTTTTCTATTAGGAAATGTATTTTAGAAAATTCTTCCAAACCATTAAGGTCTTTGATGACTTTATATTTTTCCATGGAGCTTGAATCCTTAACCACAATTCCCAACCCCTAACCCATTTAACCCCCTAAACCTCTAAACCCCTATCCCATTTAACCCCTAAACCCTTAACCCCTAACCCCTAAACTCTTAAGCCATAACCCATTTAACCCCATAAAACCATAAACCCCTAACCCATTTAACCCCCTAAACCCTAAACCTTTAAACCATTAACCCCTAACCCCTTAAACCCTAATTCCCGCCCCTAACTCATTTAACCCCCTAAACCCCTAAAACCCTAACCCATTTAACCCCCTAAAACCCCCTAAACCCTAAACCCTATAAGTTTCCTCCATCATCAATGTTAGCAAAGTGCACGATCCCAGTCCAACGTGTTCATCAAGTTATTCCTCTATCATTGACACAACTGCAACATCCTCTTCTTCACATGTATCGAATTCTTCTTGTTCATTGCAATCTGCAGCTCCATCCTACTACATTTCCCAACCAAGTCGAAGAATATCTACTTCAAAATTCTCCTCCAGGACTTCAAGTTCAACACGAATCAGTGGGTGATCTTCTTTGACACGCCTCAACCTGTACAAGGTCTGAAAAATTCTCCCTTGAAATTCTTCTCAACTTAACATGTCTTGTTATGAAACTTCAACCCTGCCCAATGTCTTGCCCCTGCCTATATTTCACTAAGACCAACGAATATAATGTCCAAGGTTTTATACACACTACATCCTTGTCGTTGTATTCAGGTCAAGTCGGGTTGGGTCGGGTCATGTGAGGGCGCCCAAGGAAACGTGTTCAGGAAGGTCCGGTCAGGTCATGCCATGTACTGAGGGTGCCCAAGGAAACACGTTCAGGCGGGTCAGGTCGGGTCATGTCGTGTGAGGACACCCAAGGAAACACGTTTGAGCGGGTCGGGTCGGGTCGGGTCGGGTCGTGTGAGGGTACCCAGGGAAATGCGTTCGGGCAGGTTAGGTCGGGTCGGGCCGGGTCATGCAAGGGTACCCAATGAAACATGTTCGAGAGGGTCACGGGGTCAGGTCGTGTGAGGGTAGCCGTATAAAAAATTCTAAGTTGCAACTGCCTGTGTGCCTTGTGCATGGTCGTGCAACCCGTTTTCCATTTTCTCCCTTGTGACTTCATTTGGGCGGGTTAGGTCGTGCCGTGTGAGGGCGCCCAAGGAAACACATTCGATTTGGGTACACGGGTCAGGTTGTGTCATGTGAGGGAGGCCGTGTAAAAAATGCTAAGTTGTGACTGCATGTGTGCATTGTGGCGCACGTTTGTGTGACCTGTTTGCCTTTTCTCCCTCGTGCCTTCGTTCGGGAGGGTCGAGTAGGGTCTGTTAGGTTTGTATAATAATAGGAATCATAATTTTGAATTGGCTATGTTAAGTCGTGTAATATTGTACATACCTTTGAATTTCTGAAAATGTTTTCCATATTAAAAAATGAAAAGAGGGTATGTCCTAAAAGAATAATCAAAGGACCAAAAGAAAGAAAGATAAAAAAAGATATAAAATATGAACCCCATAAAAAGAAGCAAAAATAAATTCTGAAAGTGTTGCACATTCAAATGCCACTACTCTTAGTTTACTTTAATTTTGCAAATAAATTGTGTGCATCTTGTTCAAAATGCCACAATTCATGATGATCATGTCATCTAATCTTGATCATTCATTTCTTTAAATTTCATGTTATGATAGTTAGTGAATAAAGATCTGACCAAACCATTTAATTTTGGCATATCAATAGTTAGGTAGAGAATAAAAATGAGCTCATAAGTTTAATCTAAGCCATTGGAATATATAAGGTTGGAAATAAGTTAGTTTTCTTATAAAAATAAAATAAAAGGGTCAGCAAGCTCAAATGCACCCAATAAAGGAAAGGAAAAAATGTTAGGATGAATAAAAGGGTAGGTATAATACTTTCCAAAAAGTTCTATAAGCATCATTATGCTTATCCATTATCAAAAACATTTTCTAAACACCTTCCCCTTATCCTAAATCCCTTTCCCCTTGCTAAAAATCCTTTTCCCCTTTGAAATCCCTTTCCCCTTACTAAAATCCTTTAAACCCTTTCCCCCTTAAATAAAACTTTATGTTTTCATAAAAAAGAAAAAAACCTACTTTTTCAAAGTTAAAAGCGCGAAATAATAATCGAGCCCACTTTTTATTCTAAACCTCCTGCATAATATTTTTCACGACCCTAATATCATTTTACCCCTCCGCACATCTATTTCCTAACCCCATCTTCCTTTGAAAATCCGAAACCCTGTCAATTGTTTGATTACCGCTGAGTAGATTGGACGACCTCCGATCCATTTTGCACTCCCCGACGTTCGATGTTTAAAACCAAGTGGGGTGGGGGGTGAAAAATGGGTTTTTTTATTCCCCGTTCCTATGCCACACTACGCCACCAGGTTTTATCGCACCCTCTCATCCCAAACCACCAAACCACCCTTTCATCGTGTGATAAACCACCAAATCACCCTGCGTTGTACGATAAACCACCACATTTTAAAAATTATAAAACCCTGCCACTATTCCATTCATTTTCCTATCTCTGTCGAACTTGCAGAAAATACTGAAAGCCCGCTCGCCTCCCTGCAAACCTTTGTTTTCATTACAATTGTTTTATTTTTCTATGCAGGTGATTAACAGAACTAGGAGATGGAGAAGCAGTTTGATACTAGTTCCATCTTGTTTACTCTAGACCCATAGGATAAGAATTCGAAAATTTCTAGAGAAGAAATATTTTATCCCAACAGTATCTACACCAACAATACCAACAACCCATCCCACTGATGAGGCCAACATATTAATCAAAAGTTATGGAAGATATGTCTAGAGCTTTAGCCCAAGAAAAAAAGCTTAAAACTTTAGAAGACTTCTTTTACCTCCAGCATGAGGTAAATCACTTTGTTATAAATAAGTTTACATTTGCCAGATATTCAGAGGCAGATGAGGTTTACCACAGGATAATGAAAGTAAAAATCTGAGATGAAGAAACATGAGAGAAGTGGTGTGATTTACTGTAAAGGGTGAAAGAAAAGACAGTTCAAAGAACATACAGATAACAACAAGCAAAGAATCAGGGCCAGATATCAGTTAGTTGAAAGGTGTCACTATCTTTTTGCATAAAGATATTTTATTTTCCTAGGATAAATACTAATCAGTTGACAAGATATTTTGTAATATGTTGTATAAATACTTCTTTAATTTGAAGTATTAAGTGTGGATTTCTGAATATTTCCGTAGCTGATTGATCTCTTGCCTAAGGGTTATTGTACCAACTTCTAGTTGACAGACAAAACAAGTTATAAAGAAAATTATTTACATGATTCATGTGTTGAGCTATCTTAGTGAAGTATAAATTTCAATTTTTCATTTTCTCTTTCTAAGTATTCCATAAACTTATATGTGTTCAAAATTTGAATGTTATAACAAGAGTTGTACTGCAGAATTTGCTTAAACATTACACTCTGCTTTTAACTGTTATACATTTCTTTGTTTTCTTCTGATATCTGGTTAGCGAATTCTTAATTTCCCTCTGATCCCGATTGAATTCTTCATCCTTCTTCATTATCTGGTTTAAGGAATTCTTAATTGCTCCTTGATCCCGATTGAAAAATAACTTCACCATTCATCCTCGAGATCTGATATTTCTCACATATCTTTCCCTATAAAACTTTATTTATAGTTTTATTTTGTTCTAGTTTCAAATTATATTGAATCCATAGCCCAATGGAAAATGGAAAAGAACCTATTCATCTAAATCATTAATTCCACCAACCAATCAAAATCAAACCAAATTAAGCATACATAACTAGCCCAAAATCTATTAAACAAACAAAGTTAAATAATATAGAGAGGGCCCTCTCTGAGTTTAGGAAGGGTAGATCCTAAGCTCCAAAAGTGGTTTGTATTTACCTCTGATATTTATTTTAAACGCTTAGAATAACCTTTGGAAATTTTGGAGTGATAGCATATTGGCGACCATACTGAGGATAAATCGGTCCCTAGTTAAAATAAATCTTAAAGGAAACAATTTTGCTCATTTTTCACATTAAGGTTTTATAAGGTTGTCCGAATTTATCATTATAAGTTAAAATTTTGGCTTCTAAAAGAACATATTTTACAAGGGCTCATCCTGATCCACATCTTGCTAAAATTTTTGATGATCCTGATAGAATTTTAAGAAAGCCCTAAAAAGTAGAAATTCAAGGAAGTAATAGTGATTTAATCAAATAAAATTCACTTCCTAAGGAGTTATCAAGCATATAGGATATTCAATTTGATTTATCATTTCAGCATTCTTTATTTTGTACCAAATATGAAAACTTTGTCCATGATATTGTAATTGAACCCAAATTTATTCAATTTATTGAATCAAATAAGGATACTATACAACTTGATTTAGATCAATAAGTTATAGATACTTTTGACAAAATTGATTTTTTAACCTCAACTTTAATAAATGATATAGATGAAGCCTATTTTCAACAGTCAGTTGAGCTAGCTCCCCTAACTGCTGATACCCCTAAGCTCTCTACAGTCTCTTCAGAAACTGTGAATATAGCTCCATTCAATTCCACCTCACCTATAATCTCCACCACAATTCATTCCACAAAACCAGTCATACCTAAAATTCCTCTCCAACCTAACGTTTTGAGTTCATCTTCAAATGTTTCGAGTTCATGTTCAAGCACCACTACTTTACCTCCCAATAAATCTAAAATCTTAGCCATGGTAGTTAGATTTTCTCCTTTGGCCTTACAGGCCCCTTTACATGCCATGCCACAAGATTATCAGAGTAAAATTTTTCAGTTTGATGGTATCGGTCAGTATACTACCCAACAACATGTAGATAAAATGATCGATTATTTTTATTTACATGAAGTTGATGAGGCTGATGTATAAATGAGATTATTTGCACAAACACTAGCAGGAGTTGTTAAAAAATGGTTAAAATATTTACTTGCTAACCATATAGCTGATTTAGCTACTTTCCACCAATTGTTTATAAATAGATGGGAAAGAAAGAAAAACCCTCTCCAGATATTATCTGATATGAGAACATTAGGAGATATCCTAATGAATCTGTTCAGGATTACTGTACTAGGTTTAACCAAATTTACAATGCAATTCCAGTAAATATCTGACCTTCACCAGACTTGGCCCTGATTAAATTTCCAGATTTTTTTATGCTGACATGTCCTATCAGTTAAGAGAAATAAACCCTACAACTTTAGAACATATGCAGAGTGGTGCAGTTAGTGTAGAAGCTAACTTACTAGCTAAAAGAGCAAGGATGAGGAATTAGAGGAGAGTGACCATTAAGGAAGAACCTTCCACTTCAGATATTAAGATTGATATTTTAGCCAAAAATGTAGAAATACTACTGGATATACTAGAGAACATGGAAAGAAAACCTTAGTGGGAAAATCAACAAGGTCCCCAAATTAGAAATCCCAACTTTAGGAAAAATCCTAATACTGGTAAATCAAGAGAATTTGTACCCAATCAACAGATTAGACCACCTTTCCAAGAAAATTATGCTGAAAGTTCACAACAACATGAAGAAGACCAGGACACCCAGATAAACTTGATGGGAGTAAACAATGAAGATGTTATTTTTCTTACCTAGGAAGAACAAGAGTTGTACATGTTATAAAAATTACAATTAGAATATGGAGAATCCTTTGATTACAAACAAGGTTATGAATCTGCTATCTACAAAGTCCATAAATAGTATAGCCTTAGAATCAAAAAGAACACAGAGGTTCCTATTAAGAAATCAGTCCACACCCAAACTAAGAAAACAATAGAAACTCCTGTGACTAAAATTATACAAATTCTCCCTAGAGAAACTCAAAATACTTCCAATCCAAAGATTGTAGAAATCAAATCAACTGCTACTAAAACCGTTCCAGACAAAGAAATTGAAAACAAAACAGTTGACACACAAACTGAAATACCAAGTGTTGATAAAGAAAACAAAAACACACAAACCACAATTGAAAAAAATGAAATCATTAAATTAGGCAAAACTCAAATGCCATTCAATATAAAAATTGAGATAGGCAAATTAAGAATACTAGTTCCTTTAACAGAGCTAGTGAAAAATGACCAATACAAGGCACAAATTATTGAAACATTAAACATAGGTGAAGGTGAAGATGCTATCAACCTCAATGATGATCAACCTGATTTATTATTTGATCTTGAAGTAAATGGTAAATATCAACAAGGGGGTGTCCCTCCATTCTACATTAGCTTAAAAATTCATGATAAAATCTTACATAATGCTATGCTGGATTCAGGGGCATCTCATAACGTAATGCCTAAAGAAGTCATGGAAAAATTAAACTTAGACATCACTAGACCCTACAAGGACCTATTCTCCTTTGATTCTAGTCAAATAAAATGCCTTGGCCTGATAAAATATCTATGTGTAACTCTGGTCCAGTGCCCAGCAAAAAGTATCGTTATGTACATAGTAGTTGCCGATACCCCTCCCAAATAGGGTATGTTATTATCTCACTCATGGGGAGAAAAATTATAGGGATCACTGCAATTAGACATGTCATATGCTACCATTTCTATGTTTGGTCACCAAAGGAAGCTATATAGAGAAACATTGATGAAATTCATGGTAAGTAGTTCAGAAATACCACCAAATTATCCTATCTATTCCATGCATTCTGATCTGGACTCGTTTATCTTATGTAATTCAGAAAATGACAAAGATAAAATCACAGTTGTAGAAGAGAAACACAAAGAAGTCAATAGTGAAAATATAACACATGAATCTATGTGGCATTTAGATTTTGATGGCTCTGTAAATATATTAGGAGAAGGAGTTGGAGTATGGATCTACAATTTAGAAAATGGTTATTTAGAAGGACATGATTACAGATTAAATTTCAAATGCACTAACAACATGGCAGAATACGAGACATTAGTGCTAGGCCTTCAAATCGTAAGAAAACTTGGAGCTAAAAGAGTTTCCATCATGGGAGACTCAGAACTCATTATAAAACAAGTCAAGGGAGAGTACCTTTTTAATAACCCTAGACTTAGCCATTAAAGAGAAAGCATATTATACTTAATAAGATGTTTCCTTGAGACTGACTTTGTTGTCATTCTAAGAAAGCATAATATGCAAGCACATAGCTTAACCACTTTTGCAGCACATGCAGGTTACCCTTTCAGCCAAATCATCAGTACATGGCTGAGGTAAGACATAGGCCAACCATACCTGGTAATTTAAAATATTGGAAAATCTTTTCAAAAGACAATCAAATTCTTGATTTTATGATTTTTGGAGGAGAATTTCAAAATGGTAATATAAACACTGATTGTACATTATATTATACCATAAATAATGAAATAGATGTAAATGATGTAAATAATATAGAACCAACTAGATTCACTAAAGTAGAAATAGAACAATTAGAAACAATAGAAATTGAGGAATTAATCAATAATGAATCATAATTTTTGAACCTCAAAGACAACATTTTGCCTAAGGGATTAGCCCCACTAGAAGACCTCTTTGACTCCAATGATGTAGCTATAAAACCTAAAATGGAGTCTCCAAGGTTATATATAGAGGAATGCAACATAGGAACAAAAGAAAATCCTAAGCTTATCAAGATATCTAAGACATTACCTCCGGCTGAAAATTTGAAGTACATTAGCTTGTTTAAAGAATTCCAAGTCTATATCTTTGCCTGGAATTATGAAGACCTCAAGTCTTATGATACCAACATTGTTAGGTCCCTATATTACTAGTATAGTCCCTTATTTTTATTAGTGTAACCCCCTTATTTTTATTATTGTACCCTTGTAACCCCCATTTTGTTATTATTGTGCCCTTAAATTATTATTGTTAGGTCGGCTAGGATTACATTGTGGCCCACTAGGATTACATTATGACCACATGGACTCCTATATATAGTAAGGAGGTTTTGTAAATTGTATCATCCAAGAATTGTTCATTTATGTAATGTATTGGAGGTTTCCCCCTCGAAGTGGCTTATTTCTAAGGCATTGACATCTCTCTTCTTCTATTTTTGGAGCTGGTTACACAACATTTGGTATCAGAGCTTTGGATTCTAGGGTTTCACTGCTCCAAACAGGTCATCGTGGAATTTTCGCTATAACATTTTTTATACAAAGTTTCAGAAGCTAAAATTCATAGGGTGCGAAGCCGAAATCCTGAGGAACATCTTCAAAAAATTTCAAATATTGGTTCGCAATATTTTCAGAGATATGATCTGTGGAAGGTAGTGCTTTTTCAGGCTCCTGAATTTTCGCTATAACGTTTTTTATACAAAGTTTCAGAAGCTGAAATTCATAGGGTGCGAAGCCGAAATCCTGAGGAACATCTTCAAAAAATTTCAAATATTGGTTCGCAATATTTTCAGAGATATGATCTGTGGAAGGTAGTGCTTTTTCAGGCTCTTGAATTTCAACTGAAAGAGGTGATCGTGGGAAAATATTCATAACTCTCTCTCTGAGCATCGGATTGGAGTGCCATAAAAATTGGTCGCTATTAAACGGACTGTAGTTTCGTGGCTATCAATTTCAAAGCCGAAGGACGAAACAGTGACACGTGGCAAGTCATACAAGTTCGCTGTTGAACCAATCCATAATTAGGTCATTGTGGGAGATTGGACACAACTTGGTCTTGGAGAATCAAAATCAAGTCAGACCTGTGGAATTCGAAAGATAATTCAGAGGGCTACATTGGTACTGAAATTCAAATATTGAAGTGCTACAATTACAGAGATAATCCAATTTCAATATTGAGCTCCTCAAAAGCAAGAAAAAGGTGTGTATTTGTTTTGCGAATTGCATAAGTCTTGTTTGAAGAATCAATTTGAATTGATTCCAAGGGCATATTGTAGAATAGATATCAGTATTGGGTTCTAAAAGATGCCCCGTAAAAATAATTCAAAACCCATTAAGCCTTCAGAAGGCTCTACTATGACTCATGAAGATGAAGAATTGCAACATGATCTATCAAAATTACAAGAGCAAGTGCAACAAATTTCACTCTCGCAAAGAGCAACAAAAAATAAAGTGGAAGTTTTGAAGAAAGGCGTGGAAGCGAAGATGGACGGTTTGAAGAAAGGCGTGGAAGCTAAGATGGATGGCATGGAAGCAGACATGAAATACAACATGGAAAACATGAAGAAAGATCTAAAAGCAGACATCGAAGGTTTGACAAAGTTGATACAAGAAATGTTTCCTAATGGTGAAAAGATAGTAGAAGAACCTCATGATGAGAAAAAAATAAATGTCAATCGTGATTTCATAAACTCTAATGTTGGTGGGAAGAACCACCATATTCCAAAAATGGATATGAGGAAGTTTGATGGAAAGGATCCTGCAACATGGATACTACAGATGGAGCAATATTTTGATCTCCATAATGTGCAAAACACACAAAAGGTACGCATTGCAACTTTACATTTAGAACAAAATACATTTGTATGGTGTCGATGGCTTTGCTCCCGTAAAAAAATTGTCACTTGGTCAATTTTTATGGAGGAAATGATAGCACATTATGAGGATACAAAGAGCAACACCTTCTTCAGCCAATTGATAAATCTCAAACAAAAGGGTTTAGTGGGGCAGCACATTGAGGACTTCCAAAAATTGAATATAAGGGTAACTGATATTCCAAAGGAACACAGGATTGATCTCTTCATAGGCACTTTAAAGGATAACATCCAACATGAAGTTTGTGTTTTGGAACCGGATTCATTGGAGAAGGCATTCAGGTTGGAAAGAAAAGTTGAATGTAAAATAATGGCAACAAGGAAGCCTACCACTCAATTCTATAAAGAAGGAAGTGTTGCTACGCCTATATTTCCACAACCTACAAGGTTGACACCACAAAAATTGGAAGAAAAAAGAGAAAAAGGGCTTTGCTACAGTTGTGATAGCAAATACACTAAAGATCATAAGTGTGCTGAGAAGAAATTATTTTACATAGATTGTGAAGAGGAAGAAGAAAATGAACAAGAAGAGGATATACACCAGGAACCAACCCTAGAAGAGGAAGAAATGAATCCGACCATATCGTGTAATGCACTGGCAGGAATTACCACTCCTCAAACTCTCAAGATACAAGGACAAATGAAGAAGAAAAAGGTAATAGTGTTGATTGATTCAGGTAGCACCCATAATTTTATTCATTGTAAGGTAGCCAAGGAATTAAATTGTTTCCTATACCCAACACCAGAATGTCAAGTGATGGTTGCAAATGGAGGAACTATAAATTGCTTTGGAAAATGCCATAATATCAAGCTAACCATGGGGGCATATGTATTGACTAGTACAATGCTTTCCATTCCTATGGGAGGTGCTGATGTTGTACTAGGAGTACAATGGTTACAATCTTTGGGGTCGGTAGCTTTTAATTTTCAAGAACTTTTCTTGAAATTTTTTTCAGAAGGAAAGGAAGTCGAATTACGGGGTATTGCAGGGAAGCCGAGAAAGATAATAATCTCTAATGTCATGAAAAAGCTTCTAAAGAAAGAACAATGAGGTGTAATTGCACAATTATACTCACTAGAAGTTCCAACATCAAAATCATCTATTTCTGCAGATCTCCAAAAAGTCTTGGACAATCATTCCAAGGTGTTTGAAACTCCCAAAGGACTCCCACCTATTCGTGATCATGATCATGCTATTCATTTGATTCCAGGAAGTGTTCCTCCAAACATAAGGCCTTATAGATATCCTTACGTCCAAAAGAGCGAAATTGAACGTATGATTGCAGAAATGTTAGAGGCAAGTATAATTCAACCTAGTCAAAGTTCTTTCTCTTCTCCTGTAGTATTGGTGCACAAGAAGGATAAATCATGGCGAATGTTTCTGGATTATAGGGAGCTCAATAAGCTCACCATTAAAGATAAATTTCCCATTCCTGTGATTGATAAATTATTAGATGAATTACATGGAGCAATTTATTTTACCACGTTGGATCTTCATTTAGGATATCATCAAATTAGAATGAAGACTGAAGATATTCCAAAAACAACATTTCGAACTCATGAGGGTCATTATGAATTTTTGGTCATGCCTTTTGGCCTTACCAATGCACCTTCTACATTTCAAGGGTTTATGAATTCCATTTTCAAACCCTTCCTTAGAAAATTTGTGCTAGTATCTTTTAATGATATACTAATCTATAACAGGTCTTGGAAGGATCATGTTGAACATGTTGACAGGGTGCTCAAACTATTGCAGGAGAAACAATTATATGCAAAAACATCCAAATGTTTCTTTGGAGTACAAGAGGTGGAATATCTGGGTCATATTGTACCTCACGAGGGTGTTAAAGTAGAACCTAACAAAATAAAATCCATTAAGGAATGAAAAGTTCCCACAACCATAAAGCAGTTGCAAGGATTTCTCGGGTTAACAGGGTATTATCGCAAGTTTGTTAATAATTATGGGAGAATTGCAGTACCTCTAACAACATTATTGAAGAAAGATGCATTTTCATGGACTCCTGAAGCAACTAAGGCCTTTGAACATCTTAAAGAGGCAATGTGCCTAGCACCGGTCTTAGCTACGCCAGACTTCACAAAACCTTTATTGTGGAATGTGATGCCTCAGGAAATGGAATTGGTGTTGTTTTAATGCAGGAAGGAAGACCCATTGCTTTTGAAAGTCGTCCAATCAAAGGAAAGTGTTTACAGAAACCTATTTATGAGAAGGAAATGTTAGCAATACTGCATGCACTAAAGAAATGGCGAACTTACCTAATGGGAAGACACTTCAAGGTAAAAACTGATCATGATATTCTTAAACACTTTTTGGAACAAAGACTATCTTTCGAAGAGCAGCAAAAATGGGTCACAAAGATGTTGGGTTATGAATTTGAAATAATCTACAAAAAAGGAAAGCTTAATTTTGTTGCAGATGCACTCTCAAGAAAGAATGAAGAGGTGGAAGCATTGCTTTGTGCCATTTCTATTATCCAACCAGATTGGATAACCAAAGCAAGAGATGAATGGAATAAGGACAAAGATGTATGGACACTCATTCAAAAGTTGCAGCAAGATCCTAGTACATCTGATACATTTAGTTGGAAAAATGATTCCTTATGGTACAAAGATTGCTTATATCTTTGTAAGAATTCCCAACTAAAACAAAATATTCTTCTGGAATTGCACACTTCTTCTTTAGGACACTCAGGATTTTTAAAAACTTACCACAGGGTGAAGAAAGAGTTTTTTTGGGATGGCTTTAAATCTGATATTCAAAAATTTGTGGCGGAATGTTTGGTTTGCCAGCAGAATAAATTTGAGACAATTAAGACCCCAGGACTTCTACAACCTTTTCCATTCCAAGTCAACGTTGGGAGGAGATTTCAATGGATTTTATCACAGGTTTACCTAAGTCTGAAGGAAAGAGTGTCATCATGGTGGTAGTTGATAGACTTACCAAGTATGCACACTTTTGTGCATTATCTCATCCATTTAAAGCAAGTGCAGTTGCTACTACATTTGTGGACAGAATTCAAAAGCTACATGGAAGCCCAAGGGTTATTGTGAGCGACAGAGATCCCATTTTTACGGGAAATTTTTGGACGGAGTTATTTTCTTGATTGGGTACTCAATTAGCTCATAGCTCATCTTATCATCCTCAATCTGATGGTCAAACTGAGATAGTAAATAAATGTTTGGAAGGATATCTTCGTTGTTTTGTATCTGATAAACAAACACAATGGGTCAAGTGGTTACCTCTCACCGAATGGTGGTATAACACTTCCTTCCATACTGCAGCAAAAATGACCCCATTTATGGCACTTTATGGATATCATCCACCATCCATCACATCATATTTAAGGGAAAATTTGAAGGTTCAAGTAGTGGAAGATCACATCAAGCATCAGCAAGAAGTTCTCCAACTCTTAAAGGATAACCTGAATTTGGCACAAAATCGAATGAAACAACAGGCAGATCAACATTGCAACAAGAGAAGTTTTGATGTAGGAGATTGGGTATTTTTATGGCTACAACCATACAAAAAAATGTCCCTAAAGCAAGCTAAGAAGGATAATAAATTATTGCCAAAGTACTATGGTCCTTACAAGGTGTTTCAAAAGATTGGTACTATGGCATACAAATTGGAGCTTCTTGCTTCTTCGCGAGTGCATCCAGTTTTCCATGTTTCATGCTTAAAGAAGGTTATAGGTGAAAATATTCCAGTTCAAACAATATTTCCAGAACTTGATGAGGAAGGAAAAATCATATTGGAACCTGAAGAGGTCACGGAAACAAGAACTCAATAGCTACGGAATCGATCAATTTCAGAGTATCTCATCAAGTGGAAGAACTTACCCACTGAAGATTCTACATGGGAGGATGAGAATTTTATACAGAAGCACCCAGAGCTACTCAAGCGTTGAGGACAACACTTTTTTGGAGGAGTGGGGCATGTTAGGTCCCTATATTACTAGTATAGTCCCTTATTGTTATTAGTGTAACCCCCTTATTATTATTATTGTACCCTTGTAACCCCCATTTTGTTATTATTGTGCCCTTAAATTATTATCGTTAGGTCGGCTAGGATTACATTGTGGCCCACTAGGATTACATTATGGCCCCATGGACTCCTATATATAGAAAGGAGGTTTTGTGAATTGTATCATCCAAGAATTGTTCATTTATGTAATGTATTGGAGGTTGCCCCCTCGAAGTGGCTCATTTCTAAGGCGTTTACATCTCTCTTCTTCTATTTTTGGAGCTAGTTACAAAAAAAACATTATCCAGCATAAGATACCAATTAAAGTGTTAGCCAGCTATAAAATTTGTTATACCAAATGCTGGCTAAAAAAAAATTTGAGCCTTCAAGGAACAACTTTTTATTACTAAAAAGTGTTGGCTCTTGAAGACTCTTGAAGGCCTCCTGCCTCTGTCCTGAAATCTTCACTACTGTGCCTATTCCCCTTTCAGAATCCTTCTGATTCCCAAGAAAGAATACTACTGCAAGACCATTTTCCCCCTTTTCCCCTTTTCGAAAGCTAACCTCATTTTATATCCCTCTATTTCCATTAAAATCCCTCATTTTCATGTTTTTCCCGTTCCCCCTTCATCAGAATCCCTTTTATAAGGTTTAAAGACTCCTTCTTTGCCTTATCTGAACCCCTCTAACCCTTTGAAAATCATTCAAAAACCATAAAAATCACATTTTTTATGGTGTGGACTTAAGCCCCCTTGGAATAAGTCTTAAGCCCCTTCTTCCATAAATCCCCAGTCATTTCACCCTTCATATAACCCCCGGCCCCGCAGTCGGGTGCCAAGCTGCATTATAAATTAATAAAAACCTCTGTTTATATTAAATTTTCGATTTTTTTTTATATATTGTGAACTTTTCACCAGTGTAAAATATCAGTCAACCCCCACCGTCGATATGATATGTAGATCAACGGAGTGGATTCCGTCTCCCCGGTGGTCCCCGCATTCCACTCACCTGTCCAAAAACCGCGTGGTATTCATCGCACCACCTTTGGGCGAGGGCGGTTTTTTCCCGATTGGCAGCGATTCCATTCAACGGTTGACACGCGTCCTGGGCACTGTTCATAAAACTTCCATCCATCGCGTGTTAAAGTTAGGACGTGGACCCCGCGCGATATTGTCATCTGCCATCCGATCTGAGGCCGCCCATCCGACGGTTATCGCTCACCGAAGATGCCTGACAGTTAACCGGGCTACGGTGCGGCATTTAACGAATCTGCACCGTCAATCTAATCTGCAAATCAATGACCCACATTTCATCGCCCTCTTTCTATCGCCCAGTCAACTTTTTCCACTTTGACTTCCCGTTTCCACTCCCGACCGTCGATCTCTGCGCGATCGACAGCTCTGATTTAACAATTCTTCCGCCTTCTCTATGACTTCTCTCGATAAATCCTAACTGTTGGATGATGCCATCCAATGACCACGCTTCCTCCACATGCCTTCTGTAGCAATAAACCTATATATGCAGGATTTTTTAATAGTTGTTTTTATTTTGCAGGGTTTAAATGATTTTCTCGCCATTTTTGAAGAAAATTTGAAAGAAGAGGGTGACGATCCTCCTGCCTTTGATCCACTGGGGGAAATTATTCACAGGTGTTAAATCCACGTTTCATCAATCATTCATCAATCATTGATGCCACATAACCCTGTGTAGCCCTGCATACCAGCAAAAACCATGAATCGAGCACAGTCAGAGAGTATCAGTGACGAAGGCCAAAATTTATCAGAACAGAGGATTAAAGACAGATTTCGCGGGGATCATGGCTAAGAATGTTTATCAAAAGCCTAATCCCTAATTTAAAACACAATTTAAAGAAAATATAAAGTGTTTTATCGACAGGAAAACCTCCACCGCCACACTTGAGGCAAATTGATCCCTATAGCTACCACGATGCCATCTGTGCCTCAAAGTATTCAATCAGAGGCCAAATTTATTGATTAGGATCAGATATTTGTCTCAAAACGCAGCCAAAGAGGAAACTTTTCCAAGGAAATTAATGACAAACATCTGCAGAGTTACTTCGACGCCACACAAAACCTCAAAGGTCAACAAAAGCTCCCACCGAGCTTAAAATTTATGTAAAACATTTAATACAGAGTGCACCCATGTAAGTTTCTTCATTGAGCCCCTCAAAGGCCAAGAAGCCATTAAGTCTGTATTAATTGTAATTGGAGATCTTTTATTAGATCTCACCTCCTCATTCTTCTATATATACTTCTGCAGAAGATGAGTAAGGGGTTGGTTGCAGAACTTTGATATACACTTGAGCTTAATTTTCTGATTGTAAATAGTGATTGACTGGCTCTTGGAGCTCTGCTTGTGATAGATAGGTTAGGCTGAGATGTGTAGATGGTTTCTAAACTAAAGCATTGGAATTAAAGCTGTAACTGGTTTGGAGCATCAATACAAGCTGATTTATGGGATCCTGGTCTATGTTGACGGTGATGTTTCTCTAATTGTAACTTGTTATTTTGTTTCTGTTTTCACTGTGTTTCATATTCTCTTATAAAGAACAACATGCATAGAGTTAGGACCTACTATACATCAGTAACCTTCTCTGACTAAAAATATTTATCTGAATGTTTTCTTCTAAACTGTGTTATTTAGGAATGATTTAATTTAGTTCAAGCATAGGAATGTTGGCGTTCCCGCATCTTATTGTCTTAGCTAAATGTTATTCTTAGATTTTATTTTCAGTATATGTTTTGTGAAGATGAACTAAGGAAGATATGGTGATCCCTGGTCCCAGTTTTGTCCCTGCAACTATCTGGATGTTTCCCTTGGAATGTGTTAAAAGCTGGCTAGTTTAAAAGTACTTACCAGATCTTAGGCCATTTTGTGTTATCTTTTTGTTTGTATTGAAAGTAACCAAGTAAATCAGAGCCAGGAGAGGATTTGTGGTGAGCCCTGCCCGCTGGTTTCTACTCCAAAGGTTGCCTTCAAGTTTCCCTTTGTTTTAAAGTGTTTTCTATTGAAAGTGTATCAAAGGCTGGCTAGTTTAAAAGTACTTACAAGATCCTAGTTTAATTTTATGTTTTTCTTGAGTCTATGTCAAAGGCTGACTAGTTTAAAAGTACTTATCAGATTTTGGGCTACTCTTTGTTCTACATCTATTTATTTCCCCTTCTTATTGTATCATTTCATTCCGTAAATCAAACTTCAAAGAGATCCTTAGACATAGATGACTTTCCCCATGGACCACTCTTGCCTCTTGCTGTTCCAATTAAACCCTATTAGGACTCCATATCCCAATGGACTAAAACCTGCAATTATCTATATTTTTGGCCGAAGATTACTCTGATTACTTGCAACTTCTCACTTTTGAAACTCTTTGCATTTAGAACTTTCCACCTCAAACAGTAATCATGCTCAACCATCCAAAAAACAAACAAACCCTTGGCCTTCATAACTAGCCTAATATTATTACCCAAAAACTTCAAAGACAAATCCATCTTTGCACTTATTGGAGAGATCCCTCTCCGGATTCAGGAGGGCTAGATCCTAGAATCCCAAAGTGGTTGAAACAATGTTGCTTCTGCAGTTTTAGTGTCACCAATCTGCTAAAATTACAAATTCCTAACATTTCTGGTGACTCCGCTGGGGATTTCGAGTCTTTTTCATTTTAAATACTGCTAAGACTCGGAGTACCCATGATCTCTTTATATTGGTATATGGTGGTGGACCATTAAACATTTTACCTCCTTAGGAGCTAAAAATCTTCCACCTGGTGACTCCACACTCTGAAACTTCTAGAAGACCAAATGACTCCACTGGTAGAAGACCCTGAACTAATTGACCAGACACAGTGACCTCTTTCTTGATTTACAAATATGATTCCAATAACACAACGAAGATATGCCCCAATTAGTAGAGATCATATCCCTGGGTTTCCACATAAGATGCCCCAGGTGAATTGGGATGACAACCTGCCTGTTTTTCAAGGTGAAAATTTTGATGACCCTCTATTACATCTCATCAAATTTCATATACATTTATGGAGGTTGAAAGTTGAATGGCATGAAGACCGCCTAATGAAAATGTTCATGTTAACATTAGAAGGAAAAGCTAGGGATTGGTATGAATACTTAAGATCTAGTAGTTTGTTTTCTTTAAGAGACCTTGAATATGTGTTCTATGAGAACTATAAAGAAAACACTACATCATTATCTTTGGGTGCAATATATTATGATTCATCACAAAACATCACCCAACACATTATAGATAATGAGGAAGCTTTGAAAGAGATGCATCTTGAAGATCTTTTAACAACCATTCATGAGTTTAATCTCCTATTGAAAAATTTTAAGAAGATAGATGAATCGGTTGAGGAAGAGATGATCCAATAAATTAAGAACATCCCTCAAGATATCCCTGAAAAATTAGATATTTATTCATCATCCCTTATAGCCGAGGCCCAAGAAAACATCTAGCCTCAAAGCCAGTCTTCACAAGTGACAGAGAACTGTTGTACTTCTATTTAAAGAACATGGAAACATCTTCCCTTTTGAGAGAGAAGGAAATAGATCAGACTCTTTATAAACAGTCAGTCTCTGAAACTTTTTGCAAAACAAACACTCTTGCCCATTCACATAGAGAACTTTGTTGTACAGATTTAGAAATTTCTTTTGTAGATCAGAATGAAGAAGGACCTACTGATATCCCAATATGTTTGACTGATGAAAATGTTTATTCTAATAAATTTTCAAATTTCAATCAGTCTTATGATGATGATGATTTCCAAGCATAAACTAATCATGCAGGGAAACCAGCATTTGATTGGTGTTATGAGTTTCACCATCATCAGCTTGAAAGCCGCAATCATCCTTTTCAATCCATCATAAAAATCTTTCACTTTATTGGGAATCAGTAGCCTTTCAACTCAGAAGGTGAAGAGAAGAGTAATGAAGAAATTTTTGAGCAAGAGGAAACCATTGAATACACCCCCACTCAAGAATATAATAACCTCTTCACAGATTTTAGCCCACTGAATCCAAGCATACCAGGGCTACAAGAGGAAAACACTTCCAAATATGATGAGTCCTCCAGTTCAGATGATGATGAAGAAGAGGGAGAGAAAAAAATACAAGACTATCCTGTTGTGGATATACCATCTTCCAAAGAAGAGACTTCTCCCTTCATTAATGTCAAACTATCATCCAAAGAACCTGAATGTATATTAGAAGCAAGCATATGTTTAGAGAAAGAAAATATTTCACTATTTTCTATTGTGCTGGTTAAAGATGACGATACTTCCAAGCTACATACTGAAGAGATAGTCCTCAAAGCTGATGTCTTGGAAGTAGATAATATACCAATTGTGGAGGACCAAAAAGAAGAGAATATTCATCTTTTCTTTGTTGATCCTATGGAAGAGTGTGTGGAATTCCCAATTGGCTCAAATTATCAAGCAGTGATCCTTTGCAAGAGCCAGAGACATGAAAATTTGTCACCTTCTGTGATAGCCTTGATATTGAAGGTTAATCTTCAATATGTTCTATGGATACCTCTGAAAAGCAGCCAGAGTTTCTACTTCTTCTTGACATTACTCAACTGGCTGCATTGACATTTTTGTATCATATGATAAATGTAAATACTCCATGTTTAGAATAGGTTAGATAGGAATGTCAATAAATCTCAGTTCTGAGCATGTAGATTAGTTGTTTTTTTCTTCTTTGAAGAAAAATCAAAAATACAAAAATACAAAAACAAAGAAAAGAAAGAAAAGAGGGCAGATTGTCAAAACAAGAAAGGTATAGCCCCATACCAAAAAAGAGAAACAAATTCTGAAAGTGTGCAAGCTTAAATGCCACTCCTACAAAACACACTTCTAGTTAGTCAAACAGCCTAATCTTGACTAATTAGTTTTAAATTTTTTGCTGATAGGATAGTGAATTCTATTTGCCAAACTGTTTAATCTTGGCTTATCAGTAGATAGTTTAGGATAGAAATTAAAGGTTCAAACAAGATCAAAATCTGAACCTAAGTTTCCAAAGAGAGATGACTCAAATCTGTTTTATTTTATGAGTCAAAAAAGATGTAAATTTGGTTCTAATTAGCTCAAAATCTGAACCAGAGAAAAAAGAAGGAACAACTCAAATAAAGGTCAAAACAGAGCTGTAAAAAGAGAAGGCCATGATGAGAAACTTTCAGATCTTAAACCTTCCATTTTGTTTTAAATTTTCTGCAAAATAAATGTCTATGTGCAGTTTGTATTTTATGCCATGGACCAGCTTCAAGTTAGACTTTTTAATCCTGACTTCAGTGCTTTTCAATTTCTGTTGTAGAATTTAGAGAATAAAGTCTGTTGGACAGTTTAATCCCAACAGACAGTAGATTAGGTAGAGAATCATATGGGCTCAACTGTTTAATCTGGGTCCATGGAGAAATAAGGAGTAGAAATAGATTATACTTCCTTCTTTCAAAAGAATAAAATGTTGTAAAAGAGTTTGCCAATCCAAGTGCACTCTAATGAAGAAAAAAATGTTAGATCAATAGGATTAGGTAGGTAGAAAGTTTATATTGATGAAGATCCATTGTTTTTATGGCTGCTAATATGTTTTCAGAGCACATCATCCACAGAAAGAAGGGCAGCCCAATGGATTAGGCACAGGTCAGCCTCCCAGAGAACATAATGGATGTGGCACAGGTCAGCCTCCCAGAGAATGCAGGTCTGAAGTTCTTGGTGCCTTCAAGAAGGCACCATCCCCAAGTGGAGCCACTATTAGCCATATATAAAATTTGTTATACCAAATGCTAGCTAAAAACTTTTTTGAGCCTTCAAGGAAAAAATTTTATTACTAAAAAGTGTTGGCTCTTGAAGACTCTTGAAGGCCTCCTGCCTCTGTCCTCAAATATTCACTACTGTGCCTATTCCCCTTTCAGAATCTTGCTGATTCCAAAGAAATAATACTGCTGCAAGACCCTTTTCCCGCTTTTCTCATTTTTCAAAGCTAACCTCATTTTCTATCCCTCTATTTCCCATGAAAATCCCTCATTTTCATGTTTTTCCCATTCCCCCTTCATCAAAATCCCTTTTATAAGGTTTAAAGACTCCTTATTTGCCTTATCTGAACCCCTCTAACCCTTTGAAAATCATTCAAAAACCATAAAAATCACATTTTTTATGGTGTGGACTTAAGCCCCCTCGGGCTAAGTCTTAAGCTCCTTCCTCCATAAACCCCCGGTCATTTCACCCTTCACATAACCCCCGACCCCGCAGTCGGGCGCCAAGCCGCATTATAAATTAATAAAAACCTCTGTTTATATTAATTTTCCGTTTTTTTTAATATATTGTGAACTTTCTGCCAGTGTAAAATATCAGTCAACCCCCACCATCGATCTGATCTGTAGATTGACGGAGCAGAGTCTGTCTCCCTAGTGGTCCCCGCATTCCACTCACCTGTCCAAAAACCGCGCGGTATTCATCGCATCGCCTTTGGGTGAGGGCGTTTTTTTCCTGATTGGCAGCGATTCCATTCAACAGTTGACACGCGTCCTGGGCACTGTTTATAAAACCACCATCCATCGCGCATTAACGTTCGGACGTGGAACCCGCACGATATTGTCATCTGTCGTACAATCTGAGGCCGCCCATCCGATGGCTATCGATCACCGAAGATGCCCGACAGTTAACCGGGCTACGGCATGACATTTAACGAATCTCCGCCGTCGATCTGATCTGCAGATCGACGGCCCACATTTCACCGCCCTTTTTCGATCGCCTAATCAACGTTTTCCACTTTGACTTCCCGTTTCCACTCTCGACCGTCGATCTCTGCGCGATCGATGGCTCTGATTTAACAATTCTTCTGCCTTCTCTATGACTTCTCCCGATAAATCCTAACACTTCCTCCACATGCCTTCTGTAGAAATAAACCTATATATGTATTACTTTTTAATAGTTGTTTGTATTTTGCAGGGTTTAAATGATTTTCTCGCCATTTTTGAAGAAAATTCGAAAGAAGAGGGTGATGATCCTCCTGCCTTCGATCCACCGGGAGAAATCATTCACAGGTGTTAAATCCATTTTTTCATCAATAATTCATCAAGCATTGATGCCACATAACCCTGCGTAGCCCTGCATACCAACAAAAACCATGAATCGGGCACAGTCAGAGAGTATCAGTGACGAAGGCCAAAATTTATCAGAACAGAGGATTAAAGACAGATTTCACGGGGATCACGGCTAAGAATGTTTATCAAAATCCTAATCCCTAATTTAAAACACAGTTTAAAGAAAATCTGAAGTGTTTTATCGACAGGAAAACCTCCACCGCCACACTTGAGGCAAATTGATCCCTCTAGCTACCACGATGCCACCTGTGCCTCAAAGTATTCAACTGGGGCCGAGTGGTCAACTGGGAAGGTCAATTTATTGATCAGACTTCGTATATTTGTCTCAAAACGCGTCTCCAAAGAGGAAACTGCCAAGGGGAAATTAATGGACAAACATCTCATATTACTTCGACGCCCACACAGAGCCCTCTCGTTGTCAACAAAAGCTCCCACCGAGCTTAAACTTTATGTAAAACATTTAATATAGAGTGCACCCATGTAAGTTTCTTCATTGAGCCCCTCAAAGGCCAAGAAGCCATTAAGTCTGTATTAATTGTAATTGAGATCTTTTATCAGATCTCACCTCCTCATCCTTCTATATATACTACTGCAGAAGATGAGAGAGGGGTTGGTTGCAGAACTTTGATATACACTTGAGCTTAATTTTCTGATTGTAAATAGTGTTCACTGGCTCTTGGAGCTCTGCTTGTGATAGATAGGTTAGGCTGAGATGTGTAGATGGTTGCTAAACTAAAGCATTGGACTTAAAGCTGTAACTGGTTTGGAGCATCAATACAAGCTGATTTATGGGATCCTGGTCTATGTTGACGGTGATGTTTCTCTAATTGTAACTTGTAATTTTGTTTCTGTTTTCACTGTGTTTCATATTCTCTTATAAAGAAAAACATGCATAGAGTTAGGACCTACTGTACATCAGTAACCTTCTCTGACTGAAAATATTTATCTAAATTTTTTCTTCTAAATTGTGTTATTTAGGAATGATTTAATTTAGTTCAAGCATAGGAATGTTGGCGTTCCCTCGTATTATTTTCTTAGCTGAATTTTATTCTGAGATGTTATTTTTAGTATATGTTTTGTGAAGATGAACTGAGGAAGATATAGTGAGCCCTGGTCCCAGTTTTATCCCCACAACTATCTGGATGTTTCCCTTGGAATGTGTTAAAAGATGGCTAGTTTAAAAGTACTTACCATATCTTAGGCCATTCTGTGTTATCTTTGTGTTTGTCTTGAAAGTAACCAAGTAAAGCAGAGCCAGGAGAGGATTTTTGGTGAGCCCTGCCCGCTGGTTTCTACTCCAAAGGTTGCCTTCAAGTTTCCCTTTTTTTTAAAGTGTTTTATATTGAAAGTGTATCAAAGGCTGGCTAGTTTAAAAGTACTTACTAGATCCTAGTTTACTTTTATGTTTTTCTTGAGTCTGTGTCAAAAGCTGACTAGTTTAAAAGTACTTATCAGATCCTGGGCTGCTCTTTGTTCTACATCTGTTTATTTACCCTTCTTATTGTATCATTTCATTCCATAAATCAAACTTCAAAGATATCCTTAGACATAAATGACTTGCCCCATGGACCACTCTTGCCTCTTGCTGTTCCAATTAAACCCTATTATGACTCCATAGCCCAATGGACTAAAACCTGCAATTATCTATCTTTTTGGCCGAATCTTACTCTGATTACTTGCAACTTCTCACTTTTGAAACTCTTTGCATTTAGAACTTTCCACCTCAAACAGTAATCATGCTCAACCATCCAAAAAACAAACAAACCCTTGGCCTTCATAACTAGCCTAATATTATTACCCCAAAACTTCAAAGAAAAATCCATGTTTGCACTTATTGGAGAGATCCCTCTCCAGATTCAGGAGGGATAGATCCTAGAATCCCAAAGTGGTTGAAACGATGTTGCTTCTGCAGTTTTAGTCTCACCAATCTGCTAAAATTACAGATTCCTAACATAAAGAAAATCAGAAGCCCTTTAAACAAAATCTAAGGAGAATTAACCTCGTTCTTATGCCATTAATAGAGAAAGAAGTTAAAACGATGTATGATGCTCAAATAATAGTACCCATCAAATATTTTGACTGGGTCTCTAATTTAGTCCCCACTAGAAAAAAAACAAGAGAAATCAGACTCTGTGTTGATTTCAGAAACTTGAAAAAAGTATCACAGAAGGATAACTATCCCCTCTCTAAAATGGACCACATTCTCCAGAGGGTAGTAGGGTCATCCAGAATTTCATTACTTGATGGATTTTTTGGATACAACCAAATCCTAGTCCAGCCTAAAGATCAAGCTAAGACTGCATTCACTACTCCCTGGGGAACTTTCATGTACTTGAAAATTCACTTTGGACTAATGAATGCTGGAGCAAAATTCCAAAGAGCCATGGACATAGCCTTTGCAAAGGAAATCCATGAATTTTTATTCATTTACCTAGATGATATCATAGTGTTTTCCAGGTCAGATAATGAACATCTAGATCATCTAAGAAGAGTATTCATAAAATGCAGAAAGTTTGGGATATCCTTAAATCCTAAAAAGTCACTTTTTGGATTAGAAGAAGGAAAACTTCTAGGACACATCTTTTCAAAATAGGGCATTAGAATTTATCAAACTAGAATAGAAGCAATCCTAAATATCAGTCATCCTAGAAACATTAGATAATTACAAGCATTTTTAGGAAAAATAAGTTTTCTTGGAATATTCATCCCTAACTTAGTAGAACTAATTAGAAATTTAAACAACATGTTAAAAAAGGATTCAATACTTAAGTGGATAGTAGAGGCTAAACAACCTTTTGAGGCAGTTAAAGAAGCCCTTACTAAAACACTTGTTCTCATAAGTCCTAATTTAAACAAAGATTTCATTATTTTTTCATTTGCTTTAGAGCACACCATTGCAGCAGTCTTGTTGCAAAATAATGATGAGGGCCTTGAACAACCCATTGCTTTATTCAGTAAAAATTTGAGAGATGCAACACTAAAGTATAATATCATGGAAAAACAAGCTCTTGCTTTAGTGAAAGCCATAAAATATTTCAGAGTGTACATTCTATACTCTCACATAATAGCATATGTTCCAAACACAGTTGTAAAGGACATTATAACTCAGAATGGGCCTGATGGAAAAAGAGGCAAATGATTGCCACAATACTGGAATATGACATTGAGATCAAGCCTAAAAAATTAATTAAAGGCCAAAGTTTGGCCAAACTCATGGCTGAATCGAACTGTCGAGCCTTAGAAATAAATTTAATTGCTGCCATAGATGATCAGGAAGAGATGGCGACTGCACAAATCAGTGAAGATTTCATAGATTCACCCTGGTATGCAGACCTTTCATTTGTTTTACTCAACCTACAAGCTCCTCCTAGTTTATCTAGAACCAAAAGTAGATTCTTAAAAATGAAAGCAATGAGATATTGTATCTTAGATAATGTTTTATTTTGGAAAGATCATGGTGGCATCCTATTAAATTGTTTATTAAAATATGAAGCTGACAAATTCATGTAGGAATTTCATGGAGGATATTGTGGAGGACATATATACTGGAAAACAACTACTAACAAAATTTTGAGGGCAGGTTTTTACTGGCCCACCCTTTTTTCAAATGTCAAAAAGTATGTGACCTCCTGTCACAAATGTCAAATATTTGAAGGGAAGAAGAAACTCTTACCATTACCCCTCAAACCCATCTCAGTAGAAATGCCATTTCAACAATGGGTTTTAGAGTTCATTGGTGAAATTCACCCACCCTCCTCTGCCCAACATAAATGGATATTGACAGCTACTGACTACTTTACCAAGTGGATAGAAGCCATCCCTTCTAGACAAGCCAAAGACTCTATCATTATTTAATTTCTTGAGAACAACACCCTTTCTAGATTTCGATGCCCACAAAAGCTCATCATTGATAATGTTGTTGCCTTCAAATCCAAGAAAATGATAGATTTTTGTAACCGATACCATATCACCCTAGGCCATTCCATTGCCTATTACCCTCAAGGTAATGGACTAGCAGAATATTCAAACAAAATCGTAGTTAACATCATCAAGAAGTTATTATAAGATAACAAGAAAACCTGGAATAAAAATTTGGTGAATGCCCTATGGGCAGACATACTAACTACTAAGAAATCTATTGGTACATCTCCCTATCAATTAGTATATGGGATTGATGTTGTTTTTCCATCTTCATTAGGAGTGGCAGTAATGAAAATGATTCAAGACCTTCAAGTAGAACCAAATGACATCCAAGGGAGGATAAATCAAACAATTCATTTACAGAAAACCAAGGAATAAGCCTTATATCAAAGCCCAAGTAATTTAAGACAAAATCAAGAAGATCTTTGATAATAAAACTAAAGCAGATGATCTTTGATAAGAAAACTAAAGCAGATGATTCCATAAGGGAAGACAAAGGAAAACATGGGAAATTTTACTTTCTTTGTGTTATCACAAAATTAGACCTAATAGGCTGTTGATCAAATCAATCTCATGCAACTTTTTCAAACCAATCTTTTGATTGAGGCTTAGCCTCCTCAACCTGAGAGGGCTCTCTCAAGGGTTAATGATTTGGATAAAATTATAGATGGATAACTCTATGTGGGGTAATAAGTAGATAAATGATAGATATTGGTTGTAAATCACATCAGCAAGTGCACATTGGGCTTATGGAGTAAAAATAGTTTCAGTAAAACCAATCAATCTACTTAGCATGGAAGTTGAGGCATATCAGAGTTTTAGTCAAGAGATACAAATGTGAAACTGTAAAAAACATTGTCAGTTTGTCTATATAGGAAGTCAGACAATAAAAGATTAATTTTGAGTAACATAAACAAACACCACTGCCATAGGATAGTAAAGAGATGTAATTAGAACAAGAACACACTAGAACTTTTTATGAATCTCAAGTTGGCTAAGTAGAAATATCTGTATTAAGCTGAAAACCAGTAACTTACAATAAACACAGTCTTTTGCTAAAAATGTCCAACCCCTAGCATATTCGATTTCTTGATATTTTATAGATCATTTAAAACATAAGATAACCTTATCTGATGCTAGATACATCGAACTCCTAACTCTTGACACCTTGCCTAACCATATGACATGGAATTTATTACAAAAGAACAGCTAATCTACTAAATAGTCCTATTACAAATAGGATTCAAAATCTTAATCACCTATCTATAAAAACCTTATCTTAATTAAATTACATAATTTTCCAAATTTATTAACACCTGGTTGAATCTAGATGATTGGCTTCAAATCTTGATGACCATAATGCTGACCTCCATCAAAGTAGGAAACAATCCCCTGTTTTCTAGGCATAGGGTCCTTTTCATTTTTGAAATGTTATGACCATCATGAATTCATCCTTTAGAGGTCCTTTTCTGTTAGGAACTGAAATAACACCTACCAAAATTCCTTCATAAGCTCCAGTTGTCCCAAACCACCTTTATACTGTTCAAATGAGCTGTAATAAACTGTGCTACGAAAACAACACAGTTTCGTAGCGCTTTTCGTAGTGCAACTCTTTTACCTTTTTTCCTTCAAAATTTTGATTTATTTCCTCTAGGATTATCTTCATTATCATTTAATACATCCTCCCTAGCAATTTCAGGTCATAATTCATACTTTTTCCCTCCAAAAATTTATGAGAAAGAGTGAAAAAAGCTGCTATAGCAGTTTCGTAGCGCTTTTCACTCTTTTTACACTGTTTGCGCTACGAAACTACTGAGTGAGCAGTTTTGTCCAAAATTTTTAAAAGTGAAAAATATAAATGTGCCAAAACTCAAAATAACATTGATTTCATCAAATCAAAAATCCATATGAACTGAAAAACATACTTTTCATGAGGCTCCTTAATTTTCACTTGATTTAGCTTTTGACTTTTTAATGATTATCATTTTGTGCCTTTGTTCTTTAACTCATCCTGAATCACTTTCAGCTACTGCTCCAGGTCCTCCACTCGATCTCTAAGTCTTCTGTTACTAGTTCTCAAGTGAGTATTATTACTCTGACAAATTTAGCTTCCTTGATGGCTGGAACTGTCCATGTGAAAAATTGTTCTGCATTGCTTGGAGTTTCAAAAATAGAACTAGTTTGGCCTTCTCACATTGCCTTCATTATTTTGAAATCTGCTTTCTAAATACTGTGCTTTCTGGCCCTCTTTCTCATCACAACAATTTCTTGGTTTTATAACCTCAATTTCTCTTCAATATGTTGACACTCTGTCATTTCTTATGTACCCTTCTTTGTTCTGTTGGCTGCATGCTCTACTGTAGGTGATGAGAGATCAACCACTTCTTCAAGGACTTTAGCTGTTTCAATAGTTTCTTGACCCTCCTTGCTGCCTTCCTTGAGTTTCTTAGCATGCCTAGTTAAATGTTTCCTTACTTGAAAGATGAAGGCTGCATCTTCTCCCTCAAACTCAAAATTATTTGCAGACTTAGCCCTATTCTGTTTATGTTCATCTTCTCCAATGAAGTCATCTTGCACAATGGGTGTCTCCTCTATATCAATTGCATGAAGGATGTAATCTAAATTTCCCTTAATTACTGGGTTGTCCTCTGAAACTGAAACAATTGTCTTTCCTTTTGATGCCACTGCTTGGCTTCTTGTCACTCTTTTGATTTCCTGCTTGCTAGCAACTTGTTTATGTTTTTCCTCTTTAACAATCTTTGAATTTTGTTTGCAGGTGATGGAGTTGATGTGTCAATCATTTGAGTCTGCTCTGTCCTTTTCTCAACTTGTTTCCTTGGCTTTAGTTTTACAAATTCCTTTGGTTTTGAAACCAATAGTTGACTAGACACTACCACTGGTGGTGAAGGAGTTCCTTTAGTTTTAGGGTTTCTAATAGGAGTTAGGGTTTCTAGCTCAAAAAAATTTATAAAAAAAAAGGATGACCAATCCCTACCTATCTTCTGAAGCTCATTCAAAATCAATAACTTCATCAAACCATGATGAAACAAGGATGTTTCGCAACCTTCAGATTTGGATTGTAGTTTATTAGCCATTTTAGCAAGACTCCTAGGCAGATAGAAAGGAAGATCGAGTGAAATCTTACCGGTGAAATGCAGAAGCAGCTTGAAATGATATGTGTAGACCTTATGATATCTGCCTTCACATGTAAAATACCTCTGAATGTTGAGCAGTAGCTTTGCATAAGTGTCTTTGATGAAGCTTCTAGGGATTGCATTATTGAGGTCCATATCTGCATACTCAGGTTTCATGAATTCCTTGCATGGCTCCATATCAAATTTGAAACTTTTGAAACAAGTTTCTTGTCCCCTTGGTATTTATGTCACAACACCAATAACATCTGGTGTAATTGGCACACTTAGCATCCCAACCTTGGTAGTTGTTCCATTTAAGTGCAAGGCAAATTATTTAGACACCTGTGTGTGGCAACCCTGCAGCTTTTCACAAAACCAAAGACAACCCACTCTGCTAAATGCCTCCATCACTACTGGGTCTTAAATTATGGCCTTCATATTTTTAGGCTCATATCTTAAGCAGTGTCCCCCTGTATGGACTTTCTTTTCCTCTACCATGCTCTTCAGAAAAAACCTATCAACTTCGCTTGAATATCTGAAAAAGCCTCGCTTGAATAGTTTATATCAGCCTCACTTGATTAGGATGAAGAAAAACTTTGTATGAAACAACCACAGGTTTTTCTTGACACTTCAGAGCTTAGAAATTCGAATGGAGGCAAGAGAAATGAGTATGACCAATTAAGCAAGATTTTGAATTTGAGATGTCATGTCATAACTTAATTATGCCTCATTCATGCCCTATCATGAAAATTATGACTGCAACATGGGTAAGTACATCCAATCTCATCATTAACTGACCTATCACACCACCAATCTACCATTTCCCAACGATTTGACAATTTCCAGCTCAAATGACAAGACGATTAAGAAACCACACTTTCGTAGAGCCCACGGTGTATTTTTCTTAGTTTACGCTATGAAAATATTAGCGCTTTCGTAGCACAAATCAACTTTTTTGAACTAGTGGTGCTACGAAAATGTGGATTATTGGCTAATTGCAGATTTTTGACCCGAAACTTTATGGAATGACTCCTAAATGGAAATTATGGATTTTTGACAATGAATGGACCTTTAAAATACTTTATTTGAACTTAATGATGACCTTTGAACATGTAAAAATCTAACCTACCCTTAACCAAATCCTAAAATGACCTCTAAACCATTTTGAAACCATGACCAAAAACATACATGACACGATGATGTTTTTTTGAGAATTTTTGGATGATAATAGTGGCTCCACTTGGGATAGTGTGCCCCTGTGGTACACTAAGAACTAGTAGTTCCAGTGCTGCTATCCATTTTCTTGACCGAAACAGAAAAAATTTGAAATTTCCAAGCTTCCTCCTCAAGCTCTAATGGCCTTCACCTTGGGCTCAAGCTTGCTGATTTAGCTTGTCATTATTAGTAGAAAAACTCATAAAATGGAATATGTACAATGACATGAATGATCAATCAGATTTTAGGAAGAGTAATGCTTTAAAAACTTGCCATTGACAAGTCCTCCAACGTATGATTTTCCATCCATATCCTGCAGTATGTAAGTATTGTTCCCATGAAAAGCATCTATCTTGAAAGGACCTTTCCATAAGTTCTCAAACTTACCATGTTTTCCTTTCTCTTCAATTCTGGCCTCCCATTTCAGCATTGCATCCTGAATTTGAAAATTTTCTTCCTTGATTTTCTTATCAAATGTCCTCTTGATTCTATTTTGATATTTTTGATTGTTGTTATAAAATTCATTCCTCTTATCCTGCAGAGCTATCGGCTGATTGATTCTCCTCTGGGCTGCATTTGGTTCCTCTTCTAGTCCTTGAATCAGCTTCATGACAGGTACCCCTAGTGATGTAGGAAAAATAGCCTCAGCCTCATATACCAATTCAATGCTGAGGTTCCAATTGACCTTTTTGTGCATATCCTATCAGCCCATAGGGCATACTTCAGCTTCAAATGCCAAGCCTTCTTATTCTCTTGCAACACTTTTTTCATGATCCTTATAATGCTCTTGTTGGAAGATTCAGCAAGACCATTCCCTTGTGGATAATATGTAGTATAATGCCCAAGAGTAATATGATATTGATGACAAAAATTGATCAACTTCTTAGACTTAAATTCTTGTGCATTATCAGTTATAATCTTCATGGGGCAACCAAACCTTGACAAGATATTATTTTCTAAAAAAGAAATAATCACATAATCATTTTCTTGCCTAGTTGGGATTGCTTCAATCCATTTGGTGAAGTAATCACTCGCTGTGAGAATCCAGCGATGCTGACCTGATGATGATGGATGAATATCTCTAATAAAATCTAGCCCCCATTGCTGAAATGGTGGTTCCACACAGATAGGCATTAAAGGTAAAGGTACAATATTTTTCTTACCCTCAAAAATCTGGCATTCATGGCAGGTAGCAACCCTTTTGTAGATATCTTTAAACATTGTAGGCCAATAATACCCTAGTCGTAGAATCTTGTTCACTGTCGCCTTCCAATAATGGTGACCTCCAAAATCTCCTTTGTGGAACTCCTCAATTACTTTATCAGCCTCCTCTTCTAGCAATAAATTCAACAAAATTCCGCTATTATCCTTCCAAAATAGATTTCTGTCAAAAATAAAATATCTCAAGGATTTTAGCTTAAAAAACCTTTCTTTAGACTTTTTTAGATCATAAGGTGCTTTATGATGTTGTAGGAAAAAAAAACCTCCTTGTACCAATCTAAAGTGATGTATTTTTCTTCAATAGGAACTAGTTCTTCTTCCTCATCTGAAATTTCTGATATTTTTGCAATTAAATTTATGTCAAGACAGTCAAAGTTTGACTGCGCCATCAGCTTTGCTAAGCCTTTCCCTTTGACCAATTTTGTTGTCTTAATATATATATCATACTCCAACAATTTAGCAATCCATTTTCCCCTCTTACCATCAGGGTCGGCTTGAGTGAGGATGTCTTTCACAACAGTATTAGGAACAAAAGCCACAATATGAGATTGCAGAATATAAATTCTGAAATCTTTGATAGCCTTCACCAAGGCATAGGCCTGCTTCTCTAAGATATTATACTTCATCTCAGAGTTGGCTAATGTCCTACTAAAGAAAGAAATAGACTGCTAAATACCTTGTTGTCCCTTTTGTAACAGAACTCCAGCGATAGTATTTTCTGATGCGAAAGTAAAAACCATAAATTATTTTGAGAAATCTGGACTGATCAATACTGGTGCTTGTGTGAGTGCCCTTTTGATTTCCTCAAATGAGTGTCTTGCTTTTTTTTTTCCACTTAATGTCAACTCCATTCTTTAGCATCCTTGTTATTTCCTTCACAATCTCAACAAAATTAGGAATAAATCGCCTTACAAAATTTACCTTTCCAAGGAAAGATTGAATCTCCTTCCTGCTTCTTAGCAAATCCACCTTCTGAATTTGCATTGACCCTATTTTAATCAATATTAATCCCATATTTAGAAATTATGTGTCCAAGTAATTTACCTGAATTTAAAGAAAAAATACTTTTGGTGGGATTTAGAGAGATGCCAAACCTTCTATATTTCAGTATAATTCTTTCTAGGTGTTTCAAGTGATCTTCTTCCCTCCTTGAGAAAACTGTTATGTCATCAAGATAAACAACCACCATATTGTCCTTCTCTTCAGAAAAAGAAATATCCATTTCCCTCTGAAGGGTAGCTTCTGAATTCATGAGACCAAATGGCATCTTAGCGTACATGACAGTGCCCCATGGTGTAGTAAAGGCTATTTTTTCCTGATCATCACGATGTACACGGATCTGATTATAACCTGAAAAACCATCAAACATAGACATTCTCTGAGAACCAAAAATAGTTTGCAAAATTTGGTCCATATTTGGGAGGGGATAATTGTCCTTCAGAGAGGCTTTAGTCAAATTTCTGAAGTCAATACATATTCTGATTTCTCCACTCTTTTTTCTAAATGGAACCAAGTTCGCAAGCCAATTTGAAATTGTTGGGAAAAATACTGAGGGGAGGGGGGGGGGTGAATCAGTATTTTGGGCTTAACTATTTTTATTTTCTTTTTCTTAAAACCTTATGTTACAGTACTGCATCCAACATATATGTCCAGATATATGTCTTTACTTAGAGCATTGCATCAGATAAGAATTAAGCAGAAATAACATAACAAACCATCAAACATACACAACACATATGAACACCAGGATTTAAGGTGGAAACCCAATTTGGGAGAAAACCACCGCTGCTGTAACCTCAATCTTCAATATTTATTATCGAGAAAACTTCTTACAATATATGCTGGTGCAGACTTATACCAGCACGCAGGCACCCACCTGCAGAAGGCTACAACCTTCTCTCTCTTTTACCAGCTACCACTGGAAGGGAGCTACAACCCCCTCTCTAAAGGCTTCGACCCTCAGCACCACTGCGGACCTCGTTTCATAAATTTTCTTACTGGATCCACCAGTTTCCATACGACATACCTTGCCGGTCACCAGATTTATTTATTTTCTGTATACTCACACCAGTTCTTCATGATATCGTCCGTCATTCAAACCAGAGATTCATCATCGTCAGATCATCATATTCATGGGTGCATCGTAGTCTCAGATTTATCAATCATGAACAGAGCTCGCCCATACAGATATTCTTTTTTAGAAATTTTTATTCACCACCCTTACAATGCACACCTCGTTCTTTATTTTTCTTCTCCTTATATAGTTTTCCCTTTATTAAAACCATGAGTCAAAACCACGAACCGTTAATGGTATTCCTCCGACAGTATTCCTTTTAGTTTATTCCATGGGGCTTTTTGATCTCCTTTTAATTTTTATTTATCAATTTGAAGAAATTGATAAATGAATATATTTACAATTTTGAACAGAACTTTAGGATTAAAGTTAACCCTTTGCATTTTAATCCTTCCAAATAATATGGTAAACCTTTGACCCCGGGCCCACAAATATAGTCAATAGCCAATCAAATACGCGCATGATACCATAGGTAAACTTCGTGCAATTCCAGCGTCCGATCACCGTTAGATTAGCAAGCTTCCAGATCAACGACGTATAAGCATATTTCTCGACCTCCGATACTGATCGTTAACGTGCGATGGCCCGCCGTACCTGTGTTAATATTCGCGCACCTTCAAAAAATGACGATCGTCCGACGACCCCTTCCCAGATCTACGATGCCCAACGATATCGTTGGGCATCCTGGGTCGAACTATAATGCGTGATGGCGCATAGTAAAAAGTGGTTTTGTAGAATTGTACAGGGACGCGTGTCGCCCGTTTTATGGAATCGCTCCCCACCTCTTGAATACCGCTTACCCGTTGAGAGTGATGCGATGAAAACCATAAAACGCCTTCACTATTCCTCCTTTCTGGTTTCGCCCTTCGCTCAGGGTTCCGTTCATGATTCCAAAGGGTTAGTCTGGGTTTGCGCTATAACTCTAGTCTATCTTTGGCAGGATTCCAATAACCAACGAACAAATGTAGTTCTCTTCCGACGGGATTTCCTTACAAACATTGAATCGTGACAATTCAATGTCATTCCTCAATTCTGCTATGATATATATAACAGGTCAACCTTCCATTTCGGAGTTCTATCCTGTCACAGTTCCGCTTCTACCTGTACATTCAAGAACATCATATCTCTGCCACCATTAAGTTCTTCAATGGATACACTGAATGCCTCGAGAGCCCCCTATATATTCAACCAAGTAATTCCACGACTGCAAATATCAAACTAAGCCAGATCTTCATTACAAGAAGGTTTCATCCTAGAATTCGAATCCTACCACCATGATTCCTCAACAGGGTTTCACTTTTAACTCCATTCGCAGAGACTCATATAGAGATTCAGGGGATTCCACTCAAGAATTACATCAGTCAATACATATAATACACATATCCTTAACAATGATTTCATTCTTCTCCGGGCACCGTAGGTATTCTCTACCCATTATGAAATTGATCACACAAGTCATATATATTTCAGATTTACTCATACTTAACACAATTCCACAGTTCTTCATTAACATATACAAATCTTAGCCAGATATTCAATTTGTCCTTCAATCTATTACCTTGTCTCTTCCTAGCAGCTCTCCCTTTTGTCATCTCCTTTGAAAATTGTATTAAACCCCTAATTCAACTCTACTGCTTTGTCTCATCTGCTGCCTCTGCTACCTTTCTGTCTCTTTTTCCTTATGGATATTTTAGGTGCTGCTCCTGTCTTTGCCAATTCCTTTGCCATCAATGACAATATTTCCAACAATCTCCCCCTTTGGCATTGATGGCAATACTCTTCCTCTGATGGCCTTACAGAATCCCTTTGTTGCTTTTCCTCCCCCTTTGACATCAATGAAAAATATTTTGATCAAGAACCTTTGAGCTGATAATTCCATGCTCCCCCTGAGATCATGCTGCATCTTCAAACATAATATGACCAACAATTCATCCTTTTCATATGACCAATTCTCCCCCTGATTCTGTGAATTCAGAGATGCCTAAAAACACCTCACAACCAATTTAATCTTTTTTATTTAAGTAGACCTGATCCTCTGCATGGCAAAGACTACTCCCAGTTTCTGTCTGAGATATTCGAATGCTTCCCTGGGTAGAGGTTTGGTAAATATATCAGGAACTTGTTCTTTGGAGGAAACATACTCCAATTTCACCTTTTGTTCAAGCACTTGTTCACGTAAGAAGTGATATTTGATGGGAATGTGCTTGGTCTTGGAATGCATAACAGGATTATTTGAGATATTGATAGCACTTGTATTATCACACATAATGGAGATAGGAGGTGAACATTTGATTTGAAAGTCTTGTAGGGTTTGCATCATCTAGAGAAGTTGAGTGCAACATGATGCCACAGCCACATATTCTGCTTCTGTTGTATATAAGGCAATGGATATTTGCTTCTTGCTGAACCAAGATACTAACTGGGGCCCCATATAGAATGCACCACCACTAGTGCTTTTCCGATCATCAACACTTCCAGCCCAATCTGCATCAGTGTATGCATGAAGAGTAAGATCAGCATTCTTTGGATACCATAGTCCAAAGTCTTGATTTCCTTGTAGATATTTTAATATTCTTTTCACAGCCTAAAGATGAGACTCTTTTGGATTAGCTTGGAATCGTCCAACAATCCCAACTGCATGCATGATGTCTGGTCTTGTCCCAGAGAGATAAAGTAGACTTCCTATCATAGATTTGTATTCAGGTTGATTCACCGTGGGGGAATCATCATTAGAACTGAGATTATATCCGATTATCATTGGTGTACTTACAGGTTTGCATTTTTCCATGCCATACTTCTTCAGGATTTGCTTGAGGTATTTTTCTTGTGATAAGAATATGCCATCTGTTGCTTGTTGTACTTGCAAGCCAAGAAATAATGTTAGTTCCCCAAGCAAAGACATTTCAAACTCTTTCTGCATATCAGAAGCAAATTTCTGACTCATAGACTCTTTGTTACTTCCAAAAATGATATCATCAACATATACAACCACAATCAATAGTTTGTCATTTTCAGTTTTTGTGTATAGGTTTCTATTAGTAGACCCTTTTGAAAATCCTTGTTGATGAAGATATTTGTCAAGATGATAGTACCATGCCCTTGGAGCTTGTTTGAGACCATATAGAGCCTTTTTAAGTCTACAAACAAGTTTTTCATCATTTCCCAATATGAATCCTTCTGGTTGTTCTATATAGACTTCTTCTTCCAGATCACCATTGAGAAAAGCAAATTTAACATCCATTTGATAGACTTTGATTAGTTGGAAGCTTGAAAAAGCAAGAAACATTCTTATGGCTTCAAGTCTGGCTACAGGAGCAAAGGTTTCTTCAAAGTCTATACCTTCTTGTTGAGCATACCCTTTGCACACAAGTCTAGCTTTATTTCTTATAACATCCCCATTATCATTTAACTTGTTTTTGAATATCCATTTAGTTCCAATGACATTTTTGTCATGAGGTCTTGGTAATAATTCCCAAGTGTGATTCTTTTCAATTTGATCAAGCTCTTCATTCATGGCTTGAATCCAACATTCATCTTTTCTAGCTTGACTGACATTGTGAGGTTCAATAGTGGACAGAAATTCCAGATTGCTAGAAGATCCCACAAGAGTCCTTCTTGTTTGTACACCTGATCCCTTTTCTCCCAAAATTTGAGATTCTGGATGATTCTTTTGAACAAATCTAGATGGAGCCTTTTCAGACAAATCCTCTTCGGGTTCTTCACTGGGTTCACTGTTTGTATCATTACTATTTGATGTAGAAGGATATGTGTCATCATCATCTTCATTTGTTGTTTTCTTTTCTTCTTTTGGAGCTGCAGGAGACTCATCAATAACAACATCAATACATTCAACAATCTTCCGAAGTCTTTTATTGTAACATTTATATGCCCTACTCCTAGAGGAGTAACCAAGAAATATTCCTTCATTTGCTTTGGGTTCAAACTTTCCAAGTTTTTCATCATTATTTTTGATAAAGCATTTGCTCCCAAAGACTCTAAAGTGCTTCACAGTGGGAGGATTACCATACCATAGTTCATATGGATTTTTATCACTATTTACATGAACATGTGCCTTGTTAAGAATATTTACCGCTGTATGTGCTGCTTCTCCCCAAAATGTGTCAGGTGTTCCGGAATCATCAAGCATAGCTCTAGCCATTTGTTGAACTGCTCTATTCATTCTTTCTGCTACGCCATTTTGTTGTGGAGTGCCAGCTACAGAAAACTGTCTTTTTATGCCATGTTGTTCACAAAATTCAAGGAATTCATCTGATGTATATTCTCCTCCTCGATCAGATCTTAGACACTTGATTTTTAGATCTAATTCATTCTCAACTAGTGCTTTGAAGATCTGAAATTTCTCAAATGCTTCATCTTTGTGTTTAAGCAGCCCAATCCAACACATTCTAAAGAAATCATCAATGAATAAGATATAGTATTCTTCACCACGTGGTGAATTTTTCCTCATAGGTCCACATATGTCAGTATGAATGAGTTCAAGAGGCTTACTTGATGATCCTTCCTTGGCATTAAATTGTACCCTGGTTTGCTTGCCGAATTGGCAAGATTTGCATATGATATTTTCAGGTAGAGTAATATTGTGAAGATCACGAACAACTTTAATTCTGCTTGATTTTTTGATTTGAGAGAAGCTCAGATGCCCCAACCTTCTATTCCATAGCCAATTTTCTGAAGATTTACTCAAATAACATTGTTCTTTGGGGTTCTTCAATATATACAGGTTGTTTGGAGTTCTTTTTCCTTTTATAATTGCTTTACTTGTATCAAGATCACGTACCACACATTCTTTTGAACTAAATACAACTTCAGTTCCTTGATCACACATTTGATTTAAACTTAACAAGTTATGCTTTAATCCATCCACATACATGAATTCATTAGCTTTCACCTTTTCTTTTAGAAAAACAGACCCTTTTCCCTTAATGACTGCAAGAGTATCATTTCCAAATGTGACATTTTTTTCTTTTTTCTAGAGCACTATATGCAAGAAGTTTGTCTTTATCACCTGTCATGTGTCTTGAACATCCACTATCAATGTACCATTGGTTTTCTTCATCTTCTGCAAATAACGCTATGCCACAATTTTCCACCTGTAATTCCTTATTTTTCCATACTTTGGAGCTTGAAGGAACATGTTCTTTTGGCTGAAATTTGCTCCTGAATTCAGATTCTTCATGGCCAAATTTATTGAAATAAGCACATTCAACTTCATTTTGAAGAGGAGAAAAGTTGTTATAAGTATTATTCTTTGTTTCAATATCATTCCTTTTCTTTCTTGCTTCTCTTGTCATGATGGTTTTATATGCAACAGATTGAACAGCTTTATGACCAAAATTGTGACATGAGAAACATTGTCCATTGAAGAGGAAATTTCTGCGATCATAAAATATTCTATATGAATTTACTTGTTGATTGGTGTTTTTTCGAAAGACATTCCTGTTATTGTTCTTTGAATTGAGATGATCATGCTTTATCTGTAAAGATTCTTTATTCCCTTGCTGAATGGCAGTATGTTGTAAGCCAGTTGTAACTGCTTTTAGATAATTTGGTGCTGAAGCCTGAGAATATTCTCCAATATATCCAAGACCTGTCTTTATAAGAGGATAACGTTGTACCTTGATAATCTCATCTAATGTTTCAGATCCTTTAGCAAATCTAAGATTCATAGTTTTTCCTTTCTCAAGTTCTTTTCTTAGACTTACTACTTCACACTCTAATTTTTCATTGTGTTTCTCTTTTTCTTCAAGCTGATTTTTCAGAGTTTTTAAGGTTATTTTACTTTCTTCTAAAAAAAATTTGAGTTTATTTTTTTCATCAAGAAAATCACTGTCTTCTAGAGCATCCAAAAAAGTATATTTTTCTTCTCTAGATTCTTTTTCAAATGCCATGAGTAGTCTAAGATCTTGTTCACATTCTTCCTTACTATCAGATAACCCATCACTATCTTCATGAGTATAGTAACTCTTTCTAGTGTTGAAACGATTCTTATTCCTTTTTTCTACTTCCTGTTGGGAAAAATACTGAGAGGGGGGGGTGAATCAGTATTTACTGCATACTCAAAACTTTTCACTTTTTCATTCCTTAAAACCCATACGCTACTTTCCTTCAGTAAACTCGCGTATACACGCGGATATCTTTCATGAAACTAGCGTATACACAGAGATCTAATTATGTCATTAGTTCTTTGCTTATATCATTCTATTATTCATTCATCAGATGTTCAATAAACAGTAAACATGTGCAGTAAGAACAGAATAAACCATCACACAAAGCATCACACATGAACACCAGGATTTTTAGGTGGAAACCCAAGTCGGGAGAAAACCACCGCTGCAGTTGCTCAGCCTTCAATATTTTATTATAGAGAAAACATCTTGCAACATATGTGCTGGCGCAGACTTGACCAGCACGCAGGCACCCACCTGCGCTCGTTTACCAGCCTCTCCTGGAAGGGAGCTCCAACCCCCTGACTCGTTTACCAGCCTCTCCTGGAAGGGAGCTACGAACCCCCGATCTCGTTTACCAGCCTCTCCTGGAAGGGAGCTACAACCCCCTGACTGAAGGCTACAACCCTCAGCACCACCTTGGACCACGTTTCATCAATTTTCACACTAGATCCAACAACTTCAATAGAACACCACTTGCAGGCCACATTTCATCATATTTTCAGACTGGACCCTTTCCATACTTTTAAGCACAAACATACATCACCAGTAGATACTTATCAACACAGATCAGATAGCAGAAATACAGCAGAACAGATCAGATATTTCATACCCCTTGCTTCAGCAAACCCTAGTTTGCATACGCGCTTTCCCTTTACTGATGTCACGTATATACGCGCTTCCGTCCACACAAACCAGCGTATACCTCTGTATGTATTTCATTGCGCATACGCGCTTTCTCTTCACTGAAGCCGCGTATATACGCGCTTCCTCCGCGGCGAAGTAGCGTATAGATCTTCAATCATTATAGAGCAGCATACTTCTTCAGATCAGATATTCAGTTCAGATTCAACCCTTTACTTCAGACAGATGTTCGCCTCATCACAGATCTAATCACTCCATAAATAGATCTAGCAAATACAAGTACATTTCAGATCTAGAAATCCCGCTTCATCATTTCTTCATAAGTGCATCATAGATTCAGATCTATCATCAAACCTTTACCCTTTCCATACAGATATACTTCACAGAGAAGTATTCATTCAAGCTCAGACATCTTTCTCCCACACTCATGATTTGCACAATGAATTTCTTCTCTTTATATAGGCTTATCCTTTTTTTTCAATACCACGGGCCCCTCTTTTTTAATACCATGAGCCAAACCAATACCACGAGCCTTCAATACCACGGGCCCCTTTTCCAATACCATGAGCCAAAATAATACCATGGTGGTTACCCCTGTTTTTGCACTTTTAGAGCGCTTTAGCCCATACGCGACTTGGAGCGTTCTTTTCCGCGTGCATACGCGACTTCCCTTAGACATATCCGCGTATACATAGAGACATACTCTTTTCTTCATACTTTGAGCACATGCTGAATTCCTTTCTTCATTGCCTTCTGTTCACACTGTAGATATATCAGATTTCCTTCATCAAGGACATATTCTATCAAGCACAACTTCATTAAGTGGGTTTCCTTTCAAGAAAAACACTCAGCATCAAATTGTCAACAAACATCATATCACATCAGATTTACATCATTTACCAAGTCCATCAAGTCAAGAATAACTTCATAAGGTGGTTTTCCATCAAGGACAACACATGTCAACAGTCGCATGTCTTCATCTTCATTCAGTGGGTTGCCATCAAGGACAACACTCTGCATCATATTTCCAACAATATCCCCCTTTGGACTTGATGGCAACCACAATGGTGTTTGGTTACCACAGCAGATAGATACCATGTCACTCTCCCAAATATGTCACTCTCCCAAATATTTGACATCATTATCTTCTCTTCATTCAAACACCATGTCACTCTCCCCCTTTGACATCAAGGGCAAAGGGCGGATCAAAAACCAAGACTCTCCTCATGTGGAAGAAACATTCTGCAGATTTGATATGTGCTGAAGTGGCCAAGCTCCCCCTGAGTTCATGCTGAAACTTCAAACACATTTTCAATGAAGTACATGACTCTGTGAATTTCCTATCACCAATGACTCATACTTACATCAAATATCCAACCAAGTGGATTTACATATGAGACTCAACTACCCAACCAAGTGGGTTTACAAATTTGACTCAGCTACCCAACCAAGTGGGTTTACAAAATTTGACAAGTCCTTTACATGACTGAAATTTACAATTTTACATCATGGGTCTCAACATGACCTTTTCATCAAAATACAAATATGGCTTTTCATAACCAACACCTAGAAAGTCCTCAAGAAAGAGAACATTTTTCAGAATCAACATAATGCCAGCAATGCATTATACTCAGAAACGCTAATGCTCCCCCTGAATCTGTGCATCCAAGCATCCTTTCCATATGACTAAGGCTCCCCCTTAGTTTGTGCATCCTGAAACCTTTCACCAACAAATCATCAAAACATCTTCATCAAATCATTAGAAATGGAAATATGAGAACTGGAACACCACCAGAGATACCAAACAGTATCATAGATACCAAATAGCACTGCAGCTGTGCTGAAGAGAGCTGACTCCAACCAAAAAAATTGTCAGCAATCAGACATACGCGGTTTTCTGTGCATGAACTCGCGTATATACGTGACTGTGTTTCAGGAAACCCGCATATCCCAAGCCATCTTCTAAATTTCAACCAGATCTGATTCTCTGTGAGAAAAAAAGACAGTGTTCAGCTTCTTTTGAATGCTTCCCTGGACTACAGATAGATAGAATGGTGTAGTTGTGTCTTCAAGCGTCATCCAACGGTTGTGGCAAAGGCACATTAGTAACCAAGCCTTCAGATTCTTTGCAGCATCAATACAATCTTTCCAAGAGAGATTCTCATATCAGAACAACATCTTCACATAGGTGTCAAGCAATCATCCATGTGGTCCAACATCACCATGATCTTCAAGATTTAACATGAAGTAACATACGTAGGCAAAAGATCTCTCAACCATAGTAACACACTCTGCATGATTTATTTATGAATCAAATGACATCCAACTCATCCATGTGTGAGTACAAAAGATACTTATCAGCAACCAGGGCTCAAAAACTCATCATAATAAACCATGTACCAAGTCATCATCATTTGAGCATGAGTATCACAAAACCCAAAGAACAAGCAGTCATATTGCCAACAATGCAATCATTAGTATTCAACCTGCTGCTCCCCCTAAACCAATGCTCTTCCTTAGCTTGCAATCTGAATCACCTTCAACAGCAAGTCATCAGCAACAATCTCTGCATGATCTGTCCTCATCTCTGAATTATAAGACTTTCATCTCAACAACGAATGCTCTTCATCATAAAGCAACCAGGCTTCATCCATAATGTTCAACACAAGAACCCATGTATCATTTCATTATTATGAGTATAACCAGAATAATGCTAACAGTGCAATCATCAGCAGTCAGACTGATGCTCCCCCTGGACCTCTGCTCCAGATCTTCAGTTATCAAATAAATTCTTTTATCATCAATGCATACGCGTCTGTGTCTGATGAAACTCGCGTGTATACGCGACTTTGGTTAATATAACCCGCGTATGGAAAGTGAAGCATATAAAAATTTCATCTTCCTTCATTTCCTCCTGAGCTTGTACCTCCTGTACCTGTCCTTTCCACATCAGATGCGCTGTTAGAAGTAAACATATCCAGAATAATCAAATCAACCATGAGAGTCATCATGCATTGCTCCCCCTGTGATGATACATTACTAAATCTCATAATGTATCCCACATCATTCCTGCAGTCAATAAGAAAAATCAGCTTCATAAGCGAATGACTGCAGTAGGGTCAGAATTCCCTACGTTTCTGATTGGTCCTCCTTCCTTTTCCAAATTTGTTTGAACCTTTTATTTGTGTGCTGGAAGTTATCCAATTTCTCATGTCTGTTCAACCTGCATTCCCTTTCTACATGTCCATACTTGTTACAAGAATAACACCTCATGTGACCAGAGAAATAAGCATAAGAATCATAATGAGTATTTCTATTCTTCCTCCTTTTACAATCAGCTGCTTTATGTCCATACTTGTTACATGAGAAACAATATCCCTTGAAGCTACCAGAGTACCTGTTTATTTGTGGCTGAATTGTTCTGCTTCCGCAATTTGCTGCAACATGCCCATAGTTATGACATTTAAAACATTCAACGTTCTTGAATGAATTCCTTTGAGAATTCATGATCGTTGGTTGATCTTTTGACTCTTTCAACACTTCAGATTTTGCATTGATGTCCTTTGATTCTTTAGCACCTCCTTGTGAGCTAGATTCTCCTTTAACAGTTTCATGGAAACCAAGACCAATTTTGATAGCAGGGGACCTTTGATTACTCAGTATATTGTCCAAAATATTAGTACTATCATGAAACCTCAAAAGTTTTACCTTTTCTTCTAATTTACCTTTGAGAATGTTTACCTCAACCTCCAAGGCTTGACATTGCTTTCCTTCTTCCATCTTCTACTTGATCCTTCAGATTTAGAATCTCTTCTTTCAGCCAATCTTCGTTTTCTTCACATGTTTGTTGTAGCTCTTCATTCTTCCTTTTTGATTTTTCAAGATCTTCTTTGAGAGAGATGATTTCTACTTCAAGGCCTTCCTTTTCAAATGACAGAGGTTCTTCATTCTTCTTATTTGATGCTTCAAGATCTGTTTGTAGAAAGATGATTGCAGCTTCAAGTCCTTCATTCTTCTTGCTTGATTTTTCGAGATCTGCAATTAGATCGTTGATTTCTGCTTCTAGTTCTTTAATACGATTTTGATACTTGTCCACCTGACCATTCAACATTTCTATTTGTTCTTTCATTTGAGAGATCATTTCTTTGTTGATAGAATCTTTCTTATCAATTGCTCTTTGTTGTTCTTCATCTTTGATCTTGAGAGCTTTCTCTATTTCCAAAACACTACTTTCACAAACTTCATTATTGTTTGTACCACCAAGATCATGCAAAGGATGACCCCAATCACTATCCGATTCATCTTCTTCTATTTTCTGAGATATCTCCTTGCTTCGAGTAGCCTTCTTCTTTTTCTTCTTTGCCATGAGCACTTGTAGAGCTTCGTCAGAATCTATTTCATCTTCTTCAATTTTTGCTATACATGATTTCTGAGGTATCTCCTTTCCTTGAGTAACCTTCTTCTTTTGCTTCTTTGCCATGAGCACTTGTAGAGCTTGGTCAGAATCTTCTTCATCTTCACTGGACACTTCATCATCATCTTCATTTGCATAATAACTCTTCCTCTTTTCAAATTTTTTCCCTTTACCATGTTTTTCTCTATAAGGACATTTAGCAGCATAGTGACCAAATTTTCCACACTCAAAACATTTGAAGGGAAGCTTACCTTTGAATCTTCCAGTACCTAGTTGGAGCTTTCTCACGAAATTCGCTTCTTCTTCATCGGATATATAGATGGATTCTTTGACAACTTCCTTTTCCTTTCCTTTTGTAGATGCCTTAAAAGCAGCTTCTCTTATTTGAGAAGGACCTCCTTGTCTCATTTCAAAAGCAGTCAGAGTACCATGTAATTGAACAATAGTGAGCGTTTGCAGATCTTGTCTTTCTTCAATAGCTGAAACTTTAGAGTCAAATTTTGAAGTCAAAGATCTTAAGACCTTTTCCACCAGAGTAGTATCAGTTATGGTTTCACCCAAATTTCTCATCCGATTTACAATATCATCTAGACGAAGAAAGAAACCGGCAACACTTTCATCACTATGCATCTTCAAATTTTCATATTCAATTCTAAGAGTTTGGAGTTTTGCACTTTTTACCTTTGTGTCTCCTTCATAGCTTAGAATGATTTTGTCCCATATTTCTTTTGCCGAATGTAGCTGCATCACTTTAGCAAATTCTGATTCAGACATGCTTCCCAATAAGACATTCACTGCTTTGGCATTGATTTCATACTTCTTTCTTTCAGCTGCATCAGTAGGAATACTTGTCGGGTATTGATAACCTTCTTCCATGATTGCCCATACATCTGCACCAAGACTTTGCAGATATGCTTTTGTTCATACCTTCCAGAATATCAGATTGCTTCCATTGAATAGAGGTGGCTTTATAGACATTACTCCTTCTTGACTTCCCATTGCGACGGATCTCCTTTAAGCGATCAAGCTTCTGCACAAGGACCTGCTCTGATACCAATTGTTGGGAAAAATACTGAGAGGGGGGGGGTGAATCAGTATTTACTGCATACTCAAAACTTTTCACTTTTCATTCCTTAAAACCCATACGCTACTTTCCTTTAGTAAACTAGCGTATATACGCTGATATCTTTCATGCAACTAGCGTATACACAGAGATCTAATTATGTCATTAGTTCTTTGCTTATATCTTCCATCATTCATTCATCAGATGTTCAATAAACAGTAAACATGTGCAGTAAGAACAGAATAAACCATCACACAAAGCATCACACATGAACACCAGGATTTTTAGGTGGAAACCCAAATCGGGAGAAAACCACCGCTGCAGTTGCTCAGCCTTCAATATTTTATTATAGAGAAAACATCTTACAACATATGTGCTGGCGCAGACTTGACCAGCACGCAGGCACCCACCTGCGCTCGTTTACCAGCCTCTCCTGGAAGGGAGTTACGACCCCCTGACTCGTTTACCAGCCTCTCCTGGAAGGGAGCTACAACCCCCCGATCTCGTTTACCAGCCTCACCTGGAAGGGAGCTACAACCCCCTGACTGAAGGCTACAACCTTCAGCACAACCTTGGACCACGTTTCATCAATTTTCACACTAGATCCAACAACTTCAATAGAACAACACTTGCAGGCCACATTTCATCATACTTTCAGACTGGACCCTTTCCATACTTTTAAGCACAAACATACATCACCAGTAGATACTTATCAACACAGATCAGATAGCAGAAACACAGCAGAACAGATCAGATATTTCATACCCCTTGCTTCAGCAAACCCTAGTTTGCATACGCTCTTTCCCTTTACTGACGTCGCGTATATACGCGCTTCTGTTCACACAAACCAGTGTATACCTCTGTGTGTATTTCATTGCACATACGCGCTTTTACTTCAGCGAAGCCGCGTATATACGCGCTTCCTCCGCGTCGAAGTAGCGTATAGATCTTCAACCATTATAGAGAAGCATACTCCTTCAGATCAGACATTCAGTTCATATTTATCCCTTTACTTCAGACAGATGTTCGCCTCATCACAGATCTAATCACTCCATAAACAGATCTAACAAATACAGATACATTTCAGATCTAGAAATCCCGCTTCATCATTTCTTCATAGGTGCATCATAGATTCAGATCTATCATCAAACCTTTACCCTTTCCATACATATATACTTCACAGAGAAGTATTCATTCAAGCTCAGACATCTTGCACCCACACTCATGATTTGCACAATGAATTTCTTCTCCTTATATAGGTTTATCCTTTTTCAATACCACGGGCCCCTTTTTCAATACCACGAGCCAAACCAATACCACGAGCCTTCAATACCATGGGCCCCTTTTTCAATACCATGGTGGTTACCCCTGGTTTTGCACTTTTTGAGCGCTTTTACCCATACGCGACTTGGAACGTTCTTTTCCGCGTGCATACGCGACTTCCCTTAGACAGATCCGCGTATACATAGAGACATACTCTTTTCATCATACTTTGAGCACATTCTGAATTGCCTTCTGTACACACTGTAGATACATCATATTTTCTTCATCAAGAACATATTCTCTTAAGCACAACTTCATCAAGTGGGTTGCCTTTCAAGGACAACACTCAGCATCAAATTGTCAACAAACATCATATCACATCAGATTTACATCATTTACCAAGTCCATCAAGTCAAGAATAACTTCATCAGGTGGTTTGCCATCAAGGACAACACATGTCAACAGTCGCATGTCTTCATCTTCATTCAGTGGGTTGCCATCAGGGACAACACTCTGCATCATATTTCCAACACCTCCTTCCCCTTTTTATGTGTTTCTTTATAAGGACAATTAGCAACATAATGACCAACTCTCCCACAATCAAAACCTTTGAAAGGAAGCTTACCTCTGAACCGTCCTGTGCCAAGTTGAAGTTTCTTTACAAATTTTATCTCATCTTCTTCTGAGATATATCCCGATCCTTCTGTTTTTTGTACTTCCTTCCCTTTTGTAGAAATTCTAAAGACTGCTTCTTTGACTTCTAATGGTCCTCCTCTTCTCGTTTCATATGCAGTTAGTATGCCATGAAGTTGCACCATAGTAAGATTTTGAAGATCCTACTTTTCTTCAAGAGCAGAAACTTTTGACTCAAATTTTGTCATTAGTGATCTTAAGACTTTCTAAACCAAGGTAGATTCTGTTATTGTTTCTCCCAGATTTCTCATACGATTTACAATATCATCAAGAAGTAAAAATAAATTAGCAATGCTCTCCTCATTATCCATTTTTAGATTCTCATATTGAATTCTGAGAGTTTGGAGTTTAACACTTTTTACGTTTTCATCACCTTCATAACTTAGAATGATTTTGTCCCATATTGTCTTGGCTGTATTCAGCTACATGAATTTGACAAATTCTGATTCAGTTAGACTTCCCAATAGAGCATTGACCACCTTTTCATTCGTTTTATAATTCTTTCTTTTCGTTGGATCTGCTGGTACTGCAGCTGGGTATTGATATCCTTGTTCAACAATTGCCCATACCTCTGCTCCCAGAGACTGAAGATAGGATCTCATCCTTGTTTTCCAGAAGATTAAATTTTTTCCGTTAAAGAGCGGAGGCCTGATAGATGTTGTTCCATCTTGATTACTCATCTTGCTTGATCTTCCTTCTAGCGGCTAAGCTTTTTCAGAAGGACCTACTCTGATACCAATTGTTGGGAAAAATACTGGGGGGGGGGGTGAATCAGTATTTTGGGCTGAACTATTTTTCTTTTCTTTTTCTTAAAACCTTATGTTACAGTACTGCATCCAACATGTATGTCCAGATATATGTCTTTACTTAGAGCATTGCATCAGATAAGAATTAAGCAGAAATAACAGAAAAAACCATCAAACATACACAACACATATGAACACCAGGATTTAAGGTGGAAACCCAATTTGGGAGAAAACCACCGCTGCTGTAATCTCAGTCTTCAATATTTATTATAGAGAAAACTTCTTACAATATATGTTGGTGTAGAATTATACCAGCACGCAGGTACCCACCTGCAAAAGGCTACAACCTTCTCTCTCGTTTACCATCTACCACTGGAAGGGAGCTACAACGCCCTCTCTGAAGGCTTCGACCCTCAGCACCACTGCGGACCTCATTTCATCAATTTTCATACTGGATCCACCAGTTTCCATACGATATACCTTGTCGGTCACCAGATTTATTTATTTTCTATATACTCACACCAGTTCTTCATGATATCATCCATCATTCAAACCAGAGATTCATCATCGTCAGATCATCATATTCATGGATGCATCGTATTCTCATATTTATCAATCATGAACAGAGCTTGCCCATACAGATATTCTTTTTAGAAATTTTTATTCACCACCCTTACAATGCACACCTCGTTCTTTATTTTTCTTCTCCTTATATAGTTTTCCCTTTATTAAAACCATGAGTCAAAACCATGAACCACTAATGGTATTCCTCCGACAGTATTCCTTTTAGTTTATTCCACGGGGCTTTTTGATCTCCTTTTAATTTTTATTTATCAATTTGAAGAAATTGATAAATAAATATATTTACAATTTTTAACAGAACTTTAGGATTAAAGTTAACCCTTCGCATTTTAATCCTTCCAAATAATATGGTAAACCTTTGACCCCGGGCCCAAAAATATAGTCAATAGCCAATCAAATACACACATGATACCATAGGTAAACTTCGCGCAAGTCCAACGTCCGATCACCGTTAGATTAGCAAGCTTCCAGATCAATGGCGTATAAGCATATCGCTCGACCTCCGATACCGATCGTTAATGTGCAATGGCCCGCCGTACCTGTGTTAATCTTCATGCACCTTCAACAAATGATGACCGTTCGATGACCCCTTCCCAGATCTACGGCGCTCAACGATATCGCTGGGCGTCCTGGGTCGAACTATAACGCGCGATGGCGCACAGTAGAAAGTGGTTTTGTAGAATCTTACAGGGACGCGTGTCGCCCTTTTTATGGAATCGCTCCCCACCTCTTGAATACCGCTTGCCCGTTGAGAGAGGTGTGATGAAAACCATAAACCGCCTTCACTGTTCCTCCTTCGTGGTTCCTCCCTTCGCTCAAGGTTCCGTTCATGATTCCAGAGGGTTAGTCTGGGTTTGCGCTATAACTCTGGTCTATCTTTGGCAGGATTCCAATAACCAACGAACAAATGTAGTTCTCTTCCGACGGGATTTCCTTACAAACATTGACTCGTGACAATTCAATTTCATTCCTCAATTCTGCTATGATATATATAGCATGTCAACCTTCCATTTCGGAGTTCTATCCTGTCACAATTTCGCTTCTACCTGTACATTCAAGAACATCATATATCTGCCACCATTAAGTTCTTCAATGGATACACTGAATGCCTCAAGAGCCCCCTATATATTCAACCAAGTAATTCCATGACTGCAAATATCAAAGTAAGTCAGATCTTCATTACAAGAAGGTCTCATTCTGGAATTCGTATCCTACCACCATGATTCCTCAACAAGGTTTCACTTTTAACTCCATTCGCAGAGACCCATACAGAGATTCAGGGGATTCCACTCAAGAATTACATCAATCAATACATATAATACACATATCCTTAACAATGATTTCATTCTTCTCTGGGCACCGTAGGTATCCTCTACCCATTATGAAATTGATCACACAGGTCATATATATTCCAGATTTACTCATACTTAACACAATTCCACAGTTCTTCATTAACATATACAAATCTTAGCCATATATTCAATTTGTCCTTCAATCTATTACCTTGTCTCTTCCTAACAGCTCTCCCTTTTGTCATCTCCTTTGCAAACTATATTAAAACCCTAATTCAACTCTACTGCTCTGTCTCATCTGCTGCCTCTGCTACCTTTCTGTCTCTTTTACCTTATGGATAGTTTAGGTGCTGCTCCTATCTTTGCCAATTCCTTTGCCATCAATGACAATATTTCCAACAGAAAATATGTTTGGGACAATGATTTTGGCATAAAATATTTTTTTGACCTCCTTCTTAATCATTGGCATGAGAAGTGGATTGATCCTCCTCAACTTCTACTTGAAAGGCTTTTCATTTTATTTTATGGGAATAGTATGATGAATAATGGTGGGGTCATATTCTTTCAAATCAACATAGTTCCAAGAAAATACATCTATGAATCTCTTCATCATTTCAGCATACTTAAACTTCATATCAGCTAAAATAAACTTTGAAAGTTTAATCATTTTGGGCATAGCTATTGTACCAAGGTTACAGCTCTCAACTTCTTCATCATCAACTTGTATCTTAGGGGATTTAAAAACATCATTCTGATCAAAAAAAATTTCTAGAGGTATGAGCCCCTTTGGTATGGAATTGTTCTTTAGTTGCAAAACTTCAGAATTCCCTTTAGATTCAGCCAGCATGTTTTGTTGATCTACTTGTATATTTTCAAACTCTTCTTTCAGCTCAATAAATTTCTTCACTTGTTTATCATCCTCAAATACTTGCCAATGAGTAATATTATTAGGGATAAATGGTCTATGGTGAATCTCAACCTCATATTTTTCTGTGGAATGCATAGGAATAATGAAAAGACTTGCAGAGACAACAAGAGAATCAACAATGGATTTTTTTTCTCTATTTTTGACCATGAATGAATAAGCTTGAAAGTTTTCCAACATGTCAAAAACTAAGTTCCTATATGCTCTCATCCTTATATATTTTGTTTGATAAACACCTTCAACCTGTTTAGTGACTAACTCTAAATATCCAAAAAAAATAATGTTTTGAGCATTCATTCTTTTCAAAACCTCTAGGCCCAAAATCAAAGATTCATACTCAACCATGTTATTCGTGCAATCAAAGTTCAATTTATAGGAAAATAACTTACTCTCATCACTTGTAATTGTGACCCAAATCCCTGGTCCTGCTCCTTCTCTACCTGCTAATCAATCAAAATGCAATGACCACCAATCCTCCTTATCACTGACTTGATGATCATCTATTTGCTGATTTTCAGACTGCTGAATTTCAGAACTCTGATTTTCTGCTTTCCTCTCCTCTTCTGCTTCATTAGTCAACTCATTGAAAAGAATAGCAGATCCAAGTTCAGTATCAAGAGCATAAATTGGAAAATTTTGGGGTTTGACTTTACTACTCACCATGTAGGCCATTCTTGTCTCTCAATACAGTCTTCTTTTCTCACCAAAAACAGGAACGGTAGCATAAGTAAGGTCCATCTGCATTGTACCTTTGATTTCCGCTACCCGTGACCTTGACAACATCATACCAAACTTTGGTGGAATGTCTACTACCAAGATGTCCATGACCACAGTCTTAGCAGGAATTTGTGTTAGACCAACAACAACATCCTTAATTAAACCAATGCATTGAACTCTTTTCGAATCAAAAGAAAACAAGTCTTTATATGGCCTAGTTATTCCTAACCCCATTCTTTCCATGATTAATTTGGGAATAAGATTGTGAGAGGCCCCTAAATCCAACATAGCATTATGTAATGGCATGTCATGGATGCTAAGGCTCACATAAAAATGAGGCACCTCCTCATTCTATTCATCTTCTAGTCTTGGACCCAAGTATATGGTTGAGTGATCTTCCAGTACATTCAAGATATCAGTAGCTCCTGGTTGTGAATTAAATCAAAAATCCATATGAACTGAAAAACACAGTTTTCATAAGGTTCCTTCTTAATTTTCACTTGATTTAGCTTTTGACTTTTTAATGATTGTCATTTTGTAACTTTGTTATTTAACTCATCCTGAATCACTTTCAGCTGCTGCTCCAAGTCCTCCACTTGATCTCTAAGTCTTTTGTTACTGGCTCTCAAGTGAGTATTTATTACTCTGACAAATTTAGCTTCATTGATGGCTGGAAATGTCCGCATGAAAATTTGTTCTGCACTACTTGGAGTTTCAGAAATAGAACCAGTTTGACCTTCCCACACTGCCTTCATTCTTTTGAACTCTACTTTCTCAATACTGTGCTTTCTGGGCCTCTTTCCCATCACAACAATTTCTTGGTCTTCTAACCTCAATTTCTCTTCAAGATGTTGACACTGTCATTTCTTATTTTCCATTCTTTGTTCTGTTGGCTGCATGCTCTACTGTAGGTGATGAGAGATCAACCACTTCTTCAGGGGCTTTAGCTGTTTCAATATTTTCTTGAACCTCCTTGTTTCCTTCCTTGAGTTTCTTAGCATGCCTGGTTAAAGGTTTCCTTTCTTGAAAGATGAAGGCTACATCTTCTCCCTCAAACTCAAGCTTATTTCCAGACTTAGCCCTTTTCTGTTTATGTTCATCTTGTCCAATGAAGTCAGCTTGCACAATGGGTGTCTCCTCTATATCAATTGAATGAAGGATGTCATCTAAATTTCCCTTAATTACTGGGCTGTCCTCTGAAACTGAAACAACTATCTTTCCTTTTGATGCCACTACTTGCTAGCAACCTTTTTCTGTTTTTCCTCTTTGACACTCTTCGAATTTTGTTTTGCAGGTGATGGAGTTGATGTGTCAATCATTTTGTCTGCTCTGTCCTTTTCTCAACTTGTTTCCTTGGCTTTAGTTTTACAAATTCCTTTGGTTTTGAAACCGCAGGTTGAATAGACTCTGCCATTGGTGGTAAGGGAGTTCCTTTAGTTTTAGGGTTTCTAGCAGGAGTTAGGGTTTCCAGCTCAAAAGCATTTATAAACAAAAAGGATGACCAATCCCTGCCTATATTCTAAAGCTCATTCAAAATCAATAACTTCATCAAACCATGATGAAACAAGGATGTTTCACAACCTTCAGATTTGGCTTGTACTTTATCAGCCATTTTAGCAAGACTCCTAGGAAGATAGAAAGGCAAATCGAGTGAAATATTACCAGTGAAATGCAGAAGCAGCTTGAAATGATATGTGTAGACCTTATGATATCTACCTTCACATTTAAAATACCTCTGAATGTTGAGAAGCAGCTTTACATAAGTGTCTTTGATGCAACTTCTAGGGATTGCATTATTGAGGTCCATATCTACATACTCAGGTTTCATGAATTCCTTGCATGGCTCCATATCAAATTTGAAACTTTTGAACCAAGTTTCTTGTCCCCTTGGTATTTCTGTCATAGCAGAAATAATCTCTGTTGTAATTGGCACACTTAGCATCCCAACGTTGGTAGTTGTTCCATTGAAGTGCAAGGAAAATTCTTTAGACACCTATGTGTGGCAACCCTGCAGCTTTTCACAAAATCGAAGACAACCCACTCTACTAAATGCCTCCATCACTACTAGGTATTAAATTATGGCCTTCATATTTTCAGGCTCATATCTTAAGCAGTGTCCCCCTCTGTGGACTTTCATTTCCTCTGCCATGCTCTTCAGAAAAAACTTTTCAGCTTTGCTTAAATATCTGAAACAGTCTCGCTTGAATAGTTTATATCAGCCTCGCTTGATTAGTATGAAGAAATTTTTTTTATGAAACATACATAGGTTTGGCTTGACACTTCAGAGCTTAAACATTCAAATGGAGGAAAGAGAAATGAGTATGACCAATTAAGCAAGATTTTGAATTTGAAATGTCATCTCATAACTGAATTATGCCTCATTCATGCCCTATCATGACAATGATGACTGCAGCATGGGTAAGTGCATCGAATCTCATCATTAACTAACCTATCACACCACTAACCTACCATTTCCCAATGAATTCTGACAATTTCCAGCTCAAATGACAAGACGGTTAAGAAACCGCACTTTCGTAGCGCCCACAGTGTTTTTTTCTCAGTTTGCGCTACGAAACTATTAGCGCTTTCATAGTAGAAATCACCTTTTTTGAACTAGTGCCACTAGGAAAACATGGATTCTTGGCTAATTGCAAAGTTTTGACCCGAAAATTTATGGAATGACTCCTAAATGGAAATTATGGATTTTTGACAATGAACAGATATTTAAAAGACTTTATTTGAACTTAATGATGACCTTTGAACTTGTAAAAATCTAACCTACCCTTAACCAAATCCTAAAATGACCTCTAAACCATTTTAAAACCATGACCAAAAACAAACATGAAACAATGATGTTTTTTTGAGAATTTTTGGGTGATAACACTCTGGAAAGGCCCATGCATTATTTATGGTTACAGAGGCAACAACGAATTTTTCTTGAAAGAATTAAATGAAACAAATCTACCAGGTGGACCAGTCAATGGTCAAATTCTGAAGAACTATTTTTCACCAGACTAATTAATAGTTCATTTGTTTTATTTTACTCATTGTAAATACCATAGAAAATTTTAGATAGGAGTGGATGACTATCTTGTAAATTTGAGGCCTAAAGAGGAAATATTAAAGCTTTAAAATATATAACATCATATGTTTGAATAAAGGAGATCACAGAAATTAGTTCCAAGCAAAGAAAATTAAAATTTCTAAGGGCACTAACAAGAAAGTTCTTGACATCTCACAAGGAGATGTCATCCCCAAGTGGAGCCACTGTTAGGTTCCTATAATAATAGGTGTTATGCAGAATTATGAATTACGGATAAAAAATTCTTCCCTGAATGTGGTGCTATGCATTTAGAACAACATGTTAAATACTTTGCAGATACTTTTCCTAATAGTAAATAGACACACATAATAGATCAAGAAACCTACTTGGGGTACAAGCGCTTCCTATTATCTTTCTGTCACTCTTGTAGTAGCTTCAAATCCAAGCTAGATCGCCAAAATATTTCCTACAAGAATGAACACTAAACAACAAAGAGATTGCAATATATAGATGGCTATTCAAGTTATTCAGTTAAATCAATGAAACATGAACCATATACATCAAATAATAACTCATAATATGAAAGATAGAAGCTTATACAAATACATATGTGGGAAAGTAAGCATCAATATTTATTAATGGATAGAAGGGGAGCTTACAACCAACGATTGATTTGATGTTAGCATCTCTAGAATCATCCCAGCCTCATCAAAATGAACATCTCTCCAGCGGCTAATCACTCAAATCAAATCCTCAATTGAAATTCCACCAACATTTCTCTACTCAATTTCTTCCTTCCCAAGCACTAGAATATGTGCTCAATTTATAGATGAGTTGAAGGTAGTTTCACAATCAATGAATTTCTAATAATAGGCAATACATGTTCCCAAGCTCAGAGGCATCAAATGGACACACATGGATTTGAAGTTTGACACATATGCACTTTTCTAGAAGGCACTGGCCAAGTGGAGATTTCGGAACAATGAGAATTTCACTCCCAATTGACCAACGCACCCTTGAGTGTCAGGAAGTGCTTTGCAGAGCACCCTTGAATGGAGGTAACTACATATCCAACACACTTAGCCACTTGAGAGACTGCGTTGGTGAGCTCATAGGTGATATAACATATACTTCAAATCTTGTAAACCTTGCAATGGAAGCCATGGATGATTTGTCTTTGTTCTTTGTCTTAGGGCATGTAGCAATTTAAATGATAGGGGATAATAGACCCTATTCATTGGTTCTGGGGATGATGTCCAATTTAACCAGGTCAATGGGAATAATTCCCAGATTTACCTATAACAGATTTCCCCCTAAAGCATGAAGTCAAAATAATAATAACAATATTTTTTGAATGAGATGATTTACACTGTGATGGGCTAGAGATGAAGCGGAGTGGTGACCTGCATAAATCTTACAATACATTACATCATGATATATCCTCTTGATCATGAATTGCTGAGGGAAGGCATTCCCATGCTCAACACATAAACTATCTAATAACATGTACATAGTGCAGAAAGTCATCTACATTGGAATGTTTCCTAATACAGACATGCCTACAGATATAGGCCCATGTTCGAATGACGATATGTATGTAAGGTCACCATACAGATGATGTGTACAACAATCTTGAAATTGTAGCCCGGACAGCTGAAACTAGATCTGGGGTCTTCTTATCTCGTTCACTCGATCGTCTGCGTACAAGTCTAGCCATGCGAATATATGATTTGTAGTCGAACATGGTAAGAGATCATTTGATTACCAGCCAATGATGTGAGCTGTTAACAAACACGAGAGAACCACCATTCATGTCAATGGCCCTCAAGGTACTGCAGTACATTTTGTAAGGCGTGAATAGATGATTTGATGTTGAACGCCAAACAAAAATTTTGGTCAAAATTCTTGAAGCGGGGATCTTGTCAATGCTGTAACAAGCCTCATGGTACTGGAATATGATGTTTCTAAGTGAACTTCCTAGATGATGATTTTATGTCAACAGGAAGCCACTTTATTGCAAAATGGGAGTTACTAATTTTGAAGACAAAGTATGACTTGATATAGCAATGTTCAGGGATGAATTTCATGAGAATGAAGGTTTATGAGTATTGCAGAAGGATGAGTATTCACTGGATTACTTCTCTTGAACATATCGACGAAACTCAGATGAGTTGGCAGTATTGACCAAAACCGAAGTAAAGGTATGATGAACTGCCAAGAATATTACCCAACCCAAACAGTCACGGTGATGGAGTGAAGTGTCATGTTCAAGAGCGACCTGCTACAGTAAAAAGTTATGTTCAATTTCCCAAATTTTCCTCGGTCATTTGTCGACCAGTACCTCTTTATTTTTTAACAAGCTTGAGGAGGATAACATATGCTTAATCTATAATTCAACCCTTCGGGTGAACAATGTATCACTATTTAATAATTTAACGAGTCTAGAGATGAATGAAACTTGATTCTTGCCATGATCAACAAGCCCATCACTATTTTATGTTTTAACGAGCCTAACGACAATGACAACTTGGTCCTTTTTCATATTTAGAGAGTTTGAAAAAGAGGACGAAAGAAAACTCCATAAGTACTTTTTTGTAAAGTTGTCGCTCAGCTCCGAAAAAGTGTAAAATAATATCTGAGAGAACCTCTTAGCCATGTTTGACTAAGGTATTCCTTTTTCATAAATAATCTATCCTAGTCTGGAAAAGGTTTAAACTTATACTGAGTAGATATCAATTCATTTACTTTTACGAGCTCGAAAAGAAAAGTGCTCGCAATCTTTTCACATTATTGGAGTCTGATGTAATATTCCCAATTAGTCATGAGCTAATTGGAATATTCAATTTTTTTTTATTAATTTTTTTAAAGAATAAAAGAGAAAAGGAGGTCCATAATACTCCTTAATAATGAATAAATCAATGCCAAATATGAAAAGGCTAAATCTTGGTTGTTAAATCAAGCACCCTTATGTGTGAAAGGGGCTGGACATTTTGACTAGGTCAACCTTGACCAAATCTACAATGTTGTCATGGAGGAGTGGCCATCAATGAGGCACAATGCAGTTTTAGATGGAGATGCCTTGTGTGAAACAAGTGATATCATTGGAAGTGGTTTAGGGTTTGCAAGCTCTTGTCTTATAAAAGGAAGGGGATGGAAGCATTAGAAGGTTATTGATGATTATCATATTTATGAATATATGGTCTATTTAGACATATATATTTCTCTTTTTGTTTAGCTAAGATTGAATGTGTAATATTCCCAATTAGCCCAAGCTAATGGGAATATACAATTTTGTCTCAATATTTTGTTTCATGAATAAAAATGTAAAGGAGGATCAATAAAACTCCTAATCAGCAAAATAAATCAATGCCACATGTGAACATGGATAAATATGGGCTATTTACATAAGCAAAATTAGGTGTGAAAGAGACTGGAGCACTTGACCAAGTCAACCAGGACCAAATCAAAAACGTTGTCTAGATACAATGACTCTCCTAGAGGTACAACGCAGTTTTAGTTGGAGGTTTCTCATGTGAATGCAGCTAAATCATTGAGATGGTTTAGGTTTTGACAAAACTTTCATCCTATAAGATGAAGAGGAGGAAAGCAGAAGAAGGTTGTTGATTGTGCTTATTTCTAATTATATTGTCTGTTCAGACTTATATCATTCTCCGTTGTTTAGCTGAGGATAGTGATGCTTAGCACTTGGGTGTTCGTGGGCGGGAATCTCACCTCTTCCATTGAGGAATTATTGGAAGATTCTTGCTGATCTCATCCACTATCAGGAATCTGGCCAAGCTCATCTTCCAACTACAATGCAGATCCTGTTGAGTTTTTGGTTGTCCTTGCAAGCTGCAGCAAGTGGAGGCTAAATCTGCTCAGATCTAGGCCATTTCAGGGCCTCTTTTCACTGGGAAAGTCTTCTATCCCATGGGAAAGAGAGTTTTGAACATTTGGAGCTGATATTTAAGATCTTGGCATCAGGCCAACCCAGTGCTTCAACCTACAATGCATTTTCCGTTCCAGGACTGCGTTATTTGCAAGAAGGAAGTTGCAAGGTGTTTTGACCCACTTTTTGAGGAGAGATCTCTGGTGCTGGGGCTTTGCCCTTAACTATGGTGATCCATGGATTAGCTTGTTAATTCATGTTCTGTATAGATGTGATCTACTTCTATTGTAAAAATCTTCAGAAATTTCTAAATAATATTGCAGATCTGCTACTTTAATCTCATATCTACTCTCTGTATTGCATGATTTGATCAAAACCCCAAGGGGATATTCTAAAGGAGCCTTTCTAGTGTACATATCTGAAATGGATCTGATATTTTGGACACAGATCTGCTCTATATTTGGAGTGTAATATTTAGCTACTGCAACTCTTATAAATAATGCTATCAAACTATTTTGCAGTCAATACATGTGTTGCAGCCCTCTTTTCTGAGGAGTTTCTTCTATTTTGTCTTCTACATTCTGTTGTATACTATAAGAGCATCATTATGGATCTGATTTATTGTTGTATGTATAAAAGTTGATCCTTATTATTGGACTCCTCCTCATGCTCTCAAAACTGCATTATTTCTGAAGCAGTTTGTTGCAGCTAGCTGCAGCCCTTCTCTTTGGGTGTTTTCCAGCTATACTAGGTGGTGGGAGGTCTGTTTACCTCACCTAGTTTGATTTTTTTTTGCTCTCCTTTTGGATATAGACACTAGATCCAATGATCTAAGGAATCCAGGAGCTGTAAACTCATTTCAATTCACATATTTCTAAGGAGTGCGTTATTTCAGTAGGCTTTTTTGTGCATTCCCATTTTGGGATATTACAGTGGTATCAAAGCTCCTTTCTTGGCACAACCTGTGCTTTCATTGAGGAGCCAAAGCCAATATGAAATCAAAATAAGATGAGCCTCTTACTGAGGGACAAAAGAGGTATCAGAATAGAAGCTGGAAGAAATTTGATTACACCAATGATGATCAAGACAAGGGTAAAGCCCCTGAAACTAGAAGTGATAAAGAAGGAGAAGAGTTTGCAAGGACTCTTTTGGTATCCATGCAATATATTTCTAGAGAGATCAAAGAGATGAGACTAGACAGGCTCAAGGAGTCTCCTAGGAAGTTTCATCCCGGTGAAATCTCTGGCATGTCTCACCACTGGAATGATCAACCAGTGAACCAGCCACAAGCTCCACAACACTCTACTATGCCTACTTTCTTGGCTATGGAGAATGAAGGACCTCATGAGAAAGCATCCCTTGAAGACTATTTTGAAGAGTATGAGTCCCAGAATCAGAGATTTAAGGAACACCTGAGTTTTCAAGAGTTTTGTCACCTCAAGGAAAAAAGGAGACCAAGGCATCAATATAGAGATGGTGGATTCACTCAAAATCATGATCGACATCACTCTATGGGCAGATTATTTTTACCCAAGTTTGATGGGTCATCCACTAGTTCTGCCAAAGCATGGGTAGAAAATATGGATATCTATTTTCAGTTGAACAAAGTCCCTGAGATGGAAGCTATCAATATTGTAGCTTTGCACTTTGAAGGTGAAGCATACAACTGGTGGTTCCATGGGTTGTCCATATTGGGCCATGCCAATGTGATTGACTATTCTGAATTTACTAGAAGACTGGTGGAGAGATTTGAAAAAAAGGATCCAGAAGCACCTTTCATGAGCCTTGCAAAGTTGAAGCAGTCAGGTAATGAAGAATCTTATATCTCTAAGTTTCTAAGATTATCTATTATGGTTCCAAGCCCATTACATTGCATGATGCCATTGAGAGGGATAGAGACCTTCAAGATGCCTTGCCAAAAGCAAAGGAAACTTTTCAGAACAAGCCCTCTTACCTTTCTAAAGGGAAGGAAGAGAAAGATGCTCCTTCCAAGGAGAGCTCATTCAAGAAGCCTCTTGATATTGAAGTCCAGAGGGAGCTAAGGAAGAATAGGCTATGTTTCACTTGCCAATAATCATAGGCACCGGGACATAGATGTGCTGCTGGGAAAGAACACTACATAGAAGTCTTCTCAGATGTTGAGGAGGAAGAAGAAGATGATGAACCAAGGAGAGGTCACAACACTGACAATGTTGAGGGACATCCATCACCATCGAGAGATGGGAGTGGAGATTTTTCTCCTATTAGAGGACCTCTTGCATATTTGAGGTGATTACCTAAGTAATTGACCCTAAGAGTTCATGGTTCAGTCATGAATCATAGGGTATCTATTCTTATTGATAGTGGGGCCACCCACAACTTTATTGATGCTCATATTGTAAAAAGGAGGGCCATACCCACTGATACCTTTGAGGAATTTTCTATTATGGCCCCAGGAGATATAACAATGCCATGCATGCATTATGTCCCATCACTTTCAGTAACCATGGGATCCTACACTTTGGTGGATCACTTCTTTATAGTTGACATACCAGACACCAATGTTATTTTGGGTGTTCAATGGCTAATTACATTGGGAAAGTCACCACTGATTGGTAGGATTTGCAAATGGAATGGGTGGACAAGAAGAGTGGTACACCTCAAATGATAAGAGGCATGAATTCTTACCCCTCACCTAACACTTCCACACAGAAAATAGAGATGGATTTGCACAGTGGAAGCAAGGAGCTCACTATCCCTTCTCTCATGTTCATGAGATTCTTGCAAGGGACACTCTCATCTAGTGGCAAACCACCAGGGAGGCCACCAGATTCAGTTTTATCGGGAGATATCTCACTACTTGATGCTCCAAAATCAGATCCAGAAGGGAAGGAAACATTAGGAGACACAGCTATAGCGCTGGAAGGCTTGAGCAAGCACCAGAAGGAGGGAGATTTTCCTCTCTCATCATTCTCACCATCCTTCATTTCTAATTCTGCGTTGTTGGAGGAGGAAAATGGAAGGATTGTCCTTCCTACTTGTACCTTTGGCATAATAAATGTCAAATAAGAGATCAAAAACATGGCAGGAAATCCTATTGATGCATCATCAACGCTGTCCTTATTGGGGAGTGTAGATCTATATTGGAAATCCCAGCTGTTGGTGGATTATTCCAAGGATCTCTACACTTGTATGATGCTTGATGACCAAGTGCATGAAGAGGGCTATCTATTCCATGAGGGAGTCATATATCATCATGATAGGATCTTCTTACCTAGAGCCTCCAAGCTCAAGGAGAGGATGCTACAGAGGGCCCTTAAGGAGTTCTGTTTCAGCCCAACCTATTCTATGAAGATCTACAACACTATCATGAGATGTTTTGAATACGAGGGCTTTGGAGGAGAGCTACATCAGAATTTTATAGAATGCAAGAGCTATGTGGAGTTGGGGCAGCTAAAGGACTCTATGCGAGAGTCATTTCATTTATTTCTTCCTTCTCTTGAAAAGGGAGAAAAATTTGTGCACAATTCCATGTATAGAAGAAACATTGATGGTGAAAAATCTGATCATGTGATGCAAGCTTCATTTTCTTATTTAATGCATTATTTCACCATGTTGTTGTAGAAAATGACTCCCAAGAGGAGTGTTGTATCATGTAAATATCATGGCAAACATTGGGCCACTACAATTTCTGAACTTGGCCACTCCCTTGCTATGCAAAGGGATATTCTTTTTCATGATGGGTGCTTCCCAAAGGCACCAAACATATCTCACATCTTCAGCCATGATGAGATAACTTGTGCAGCAGGTAAGTGGTGGGAAGACCACTTACCACACCTTGATCTGATGCAGGCAGGAGATGCACTACGCTAGCACCCTATTTGGGACTTTGACCCACCTCCTGATGCTCAAATTTCTATTTGTATGTATGTAATTATGCTTCCATACTTGGATGATATAGTTTTACTTTTTATGGGATTGTATGGAGAGAGGGTGGGTAGTTTGTATGTACCACATGGGATGTAAACTCTCTATGCACCCTATGCTACATGCTTTAGAGAGAGTATTGGACCAGCCATGTTTGTCTCTGTTGAGTTCTTGACTCCTTGTGGGATGGATTTTGTACATCTCATGATGATTTTGGAGGAACAGTTCATGGAGGATTGGATTGGTGAACACTTGGCTCATGATGAAATCTTGATCTTTGATGGTGTCACCAATGAAGAAGGAGAAGTATTGTAGCACTCACCCTATCAGTGGCTTGAGGACAAGCAACATTTTGGAGGGGAGGACTGTAATATTCCCAACTAGCCCAAGCTAATGGGAATATACCATTTTGTCTCAATATTTTGTTTCATGAATAAAAATGTAAAGGAGGATCAATAAAACTCCTAATCAGAAAAATAAATCAATGCCACATGTGAACATGGAAAAATCTGGGCTATTTACATAAGCACACTTAGGTGTGAAAGAGACTAGAGCACTTGACCAAGTCAACCAGGACCAAATCAACAACGTTGTCTAGATACAGTGACTCTCCTAGAGGTACAACGCAGTTTTAGTTGGAGGTTTATGATGTGAATGCAGCTAAATCATTTATATGGTTTAGGGTTTGACAAGACTTTCATCCTATAAGAGGAAGAGGAGGACAACAGAAGAAGGTTGTTGATTGTGCTTATTTCTAAATATATTTTCTATTCAGACATATATCATTCTCTGTTGTTTAGCTGAGGATAGTGCTACTTAGCACTTGGGTGTTCATGGGTGGGAATCCCACCTCTTCCATTGAGGAATTATTTTAAGAGTCTTTCTGATCTCATCCACTACCAGACATTTTTCCAAGCTCATATTCCAACTACAACGTAGATCCTATTGAGGGTTTGGTTGTCCTTGCAAGCTACAACAAGTGGAGGCTAGATATGCTCATATCTAGGCCATTTCAGTGCCTCTTTTCATTGGGAAAGTCTTCTATCCCATGGGAAAGAGAGTTCTAAACCTTTGGAGCTGATATTTCAGATCTTGGCATTAGGCCAACCCAGCGCTTCAACCTACAACGTAGTTTCCCTTCTAGGACTGCGTTATTTGCAAGAAGGAAGTTGCAGGGTGTTTTGATCTGCTTTTTGAGGAGAGATCTCTGGTGCTAGGGCTTTTCCCTTCACTATGGTGATCCATGGATTAGCTTGTTGATCCATGTTTTGTACAAATCTGATCTGCTTCTATTATAAACATCTTCAGAAATTTCTGAATACTATTGTAGATTTGCTTCTTTAATCTCATATCTACTCTCTGTATTGCATGATTTGATCAAAACCCCAAGGGGATCTTGTAAAGGAGCCTTTATAGTGTATAGATCTGAAATGGATCTGATATTTTTGACACATATATGCTTTAGATATGGAGTGTAATATACAGCTGCTGCAGCTCTTATAAATAACGCTGTCAAGCTATTTTGCAGTCAATACATGTGTTGCAACCCTCTTTTCTGAGGAGTTTCTTCTATTTTGTCTTCTACATTCTGTTGTATACTGTAAGAGAATCATTATGGATCTGATTTATTGCTGTATATATAAAATTTTATCCTTCTTATTGGTATCCTCCTCATGCTCTCAAAACTGCGTTATTTCTGAAGCATTTTGTTGCACATAGTTGCAACCCTTCTCTTTGGGTGTTTTCCAGCTATACTGGGTAGTGGGAGGTCTGTTTACCTCACCTAGTTTGATTTGTTTTTGCTCTCCTTTTGGATCTAGACACTAGATCCACTGATCTAAGGGATCTAGGAGCTGCAAACTCATTTCAGTGCATATATTTCTAAGGAGTGCATTATTTCAGCAGGCTTTTCTATGCATTCCCATTTTGGGATATTATAGAATGTCATTTAGCATTGGGTGTTCCTGATAGAGAATACCACCTCTTCCCATTGAGTATCTCTTAGGAGAGTTTGTATTTCATTGTCCAATATCTGGCTTAGGGCCAAGCTTCTTCTTTCAACTACAGCACAGATCCTGTTGAGGGTTTGGTTGTTTTTGTAAGCTGAAGCAAGTGGAGACTAGATATTTCATATCTAGGCCATTTCAATGCTCCTTTTCACTGGAGGAGGTTTCTACTTCATTGGGAGGAAATTATTGAAGGCAATGAGCATCATTTTCAAATATTTTCATGAGGCCAACCTCATTTTGATCCCTACAACACATTATAGATCCATATCTGCATTATTCCTGTAGGTGCAGTTGCAGGGTGGTTCAACACACCATTTGGAGAGGGATTTTCTGAGTTTTGGGGATATGCCCTTCACTTTGGAGATATATTGGAGGAGGCTATTCTATTGTTCACATAAGATCAGCCACACTTTCCATATCTGTATTTTTCAGTAGATCTACAGTCTTAGATCTCAAATCTACAACTTGTGCTTGGTGTTTTGCTGAAAACACCAAGGGGATTCTTTAGAGGAGCTTGTATAGTGCATGGATCTGATTTAGATCTAAATTTTTATGCATTTATTTGCTCTAGATCTGATGTGTAATCTATAGTTGTGCAGAGGAAATAAAATAACGTTGTAAGGCTTTTTCAGTCTTAATATATGGTTGCAGCACCTCATTTTGAGGGATTTCTTTCATTGGAGAATTGTATTTCTTGTTATGCATCTTATGGGCCATCTTTTACATCTATTTTGCTGCTTTAAATACAAAATTTCTCCATATTTGCCTCCTGATTTATCTATGATGATCTGTGTTATATTTCGATCATTCTACATTGTATTGTTGCATTCCCCATTTGGTAATATTACAGTGGTATCAGAGCATCATCTTTGCATAGCATGTGCTTTCTAAAAGCCAATATGTCTTCTGAAGAAGGAGAGACTCTTACTGACAGAGAGAATAGGTATCAAAAGAGAAGACATAGAAATTTTGATTACACAAATGATAATGAAGACAAGGGTAAAGCCCCTTTATCTAGAGGTGAAGATGAAGAGAAGGACTTCCCTAAGATCCTTCTTAGAGCCATGCAAGACCCTGTTAGAGAAATCAAAGAGATGATAATGGGTAGAATCAAGGAATCCCCTAAAGTATTTCATCTTGGAGAAGGCTCTGTCATGTCTCATCACTGGAATGATCAACCAGTGCATTAGCCAAAAGTTTCCCAATGCTCTACCATGCCTACATTTTTGGCTGTGGGAAATGAAGGGTTTCAAGAGCATGAATCCCTTGAAGACTATTTTGAAGAATATGAGTCTCAAAATCAGAGATTCAAATATCACTTGAGTTTTCAAGAGTTTTTTCAAATAAAGGACAATAGAAGTCTAAGGCATCATCAAAGAGGTGGTGGATTCATTCAGAATCATGATCGACACCACACTATGGGCAGATTATTTTTACCCAATTTTGATGGGTTATCCAAGTGTTCTGCCAAATCATGGGTAGAAAAACTTGACATCTACTTTCAGTTGAACAAGGTTCCAGAGATGGAGGCTATCAAGATTGCAACACTGCACCTTGAAGGTGAAGCACATGAATGGTGGTTCCATGGCTTGTCTACATTGGGTCATGCCAATGTGACTGCTTATTCATAGTTCACTAGAAGGTTGGTGGAAATATTTGGTAGAAGAGATCTAGAGGCACCATTCATGAGCCTTGCAAAGTTGAAACAATTAGGTAATGCAGAAACTTACATCTCTGAATTTTTAAGACTTTCTATTATGGTTCCTGATTTGTCTGCAGCAAGAAGGGTGTACATGTTCATTGATGGTTTAGATGAAACTCTTTATGGGATGGTTAAATCTACCAAGCCCACTACCCTACATGATACTATTGAAAGGACTAGAGACCTTCAAGATGCCTTGCCAAAAGCAAAGGGAAATTTTTAGCATAAGCCCTCTTTTCCTTCAACGGGAAAGGAATAAAAGGTTGCTCCTTCAAAGGAGAGCTCATACAAGAAACCTCTTGATGATGATGTCTGGAGAGATCCAAGAAGAAGGAAGCTTTGCTTCACTTTCCAATAATCATGGGCACCTAGAAATAAATGTGCAACTAGAAAATCACATTACATAGAGGTCTTCTCAGATGATGAGGAGGAAGAAGAAGATGAACCAAGGAGAGGTCACAACGCTGACACTGTAGGAGGAGAACCAACACCACCAGGAGATGGCAATGGAGCATTTTCTCCTATTGGAGGGGATCTTGCATCTTTGACAGGAGTACCTAAGTACTTGACCTTAAGAGTTCAAGGTTCCATCTTGAATCATAGGGTTTATGTTTTGGTTGATAGTGGGGCTACCCACAATTTTATTGATGCCCAACTAGTGAAAAGGAGAGAAATACCCACTAATTCTTTTGAGGGATTCTTTGTTTTGGTCCCAGGAGATAGAACAATGCAATGCATGCATTATGTCCCATCATTATCAGTCACCATGGGAACATATACATTGATCGATCACTTCTTTGTGGTTGACATGCCTGACATCAATGTGCTAATGGGTGTTCAATGGTTGATTACACTAGGGAAAGTCACCACTGATTGGGAGGATTTGAAAATGAAATGGGTGGAGAAGAAGAGTGGTAAGACTCAAATGATCAAAGGCATGCATACATATCCCTCACATACAACTTCCACATAGAAATTAGAGATGTATTTTCACAGTGGAAGCAAGGACCTTACAGTCCCATCTATCATGCTCATGAGATTACTGCATGGGACAATTTTATCTAGTGGCAAACCACCTGGAAGGCCACCCGATTTACATCTTGTGGGAGATTTATCACAACATGATGCTCCAAGCATAGATCTGGGAGGGATGGGAGCATTAGAAGACAATGATACAACGCTGGGAGTCTTGGGTAGGCTCAAGGAGGAGGGGGATCTTCTCCCAACATCATCATTACCCACTCTCATTTCAGATTCTGTGTTGTGGGAGAAGAAGCATGGAAGGAATGACCTTCAAACATGTACCTTTGGCATGGGAGATGTCAAGGAGGAGAGCAACCATATGAAAAACATTTATGTTGATAGATCATCAGCGTTGTCACTATGGGAGATTTATCCATATTGGAAATCCCAGCTGTTGGTGGATTATTCTAAGGATCTTCACAGATGAATGATACTTGATGACTAGCTGCATGAAGAGGGCTATTCATTCCAAGAAGGAGTCATCTATCATCATGGTAGGATCTTCTTATCTAGAGCCTCAAAGCTCAAGGAGAAGTTACTACAAAGGGCCTATGAAGAGTTCTATTTCAGCCACACATATTCCATGAGATTCTACAACATCATCATTATTGGAAGGGCTTTGAAGGAGAACTATATCAACATTTTCAAAGATGCATGTACCATGTGGAGATGGGGCAGCAACATAACTCTATAAAGGAGTTAATTCAGCCATCTCTTTCTTTTTTTGAGAGAGGGGATAGAACTATGCACCACTCCATTTGTTTAAGGAAGAATTTTGGTGGAGAATATGCTCATGTAAATAATGTTTCATTTTATTATTGTTTGCATTATTTCACCATGTATATGTAGGCCATAAGTCCAAGGAGGAGTATTGTACATTATAAACTTCATGGCCAACTTTGGGCCACAAAAATTTCTTAACATGGCCACTCCCTTGGAGGACAAAGGGAGATTTTGTTTCATGATGGGTGCATTCCTAAGGCACCAAATATATCTCACACTTTCAGTCATAGTGAGATAACTTTGACAACAAGTAAGTGGTGGGGAAACCACTTACCACATCATGATCTGATGCAGTTAGGAGATGCACCGTGCTGGTTCCACATGTGGGACTATGACCCACCTCCATATGCACAAATTTCTTTTTGTATGTATGTAATTTTGATCCCATACATGGATGATGTACTTTTACTTTTTATGGGAATGTATGAAGGGAGGATGGGAGGATGGGAGGTATGTATATGCCCTATGGGATGGAGATTCTCCATGTACCTTATGCTACTTGTTTTAGGGATAACATTGGGAAAACCATGTTTGTTTCATTTGAGCTATTGTCTCCTTATGGGTTGGATTATTTACATCTCATGAGAACTTTGGAGGAGAAATTCATGGAGGGATGGATTGGTGAACACTTAGTGTATGGAGGAAAATTATCACATGTTGGTGTCACCAATGGAGGAGGAGAAGAGCTACATCACTCGCCTTATTAGTTGCTTGAGGACAAGCAACATTTGGGAAGGGAGGACTGTAATATTCCCAATTAGTCATGAGCTAATTGGAATATTCATTTTTGTTTTATTACTTTGTTTAAAGAATAAAAGAGCAAAGGAGGTCCATAATAATCCTTAATAATGAATAAATCAATGCCAAACATGAAAAGGCTAAATATTGGCTGTTAAATCAAGCACCCTTAGGTGTGAAAGGGGCTGAACATTTTGACTGGGTCAACCAGGACCAAATCTACAACATTGTCATGGAGGAGTGGCCATCAATGAGGCACAACGTAGTTTTAGATGGAGATGCCTTGTGTGAAAGAAGTGATCTCATTGGAAGTGGTTTAGGGTTTGCAACCTCTTGTCTTATAAAAGGAAGGGAATGGAAGCATTAGAAGGTTGTTGATGATTATCATATTTATGAATATATGGCATATTTAGACATATATCTTTCTCTTGTTGTTTAGCTAATATTGAATGTTGTTTAGCATTGGGTGCTCCTAATCGGGAATCCCACCTCCTCCCATTGAGTAGCTCTTGGGAGAGTTTGTATTGCATTTTCCACTATCTAGCTTAGGGCCAAGCTTATTCTTTCAACTATAGCGTAGATCCTGTTGAGGGTTTGGTTTTTTTTGCAAGTTGCAACAAGTGGAGACTAGATCTTTCAGATCTAGGCTATTTCAGTGCTCCTTTTTAGTGGAGGAGGTTTCTACTTCATTGGGAGGACAATATTGAAGGCACTAAGCATCATTTTTAGATCTTGGCATGAGGCCAACCTCATTTTGATCCCTACAGCGCAGTATAGATCCAGATCTACGTTATTCCTATAGGTGCAGTTGCAGGGTGGTTCAACACACCATTTGGACAGGGATTTTCAGAGTGTTGGGGATCTGCCCTTCACTTTGGAGATTTATTGGAGGAGGCTATTCTATTTTTCATATTCGATCAGACACACTTTCCATATATGTATTTTTCAATGGAACTGGAGTCTTAGATCTCAGATCTACAACTTGTGCTTGGTGTTTTGCTGAAAACCCCAAGGGGGTTCTTTAGAGGAGCTTATATAGTGCATGGATCTGATTTAGATCTAACTTTTTATGCACTTATTTTCTCTATATATGATGTGTAATCTACAACTGTGTAGAGGCAATAAAATAAAACTGTAAGGATTTTTCAGTCTTAATATATGGTTGCAGCACCTCATTTTAAGGGATTTCTTTCATTGGAGACTTATATTTCCTGTTATGCATCTTATGGGCCATCTTTTACATCTATTTTTCTACTGTAAATACATTTTAAAGGTCTCCATATTGGCTTCCTGCTTTATCTATGATGATCTGCATTATATTTCTATCATTCTGCATTATATTGCTGCATTCCCCATTTGCGAATATTACATCTGAAGAAAGCTAAAAGAAGACTCCAGGGGTTCCTTTTTCACTGTTATAGAAGCTCGAAAAAGAGATAAAAGTGTGCTTCAAGTCCTTTTTTGTTTTTAACAAAGATCGAAAAATAAGGGTAAAAGTATGCTTTGTGGTCAAATCATTCTTTAAATAAATATGCATGACTAATCTGTTCATTAGTTGTAAAACATGTTCAGAACAACATCAAATGGATTAAAAATGCCTGTTTCATAATAAAAAATATAATAAAACCATAGTCACAGTAATAAATATTCATTTCAAATAATTGAATGACTATTAAAAAGAGTTTCACTATTCATTTTTATCATTCAATAGTTACCATTTTCATTTTGGAACTCTGAACCTCTTTTTTCCCCCGAACTCCAGTTGTTGATTGCGATCGATTATGTGGACTGTTTTCATTGTCGTTTGATCTAGGTTAGTGCCATGAACCCTCTCTTTCTTTCAGTAGTCAATTCATTTCCTTTCATTGAAAATTTTTAGGGTTTTGAGCCCCTTAGGGTAAAGTTTTCTTCCAAAGAGGGAAACACACCCTTGAGCATTGAAAAGTGCATTTTAGAGCACCTAAATTGAATTCTATTTGCATATTCAATGCACTGTCCCTTGTTCAAGACTACGTTTGGCGCAATATCCATTTTTTATTCTTGCACTATGCTCAAAATTTGTCTAATTTTTTGCATTGAAAGGAGTCTAATGAGTCTTATGGTTATGTTTTAGGATTTCATCGGATTATAATGACAATTACATGGAGAGAAAGAGAGCATGAAGAACAAAATATGGTTTCCCTAAATGATCTGGGTACAGTAAGAGCCCTGAGAGATTGTGGGTTGTTAAAGTACTTCTGCTTGTCAGGGATGAGGCAACAAATAGAACTCTTGGAGTTCCTAGTTTGAGCATGGGATACGGCTATTGAGGCATTTCACATTAGGAACAAAGTGGTTCCCATTACAGTGGAGGATGTATATTTTCTCACATTTTTTTCAAGGAGAGGCTTGCCCATTTCCCTCTCAGGGTCTACTCTTGGAGGAGAGACAGTGAGAGACTATGTTTTACAGTATTGCTATCCAGGGGTAGAGCCAAGAAAATATGGGAAGATAAACATCCATGACGTTTGATATTTTCCTTTGAGAACCATTATTTTCATGATCGCAAAACTTTCCAGCACCATTACACTACATGTAGCGAATAGATCATATATGCAGTATGCACTAGAGTGCATGGAGCCAACAATATTCAACTAGTCCGAAGCTATGCTTTCCCAAATAAAGGAAAAATTGAACAAAGCAAAGGGAGGAAGGAAGAAAAACTTCATTTATGGTTCAATCCTCATTTCATTTGCCTTAGAGCGGATTCCACTGATGTAGCCTAAGCATGTAACATTGGGTGTGTCTAATCCTAGAGATCCAAGGATGCAGAGATGGGTAGAACTAATGGGTAGGCATGTAGGAAAATTGACCATTGTGTTCTCGACTGTGTTCTTCACCCAGTTCAGGAGACAGGTTGTTGCCATTGATGAGTATGCATATGCAAGCATAGATTTCCGAGGAGATCCAAACTTAGCCTTACCAGAAGGCACTCTGTGGGGTGCAATAGGTAAGAATGTTTTGACCATGTTTTTGAATTTCCTATGGTTTATACAATTTTTTTGTATTTTTGATGTTTTCCCAAGACTAAACTAAAGTTTTGATGTAATGCAGATGTTGGTCGAGTTCAACCAGTGGAGGAACTAGAGCATGGAGTAGATGAGCCAGCAGAGAGTGTTGTCGAGAGAGCAGTCCTTCAGGATCTAGACATGGCTGAGACTCTATCTAAGCTTTAGCAGCACATAGAGGGGTTGACCTTCAGGATTATGGATTGCAGCATCGAAGAGTTACCCATGCGACTACAATGCCACACTATAGGATAGGTAGATCTATAGCATGTTACCATGAGCATCACTAGTTTACTTTCGACATTTTGCATACATTTTGAGGTCAGATGACCAATGTGTCTTGGGCACAAATTTTTGTAAAAACCTATGAAAATATATCTATTTGATTTCAGTGTTTTCCTATGTTTATTGCGTAATCCTATTCAATTATGTGAATATATCTTTACATATGTTGCAAATGTCTGTCTAAAACTTGATTAGCTAGAGAACCAGTCAATGTGTTCAAATTTTTGGAAATGTGTTGATATTGAATAAAATCAAAGTGTCTTTCCAAAAGTCGAACTCTTAGGAACAAATGATGCAGTGTTGGATTTCTAACAGTATAAACACTAGTAAGTTGTAATACCACAAGTTGTGAGTCTAACCTTATAATGTTACAGTTAATACCAAATGAAATGGAATCAGAGAGAAGTTCAATCAATGCACTATACTCAGCAATACTATTTGTCAATCTACCAATACAAATCCCTCAATATTGTTTGTCAATCTACCAATACAAATCCCTCAAAATCTCACTAACTCGCCGTTCGGAGAGAAAATGGCCCATGCTATAGAGGATAGATTCTGCGTACTACTACTAGCACCATCAACATATCCAACAAATGGTTCTAAAGATTTAGAAATCTGCGATGAAATGTAAATCGGATTACTAACGTCAAGAAAACTCTAAAAACAAACTAAGACAGCGAATGCAAATCAACAACATATATATATATATATATATATATAATACAAAAAATCACTATGCTCATGATTAAGCATAGTAACGTTTCAGATACAACCCATTTCGGGGTTGCACCAATGGAATTCCATCGTAATCCACCAAATCATAAGCACCCTTAGCAAGAACTCTTTTGACAATATAGGGGCCATGCCATAATGACTCAAATTTTCTTGTACCTATTACATCAGCATCTTGATCATAAATAAGGACCAAGTCACCCTCTAAGAAAATGTGAGGTTGGACATTTTTGTCGTATTACGCCTTTATACATCTCTTATGCGCTTTGTTGGCCAATTGGGATTCATGACGTGTTTCATCAAGATGGATGAGGTTAAAAAGATGCGCTTCTTCTTCTGAGATGTCAGATAACAAGTCGATTGTGAGTTTTAACAACGGTATTTCACATTAGATTGGAAATATAGCTTCGAGACCATACACCAATTGAAAAGGAGTAAATATAGTTGCATTTCTCACCGAGGTTCGATACGCCCACAAGGCCGAGTACAGGATCAAATGCCAGTTTCTTTTACGAACTCCTATCATTCATTGAAGAATACATTTAAGAATTTTGTTGATAGCTTCAACTTGTCCATTTGATTGTGGATAATAAGGAGTATAATTATCATGTGAAAATCCTAACTTGGCAGTCAATTTAGTCATCATGTGGTTGAAAAAATGCTTCCCATGATCTATAACTATAGCCTGTGGGACCCCAAACCGTGCAATAACATGATTAAAGAAAAATAATGTAGCTATCTATCCTTTGTTGTTGAATGTAGGCATCACTTCGGCCCATTTGGTAAAGTAGTCTACTGCGACAATAATATAACCATTCCCCCTAGACGAACGAGGGTTATAGGTCATGACTTCAATGCCCCATTTCGAAAATGGTCCCACAAAGACAACATGATATATTGGCACTGGCGGTTTGCGGATTTTATGATAAAAAATCTGGCACGCATGACAACTTCTGACCGTGAGGATGCAGTCACGAAATATGGTAGGCCAAAAGTAACCATCATAGAGTATCTTCTGTGCGGTAGTGTATTCGGATAAATGTCCACCAGAAGCCCCAACATGACAATCATTTAAAACATTTTCGGCCTCCTCATGAGTGAGGCAGCTTCTTAAAATATTATTGACACCATGACAATAAAGTGTATCGCCGACGATCAGATAATCTTTGGCTTTGTATCGAATACGTCGTTGTTCAGAGTGAGAGGTATTAGGCCAAAATTTTTGGGTTTGGAGATAAATGATAAAATATCCATACTAAGGATTTGATGATCCGATCAAAAATAGATACTCATAAGGAATTGATGGTTCCAACGTAGTAGAAATACTATCAGAGGGAAGGTCACAGAGAAGCTCTGCCAAAACTAAAGATTTCTTTGACTTGGATTTGATGAATTCCAAATAAAATTCCTGAAAAATGACAATCCATTTTGAATATCCCCCCCCTAGCAATTGATGTAATAAGATATAAGTCATGGGGTTGCAATCTGAAATGACAATGGTCTTTCGGAACAAGATATAGTGGAGAAATATTTGGTCAGCTTGAATAGCTGCCAAGGCAAGATTTTCTACGTACGAATACTTGACTTCCGTATCATTGAGATTACGACTCAAATAATAGATCAGATGTTCTATCCCATTTTCTACTTTGACCAATACCATAGCAATGGTCGTATCAGTTGCGGCGATAAATAAGAAATAATCGTTTTGATAATTTGGGGGATACATTAATGACGCCCGGACAAGAGTATCCTTGACAACATCAAAAGAACCTTGTGCAACTTGGTCCCAATGTAAGGGAACCCTCTTTTTCAAGAGTTGAGCAAATCCTTTAGCCATTTCAGCATAGTTGGGTATGAACCTCTTTAGGAAGTTAGCCTTTCCTTTAATTTTCTGTATATGAAGTAAATTTTATGGCGCATGCAAATCAAGAATGGCCTGGACCTTCAATGGGTCTATTCGAATTCCTTCTTTTGAGACTACGAATCTAAGAAAACAACCAGACCCAACACAAAACACACATTTATGTGGATTGAGGCATATTTTGTAGTGTCGGCATTGTAAAAATATGGCTCTCAAATGCATCGGGTGATCATCCCGATTTCGTGAATGTGTGGGTAAATCATCTAGATAGGGTTGAACAATATGTTTGATGTCATTGAAATCATAATACATTGTTCTCTAAAAAGTAGCCCTGGTGTTCTTTAAACCAAAAGGTAGTTTCCTATAAGTGAATGTGCCCCAGGGACATATGAATGCTATCTTATGTTGATCCTCTAGGCAGATATTGATTTGATTGTAGTCAGAAAATCCATCCATGAATTTTTTTTTTTCATCCAGCACAATCGTCAATAATATGGTCGATAAAGGGAGTAGGATAGTTGTCTTTTGGACAAGCAAGATTAACATCCCGATAATCTATGCACACTCTGATGGTTCCTTGTTTTTTCATGACAAGAACAATGTTGGAAACCTACTCAGTTAGTGGAATAGGGTATATGAAACTAGCACGCAAAATTTTTTCAACTTCTGCTTTAATGGAAACATCCTTCTTCGGATGAACATGAAGAAGGCATTGATGCACTGACTTGACATTAGGGTACATATTAATAGTGTGTTCAATACTTGTGTCAATACCTGGCATCTCCTCATAAGACCAGGCAAAGATATCCCGAAATTCACGAAATAGAGAGCGATATGTTTCAAGTTTTGATGGAGAAAAAGACATGCCAACATGAATATTTTCTACCATGCCAGGTTTGGTCACAATATCGATAGAAATAGTTTCTTCAATATTTGACAAATTTTGCTCGGAATCGATTGCATTAATAGGTAACGAATTCAAAAAGAAATTTTTGATCGATGGGTGATATAGTTCACTAAGATAATTTTCTTTATAATCAGGAAGATGGGAACGATGATGATAATATTCCCATGGTTCTCCTTCTGACATCATTATTTCCAAAATATTCTCATTTTTCAATAAATTTGAAGAAAAAGGATCAGATGGAGTACCAAAATCTAAGGAACGATCAATCCAAACAACCAGCGATGTTGATTTCAGATGCGCTGCCCAAGCTAGATATATTGATTGCTATGCTAGCTCAATAGGGTCAAGCGACAAAAAATCATCCAACGTAACAATTTTAGAATCACCCGTACTCTTCCTTAAGCTAGATGGAGTGGAAGAGATCATGTAGCAAGTATCTATAATTGCAATTTTTTCCAATGTCGTAGGCGGCGGTAATGCAAAGGTTCCCATGAGAGTGGAATCCTTTAAGAGTCCTACACCAATGTTCTGAAGTGCTGGTTGGAGTGTGTGAACGAACGAAACAGTTCCAGTTACCTGTGAAGCGGAGGCAAAGAAGGATAGTTGATTAATGATTGTGATGACACCTTTATATGGAAAGGCGATCATTCTAAAATATGTAGAAACAATTGCAGTCATAGCATATAACCATGGTCTTCCAAGTAGAATATTATAGTCAAGGGGTCTGTCAACGACCTCAACATCAACATTCACTATTTTTCCCCCTACTTCAACATGCAGGTTATTGATAATACCACAAGGCTTATATGTACATCCGTCAAAAGCATTCAACATTGTTGATGATTGAGATAGGCGTGGCAAGCCAAGTGACTTCCAACAGTTTAGAGACATAATGCATGTAGATTCTCCCTCATCAATAATAGTACGATGAAAAAGGTGATTGAGAACATTTACATGTATAGAGAATGCCAATTCTGCTGGTAATTGTGGCACATAGCCTGTATGATTAAAGACGACGGGATAAGAATCAGTTAGATCAATTCCACCAATAACCGACAATAAAGCCTATTTCTGGGAGGGACAATTTTGTAATACCTCAAGAGCTAACATAGCTGAAGGGGATTGAGCCAAATCTTCAACTATATTATAGTTTTTAGCAGCTCTTTCTCCAAGATTATATGTCTATTTATGAACAACTCCCTTCGTTGGCTTGATTGTCAATTTAGGAATGGAAGTAGGCGGTACCGATTCCGTAGACGGATTCGTAGTCGAGGTATTAGTTTGATCGGTGGCCTGAATACCATAATATTTATTACTTGTTGACACCAAAATATCTGTTGAAGGTTTTGTGACAGATAACATAAGCACTTGGGAACTAGAAGCTAGATCTTTAGCAACCAAATTTGTGTTCGAATTTGGAAACAGATATGTCAAAACAACTAATTCATGTGAAGTTTTAACCATTTTTGAATCTTCAGCGTGGTGAGGGAAATCCCGAAAAAAGTGTTCCTCATTATAGATTATGCATGGATAACGAGGTTTCCTAGTTCCAAACAATTGATCAGATGATATTTCTTGCAGTTAGAAGTTTTCTTTTTCATTGATTTCCCTTTTTTCTTATTTCTGGGTTTCTTGTCACTTTTGCCTTTGTCAAATGACACAACATTAATTTTGAAAGAAGGTGCAGGATCAAATGCAGTAGTATGATGTGTTCTTGCAGTACCAATCATACCGTCTCCGCCATGAGAATCCTTTAATTGAGGAGGAACAGAAAAATTAGATCATGAAGCATTTGGAATTTTGTCATAGAGCATGCCAGATTGAATATAAATCAAGTCTAAATATTTTGCATGAGCAATGACCTGCTATTTAGTGAAAATGCCACCCTTAGCCACATCCTCAATTATAGATGGTAACAGGGACTTAATGAACGACTCAGTAAGGAGCTGATCAGGAGGTTTGACAAGAAGAAATCAGAGGAGAAGAGGCCTTCACCATCACTTGCTGCAGGATCACTTGCATCAGGAGAAAGAACACTTGCACCTTTGCAAAGTGGTCTTGATCTCTTGACATTTAGAGTCCCATGCACTATTCTAGAGATGCATGAGGAGGAGGAGACTTGTACCAGTGCTGATGCATCCATAGAAGAGCAGCCATCATCATCAGTAGCTGGGAAAGCCATCACACCGGAGGAAGGAACCCTTGTAGCAATACAAGATGTTCCCAAGCTTTACCAAGGTATGCACATATTTCCATTTCTCATTATTTCAGCACATCCTATGGAGGATTATGGAAACATGCTGTCAGGGAAAATGCATGGCCTAGTGTCAAAGCACATTGCTGATTTAGAGCAGCGAAATTTCACTGCGCTGAGGACCCTTGATTTGTTCAAGGAGGAGATATACAATAATTCTAGTGTATCATTGTTGAGATGCACACAACCCTTGGGGTTGGAGTGTAGAGTTTTGGAGGATGGGGTGAACAGTGTTCTGAGAAGAGAAATGCAGAACTATGTGTTCAACATTGAGCATAATCTTGAGACAGCATATGCACCATCATGGAGATCAACAAAACTGTAATTGAGCAACAATGATGAGTTGGGGGCCCGACCTTTATTGGAGCATTCCAATGACCATTCTACATGTGTAGCAGGGGATAGGCAGATGGTTGATGAGAGACACCTTATATTCCATTATTATGATGGATCTTTCTTGATGAGCACTTCATTGATCAATGAGAATATTTTTCCTTCAGTATATTTGGATCCTTATGGGATCAACTTGGTCATTAAGGAGTGTTATTCATTTGGATATCTCCATGAGATTGCATTTCAACATCCCATGAAATTAAAAGATAGAAATATGATTTGGGAGGGAGGTATTCTCCATTGGAGGGATACCAATTTTGAGTATGATGATAGACCCTCACCATTGGTTGGATGGGTGATGTTGATGAGAAAGATTTTAGAAAGCCACTTGCAGATCTATGACACAGGGCAGTAGGAGGCAAGGCTACCTTGGCTACTCTTGAAATATTTTGGTCATCATGTACCACATTCTATTTCGAAGAGCATGTTGGTGGTTGGGATTTGGCATGGCACTTGCATCATATGGCAGTAGGGAATTTGGGTGCATTATGTTGATATGGCATTCTTCATGTCAATCATCATATTTTCACCTCATGATTTGTATGATGGAGGTGTGAGGAGGCATCAAAGGCTATTGTTGGTTTGGATACTCTTGGGAGAGTATGGGATGAATCTTTTCCATACTTTGCAAGATGTTTTAGGAGAAAGGGATGGCACAATCAAAGTACAAAGAAGCTACCCTTCAGCATTGAAGGACCAGGAGGAACTTCCAAACAGGAAGGAGACTCCCACACATAGCAGCATGATGATGCATGATTTTGGCATATGGCATGTCAAATAAAGGATTCATGGAGTGGCAAGAGCCTTATCACTAAGGCCAACAACGCTGTCACTTGGGAGTATGTTTCTATTGATGGAGGTTCCAAGGGGAGAATGCATCCCTTCATTTTGTAGACCTTTATGAGGAGATTCTCATGGGAGGGAGCATCTATGGACCTCAATTTTAGCCTAATCACAATGCATGGTAAGAAATGTATTTATGTACTTATTTATCATTTCATAAAGTATTTTCATTCTCTCACAATCTATGTACAGTGCATTGCTCCACAAGAGGGAAAGATTATCTTTGGGTTTCATGATCATTCTAGGACCAACATTTGTGATGGAGATAGCCCTTCTTTGCATGAATTTGGGAAAATGTGGTGTTATTCTTATTATGCTCGGCCAATATATCATGCCATTTACTACCTCATAGTAGATGAGAAAACATGCACAGCTAGCAACTTGTTGGGAGACAACTTGCCACATGATGTTCTAAAGCATCAGTTGGTAAAACTGTGTTGTATCCACTAGAGAAACCATTGGTACCATCCAAACTTGCATATAACCTTCAGCATTTTTCTGATTTGGATACCACATGGTGATGATGTACCATTCACTTTGTATGGAATGGTTTGGGCTCATGAAACTAGAGGAGGGGTCTTTCGAGATCCAATTGTCCTTTTGTATCTTGAGGGCAACATTATTGCACCCCAATATTAGCAACATCTCTACAGTTTCCATAAGTGGAGATAGAGATAGTGTGGGGTAGATCAAATGGTCTACCATGTTCAGTTATGCAGCCCACCTATATTACAGGAGCCAAAGGTGGAGGAGATTTTTCATGAGTTTCCATGTTGGAGGGTGACTCGTTTTTTGTGGATGATAGCTTGGGGATGGAGGCTTCACATGGGAATGATAGTTCCCAATATATTTCAGATTCCATGCCTCGAAAAGGCCTCTAAACCACATATAGTTTCTTCCATGGATATTCCACTTGTTCATGAGGAGAGCCATTTGGAATTTTCACCAAAGGCATACTTATACACTTGGGAGGAGAAACTTGGAGACTTATTGATGAGACAACATCTTGTTCAATGGAGGAACTTATCATATGAGGATGCTACAGGAGGAGGAGAGGAGGCTCTTCAGTTCTATCCTTGCAATTTCTTGAGGAAAATAAAAATTTGGGAGGGGAGGACTGTAATATTCCTAAATTAGCATGCAGCTAATTGGAATATTAATTTTTCTCTTGCCATTTAGTTAGATGAATAAATGGGTAGGGAGAACCATAAATATATTTAGTAGGAATAAAATCCCTCTTAATGTGAAAAGGGATCATATTCATAGATGGATAAAGCACCCTCATGTGTGAACCGGGGTTAATGCATGTGGACAAGGTCAAGTTTGACCAAGTCAACAGCGTTGGTATGGAGGGAGTGGATCATCAATAAGAGAAAGTGCAATGTGAATTGGAGGAATTCTCTATGATAGTGGAAACCATAATTAGTGGGACCTAAGGTGAGAAGGCTCACATTGTTTATAATGAATACAAGGAAGCCATAGATGGTTATGTTATTGATTATTGATTTTGTGGTATGCATGACTTCTTGCATTCTTTAGCTATTTAGTTGAGCTTGCAGTGTTGTTTAGCATAGGGTGTTCTCGAGAGGGAATCCCACCTCTTCGCTTGAGGTATCCTCTAGAAAGAGTATTGTACTATAATTTCCAAATTATGGCATTCTGGGCAAGCTTCAGTCTTCAGCTACAGCACAGTGTCTATTCAGATTTGTGTTGTGTTGCAAGGGTGTAGTAGTGGAGGAGAGAGATCTCCAATTTCTGAGCTTATTTTCTAGTGAGGGGACCAGCCCTTCAACTATTGAGTTGATTGGGTGTTGTTGTAGATGATATATCATTCCTTCAGCTCCATATCAGTATTCATTCCCAGGGAGTGCATAAGTCAGGCAACAGAAATGCAGTGGGCAACTAAAAAATGGTCGAAAATCCAAACTTAAAATCTGGCCAAACCATTTCTGGGTTTTTCTGGGCTTTTTGAGTAGAATCTATGGTTAAAAGTGTGGATCATTATGAGCACTCTAACAGCCTTCCGCACATGGTTAGTCTCCTAAGTATCAGCAGTTTCCAGCAGCAGTAGCAGTAGCAACACAACATTTCCAGTGCTTGGTTTCTTTAGTGTATTTCAGCGATATTGTGGCTTGAGTGCATTCCTTTTAGAGCACTGTGTAATTTCATTTGTTGTTATATATAATTATATGGCTCCGTTGTTTTCTTCTCATAGATTATCATGTCTTAATGTAATTTCCAGTTGCAACATATTTCCAGCATTTTCTAGATTTTAGTGCTACGTTCCTGTTTTGATTTATTTGGAATGATGCATATGTTCTATATTCCTGTCTTTTACATTTTGGAATATTACAAAGTGAGTCAAAAAGACAGTAGCTAGGGTAGTGAAATTATCAAAAGAAGCTCTAGGTAACTCAATGTACCATTTTGCATTCAGACCCATGAGCGTACGTTGGAAAAGACGTAGTCGAACAGTGTCATCATTTAGGGATTTTGATGAACACCACAAATGATAAGTCATAACATGAGTCGACAGGTCTTCCCCAGTGTTTCCATTGAACTTAGGAATATCCGAGGGTAATTTGTAAGGTATCACTGGCCACCAAGGATCATAGTTGATTGGATAATTGGTTAGCCGATTTAAATATGGTAACTCTAAAGTTGCAATGAAATGCAACTGTTGATTAAGGTCAGGTTGTGCATAGCCAGGGTATGATGGAATTTCTTGGGAAACAGGCCTTTGAGCACTAGCATAAGGAATCTGATGCTAGGAACCCAGATAGGCGTTGTTTTGATAAGCAAACGCTTGAGGATTCTGGTGACCAAAACCTGGATATGATACTTGTTGAAATGAAGGTTGAGGCATTTGCGCCTGAGGCTACCAAGGGGTCTATTCACCAATGATATGACCCAAATTAAGATAACTTGGATTCGGTTGAGGATAAGTATAACCTGGTCGTGGTTGTTACATCCTATAATATGGTAAACCATCTTGTGAATAAATGATTCCAGGTATAGGTTTTTGTTGATAATTAACCGGAGGATTTGGAGTCTGTGGGCCCAATACTTGAGGGTATTGAGTGGAAGGACTTGCCTGAAACAGTTTTTGTACAACAGTCTGATTTTGTAATAGGAGTAAAGATGTATTAACAATTTGAATTGATGTGGGTGCAATAGGTTGAACTGGTTGATACGAGTGTACAACCATTTTTGGTTGGATAGGGAGAGTGGGATGCCATTGGAAAACATTCATTTCGACATTAGGTTGACCAAAAAATGGCTGAGTACTGTCAAAGTGGGTGACTAAAGGTTTCCCCCCAACATGAGGAGGATAATAAGATGGAAAATATTGTTCTCCAAATGCAGGAAGTCTAGTTGATATGGTACTAGATGGAATTGACCCAAAAGGACCAGCTTGATATTTCCCTGATGATGTGTATATAGAATCAAGACGTTCAGTACTGACTATAGGTTTACCAATTACAATACTTGACGATGACATTGGTGAAGTCCATGGGTTTGAATATGCACCAGAGAAAATTCCGGATAAATATTTATATCCTGATGGAAGAAAAGGGCCTCTATTTAAATATGACTTTGGTGAAGTTGTAAACATTGACGGGGTAGCGAGGGTAGGTGTTGACGTAATTGGAACAGATGGCCCAACCGAAGATGTTGGTACAGGCATGGTTACTTGACAAAATGTATACCCTTTTGAAACGACTAGAATTTGAATTGTCACAGGATCAAAAAAAGCAGAGGGTGGTGATTGAGGAAAAGACTTGTATAAGAAAAGATCCTCCCAAAAATGTGTTGGAGTTAATGGTTTTTCATCTTGTGGGATTTCTTCAATCGAAATTAAACTAGGTGGAAGTATTTCGCTGTTAGGACCAAAGCATATTTTAGGAGGTTGACTGTGTGATATGGGAGACTCAATGGCTACTAAAAATTGTGGGATGACCAATGGAGGAACAACTTCCAGTTGTTCAACTTCGAGATTCAGATTTTCCGGCAAAGAAGAGACAGGATCTGGATCAACTTCCGGTTGAACAACGTCGGTTTTGGGAGGTATGGTCTCACTAATTGGATGGATTGTGACCATGGGTAGCTGTGAAGAATCTGTCTTGACAACAGTAGACAAACCAGGATTTGTAGAAACAACTTGTGCCGACTCTGGTATATGGGAAGATGATGCTTCACCATAGGTACTAATAGTACCGGTTTCGGCAGAGTGATGTCACCTTCGCCGACTAGGAGTAACTTCCAGTGGTAAAGGTGGTTTCAATGTTAATCTACGCGAATGATGAGGAAAAGGATTTTTTTCTTCCACGATGACTGATTTATTTTGACCAAAAGAACAAATAAACAAAATAAAAGGGTAATATTAGGCAAAAGGTTTAGCAAGAAACTATGAACTACATAATACCTCCTGGCGAACCAAGAAGTACGAGCAGGAAATCTCCCTGAATGATGTGTTCGATGTATCAAAATTTACAAGGCGGACGACTCGGTTCACTATGGATGGATAGCAACCTAAATTTTTCCTCCCAAATACACCCGAAGGTACATGGAGGCCCAAGTCCATATTAGTGTTGTCTAATGCGAAACCGCACAGTGAGAGCACCCCTTTATAATTTTCGTATTGTAACACTGCCCGATATACCCTAAAGTATGTGGACAAGCTAGGATATACTTACATACGTGGAGTGAGGTATCACACTCGGAATGTATCACAGAAAATGAATGACAGTTGCTATGTTTTATGACGCCGGAACACATCTCTAGCCTAGAACTCCTAAATGTTATCATTATGGTTCCAATGCTTTATTAGGTAAATTGATGTAAATTTTAAGTTGATATTGTTTATCAATTTTCCTTTCAAGGTTCACCATGATGATCTGATGGAAATTCCTAAAATGCAAACTAAAATGATAAGAAAACTTTCAATTTTAGTTTCTTCAATGAAAATCCTAGCTACTAGAGGGAAAGAGCAATCAATTTGAGAGAAAACAACAAAGAGAACAAACTAAAATGTAGCTTTCCTAATGTGTTCCTATGCAAAACACACAATCCACTACATGCAAATGCAGGTTTTTCTTTTCAGTCCCTTTAATGTGAATGGAGAAAATGAAACTAAGTGCATCAAATCAATAAAAACAAATGCCTTTTACTTTGAGAAATGAGGAATTGAACAACAATTTCTCTTTTTAGGAAAATGAAGAATTTAACTACAATTTCTCATATAGGAAATGAATAATTTAACGACAATGTCCTTTTCAAAAGAAAATGGATCTAATGCAGTAATAAAAATACTTCGAAATTAATTTGTCAATGATAAAGAAAAACACTTGAAATAAACATTGAACAAACTTTTGTTTCAAACGAGGAAGATACAGGTAAAGTCACTGGTCTCTATGAGGCATCAGGCTCTTGAAAATACAACGAACAAAATCCTGAAAGCAAATGCAATGACAAATTCAATGGGAATTTGGTTGGCTCTAGGGGGAAATGCAGTCTCTAAGGGGATACAGTGCATTGCAACACACCCCTGAGTGGGAGACAATGCTCTACAAAGCACTGTATCCTATTCAATAGTGCGTTGGGCGCAACAGAGAACAAAAAATCAAGTTGTTTAACACACTTCTAATGAAAATTTGATTTCAAAAAACCTAATCTTTAAGAGTAAATTCTACTGGGTGGATAAACAAAGGCAAACACACCAAGGATGAAGGGTAAACTCCCCAGTGGAGTCTCCAATTTGTTATGCGGAATTATGAATTACGGATAAAACATTCTTCCCTAAATGTGGTGCTATGCATTTAGAGAAATAGGTTAAAGTATTTGCAGATACTTTTCCTAAAAGTAAATAGTCACACATAATAGATCAAGAAACCTACTTGGGGTCCAAGCGCTTCCTGTTCTCCTTATGTCGCTCTTACTGTAGCTTCAAATCCAAGTAGATCACCAAAATATTTCCTGCAAGAATGAACACTAAACAACAAAGAGATTGCAATATAGAGATGGCTATTCAAGTTATTCAGTTAAATCAATGAAACATGAACCATATACATCAGATAAGAACTCATAATATGAAAGATAGAAGCTTATACATATACATACGTGGGAAATTAAGCAACAATATTTATTAATTGATAGAAGGGGAGGTTACAACCAGCGATTGATTTGATGTCACCATCTCCAGCATCATCCCAACCTCATCATAATGAACATCTCTCCAGCAGCATATCACTCAAATCAAATTCTCAACTGAAATTCCACCAACATTTCTCTACTCAATTTCTTCCTTCTCAAGCACTAGGATCTATGCTCAATTTATAGATGATCTGAAGGTAGTTTCACAATCAATGACTTTCTAATAATAGGAAAGACATGTTCCCAATATCAGAGGTATCAAATGGACACATGGATTCAAAGTTTGACACATATGCACTCTTCTAGAATGTACTGGCCAAGTGGAGATTTCAGAACAACGAGAATTTCACTCCCAATTGACCAACACACCCTTGAGTGTTGGGAAGTGCTTTGCAGAGCACCCTTGAATGGAGCTAAATGCATATGCAATGCACTTAGCCCCTTGAGGGACTGCATTGGTGAGCTCATATGTGATATAACATATACTTCAAATCTTGGAAACCTTGCAGTGGAAGTCATGGATGATTTGTCTTTGTTCTTTGTCTTAGGGTATGTAGCAACTGAAATGATAGGGGATGATAGACCCTATTCATTGGTTTTTGGGATGATGTCCAGTTTAACCAGGTCATTGGGAATAATCCCCAAATTGAGCCATAACAATAAGGATCATAATTTTGAATTGACTATGTTAAGTCATGTAATATTGTACATACCTTTGCATTTCTACAAATGTTTTCCATATTAAAAAATGAGAATAGGGTATGTCCTAAAAGAATAATCAAAGGACCAAAAGAAAGAAATATCAAAAAAGATATAAAATATGAACCCCATAAAAAGAAGCAAAAATAAATTATGAAAGTGTTGCATATTCAAATGCCACTACTCTTAGTTTACTTTACTTTTGCAAATAAATTGTGTTCATCTTGTTCAAAATGCCATAATTCATGATGATCATGCCATCTAATCTTGATCATTCGTGCCTTTAAATTTCATGTTATGATAGTTAGTGAATAAATATATGACCAAACCATTTAACCTTGGCAGATCAATAGTTAGGTAGAGAATAAAAATGAGCTCAGAAGTTTAATCTGAGCTATTGGAAGATATAAGGTTAGAAATAAGTTAGTTTTCTTATAAAAACTAAATAAAAGGGTCAGAAAGCTCTAATGCACCCAATAAAGGAAAGAAAAAAATGTTAGGATGAATAAAAGGGTAGGTAGAATACTTTCCAAAAAGTTATATAAGCATCATTATGCTTATCCATTATCAAAAAAAAATTCTAAACACCTTCCCCTTATCTTAAATCCCTTTCCCCTAGCTAAAAATCCTTTTCCCCTTTCAAATCCCTTTCCCCTTACTAAAATCCTTTTTTCCCTTTAAAACCCTTTCCCCCTTAAATAAAACTTTATGTTTTCATAAAAAAGAAAAAAACCCGCTTTTTCAAAGTTAAAAGCATGAAATAATAATTGGGCCCACTTTTTATTTTAAACCTCCCTCATAATATTTTTCACGACCCTAATATCATTTTACCCCTCCGCATATCTATTTCCTGACCCCACCTTCCTTTGAAAATCCAAAATCCCATCAACCATTCGATTACAGCTGAGCAGATCAAACAACCTCCGATCCATTTCGTACTCCCCGAAGTTCGATGTTTAAAACCAATGGGGCGAGTACGAAATGGGTTGTTTTATTCCCCATTCCTATGCCACGCTGAGCCACCAGGTTTTATCGCACCTCCTCATCCCAAACGACCAAACCACCCTTTCGTCGTGCGATAAACCACCAAAACACCCTGTGTTTTATGATAAACCACCACTTTTTAAAAATTATAAAACCCCACCACTATTTTGTTCATTTTCCTATCTCTATCGAACTTGCGGAAAAGACCGAAAGCCCGCTCACCTCCCTGCAAACCTTTTTTTTCATTATAGTTGTTTTATTTTGTTGTGCAGGTGATTAACGGAACCAGGAGATGGAGAAGCAGTTTGATACTAGTTCCATCTTGTTTACTCTAGACCCACAGGATAAGAATTCGAAAAGGTCTAGAGAAGAAAGCTTTTATCCCGACAATATCTACACCAAAAATACCAACAACCCATCCCATTGATGAGGCCAACAGATTAATCAAAAGTAATGAAAGATATGTCCAGAGCTTTAGCCCAAGCAAAATAGCTTCAAACTTTAGAAGACTTATTTTACCTCCAGTATGAGGTAAATCACATTTTTGTAAATAAATTTACATTTTCCAGATATTCAGAGGCAGATGATATTTACAATAGGATAATGAAATTCAAAATCCCAGATGAAGATACATGGGAGAAGTGGTGTGATTTACTGTAAAGAGTGAAAGAAAAAGATATATCAAAGAACAGACAGATAACAACAAGCATTAGGGGAATTTTGAGGTCTAAAATGGGCCTCCTAAGGAAAATGTACAGTCAAAATTCACTTTATGAGAACCAATCACATTTTAGGGGATGACATCATCCCTATTGGTTGAGGTGGCATTGCTTGAGTTAAAGGTACTTACTTGTCACATTCTCGATGGTGGATAGAAAGTCATGGTTAACCATGGTAGTTCTCTAAGTACTTTTAAAGTCAAAGTAAAGTACTCATAATAAATGTCATTTCACACTTTTTGAATACAAATATATTATTGTCATTTCATATTTCTTGATAGAAACAATGCATATCCCTATACATTTATTATATTATATTAATTACATGTTATTATACAATTTAAATAGTATAAATTTTAATTAATAACATATAATATAATTAAGAATTTATAAATTTATATTTATATTTCATTTTAATTTATTTAAGTACAAAGAACAAATGCATTAGTTTTTCAATGTTAATGACTTTTTCTTGAAAATCTCATTCTTATTTATAGTCACATCAATACAATTTTTTTATTAATTTTATTTTGGTACAACTTTTGAATTGAATTTAAATATGGTTACATGGATTGTGGTGCAAAAAGTGAATTGAAAATTCATAGATATTATTTTATTGCTTTAGATATTATTTTATTATTTCCTTAGGAGGCCCATTTTAGACCTAAAAATTCCCCTAATGCAAAGAATCAGGGCCAGATATCAATCAGTTGAATGGTGTCACTATATTTTTGCATAAAGATATTTTATTTTCCTAGAATAAATCCTAGTCAGTTGACAGGATATTTTGTATTATGTTGTATAAATACTTCATCAATTTGAAGTATCAAGTGTGTATTTCTGAATATTTCTGTAGCTTATTGATCTCTTGCTTGAGGGTTATTGTACCAACTTCCAGTTAACAGATAGAAGAAGTTATAAAGAAACTTATTTATAGGATTTATGTGTTGACCTATCTTAGTGAAGTATAAATTTCAATTGTTCATGTTCTCTTTCTAAGTATTCCATAAACTTATATGTGTTCTTAATTCGAATGTTATAACAGTAGTTGTACTGCATAATTTGCTTAAACATTACACTCTTCTTTTAACTGTTATACATTTCTCTATTTTCTTTTGATATCTGGTTTAGAGAATTCTTAATTTCTCTCTGATCCTAATTGACTTCTTAATCCTTCTTCACTATCTGGTTTAACGAATTATTAATTACTCCTTCATCCCGATTGAAAAATCACTTCACCATTCAGCCTTGAGATTTGATATTTCTCACCTATCTTTCCCTGTAACACTTTCTTTATAATTTTATTTTGCTCTATTTTCAAAGTATATTGACTCCATAGCCAAATGGAAAATGGAAAAGCACCTATTCATCTAAATCATTATTTCCACCAACCAATCAAAATCAAACCAAATTAAGCATACATAACTAGCCTAAAATATATTAAATAAACAAAGTTAAATCATATAGAGAGAGCCCTCTCTTAGTTTAGGAAGGCTAGATCCTAAGCTCCAAAAGTTACCCCTGATATTTCTTTTCAACGGTTAGAATAACCTTTGGAAATTTCGGAGTGACAACAAGGTCATGTGTGGGTGCCCAAGGAAACGTGTTCGAGTCGGGTCGGGTCGTGTGAGGGCACCCAAGGAAATGCATACAGGGCGGGTCGGGTTGGGTCTTGTGAGGGCACCCAAGGAAACATGTTCGGGTCGGGTCAGGTCGGGTCGTATCGTGTGAGGGCGCCTAAAGAAACACGTTCGGGTCGAGTCGTGTGAGGGAGGTTGTATAAAAAATGCTAAGTTTGTGTGTCTTGTACATGTTCGTGTGACCCATTTTCCATTTTCTCCCTTGTGCCTTCGTTTGGGTAGGTCGGGCCAGGTCATGTGAGGGCGCCCAAGGAAATGCATTTGGGTCAATTCGGGTCGAGTCATGCCGTGTGAGGGCGCCCAAGGAAACATATTCGGGTTGGGTTAGTTTAGGTCATGTGAGGGCAGCTGTATCAAAAATGCTAAGTTGTGACCGCCCCATGTTCCTTGTGCACATTCATGCGACCCATTCTCCCTTGTGCCTTCGTTCGGGCGGGTCGGGTTATGTCATGTGAGGGCACCCAAGGAAACATGTTCGGGTCGATTCGGGTCATGTGAGGGTGGCCGTATGAAAAATGCTAATTTGTGACTACCCGTGTGCCTTGTGCACGTTCGTGTGACCCGTTTTCCATTTGGTGCTCCTTTGTGCCTTTGTTCAGGTAGGTCGGGTTGTGTCGTGTGAGGGCACCCAAGGAAACACATTCGGGTCAGGTCGTGTGAGGGAGGTCGTATCAAAAATTCTAAGTTGTGACTGCTCGTTTCCCTTCATGTGCACGTTTGAGCGACCCGTTTTCCTTTTGCTCCCTTGTGCCTTAGTTCGAGAAGGTCAGGTCGTGCCGTGTGAGGGTGCCCAAGGAAATGCGTTCAGGTCAGGTCAGATTGTGTGTGTGGAAAGTTGTAAGTTTTACATATTAAATATTTTATATACACCTTAATATCTTATTTATTTATATTGAATTTAATTTAATACTTTATATACTTTTTTTTAAAATATTATTATTTACATTTAATTTTTAATTTTTAATTTTTATTTTAATTCGAATTCCCTCCTCAAAAAAATTTCACCCTTCACCCAGCCTCCCTATTCCCACTTGCAAAAAATACACCCTTCAAATCACTGTTCCGCACTTAGACTCAGGTTGAATCCGACTCGAACCTGCTGAACTTCCTGATGGCCCGCAGAACCCGATTTTCCATGAACGTTGAACGCTAAATGCCCATTACTTGGCACACCTTGTTGTTTCTTTAGTTCTGCCCCACTGCTTCTTGAATCCATATGTCCAAGGTTCAAATCGGAGGGAGTTTTAGGCGTTGGATTGATGTTAAGAGCTCTGCATGAAGAGCTATACATGACTGAAGATTCTGAATATTTTTCGTTTTAGTGTAGCTTACAGGGAAACTTTGCTTCTCCAAAGCTCCTTTGTGGTATTGTGTGGGATTATTCGTGTTTTTCACTATGAAGTATGTTGTATAATTTTATATTGTATTTCCATAAGATAGATTCTCCTATTTGTAAAGGTTTAATCTATTTGGTGCAGTTTTGAAGTCTCTTGTGGTTCAATATTTTTGTATCCGATGGGATACGAGACTTTGAGATTTATTTAGAGAATATTTGGAAAGATTATCCATATTATATTAATGGTAGGTTTAAAGAGTGTGGGTATATATGATCGAATGGGTGATAAAATATGGGTAGATATGTGATCCAATGGAGCATAAGTCAGAAAACACTCCCCTCCAAACAAATATCCATGTGATGTAATCTGATCCAAAAATACGAATCCATGTAATGTAATCCAGCGAAGTATCCCATCTGAGAGAATTCCAAAAAAATGTATTTTCAACAGCCATATCCGATACAGTTAATTTTTGTGTGAGTTTCTTTTCAATTACTGCCACTTCTCTAATGACACCATCAAATTCAACGTGGTTTGGCGTTAAATTGTACTCTGCAATGCTTAATTTCCATGCTGGAGGCTATACGATAACACCCATTTCCTCGTGCTATGATAATAAAATTCAAGTATTCAGACTTCTCCTAATTGCCCTGGATAAATCACCCAATGGGATACAGAAGAAGTCCTCACACAATGTCTAGGGTTAGAATCCGTACAAGCCTGTACAGGCTAGGAAATATGTCAGTAAAGCCGTTGTGGATGATTTTTTAAGCGCAAGGGGTTTACTAACAATTGTGATGAGGATAAAAAGGTTACTAAAAGTGTGTATGGAGGGTTTGATTCCAAGACGAAAGATAAGTCTTCCATTGAGAAGCGCAAAGTGTTGTGGAAATTATTTTAGTTTCCGTCCAGGAAGGTTACAGGCATCTTCATCCTCAACATTCTTACCGTCATATATGGTAAGTAAACCAGAGCTTTGATTTGGGTTTCATTTTTTTTATCATTTGTTAATGTTTCATTTTTTTATCATTTCTTAATTGATGTATTGTGATGACCATCTAGCCAATCTAAGGAAATGGTGCGTCTGCCAGGAACTAGGCCTATTATCGACATACAGTTGGACATGATTATTTTCACATCGGTACCTTTTATGGTTATTAGGAGAAATTATCTTAAGATATTCCAGGCGGTGTGGTTCATTCAGTTGGTCCCATTTTTTCCACTTTTTAGTAATAAGTCATTTGTTAACAGGATAGGCTCTACCTTTTCCAGTAAGCTACGACTGAAGGATATCTATTCCATCCTTGGAGGTATGGTTCATTCAATTGGTCTCATTTTTTTTCCCACATTTTTTTAATAACTCATTTGTTAACAAAATAGGCTTTGTCTTTGCCAATAAGATATGGCTGAAGGCTTTCTATTCCATCAAATTTGTCACCCACCTATGCTTGAAAAACCAATTCAAAAGGGTTTTGTTATAGAAATCCTACACAGGTCTCAAATGGAGAGTTGAGACATTGGATTTGAGTTGGTCATTTATTAACAAAATGGGCTTTACCTCAAGCCTACAATGTTAGGTACCTATATTACTAGTTCAGTCCCTTATTTTTATTAGTGTAGCCCCCTTATTGTTATTGTTGTACCCCTATAACCCCAATATTGTTATTATTGTGCCCTTACATTATTATTGTTAGGTCGGATAGGATTATATTATGGGCCCATGGAATCCTATATATAGAAGGAGGTTTTGGTCATTTGCATCATCCAAGAATTGTTAATTTATGTAATTTATTGGAGGTTTCCCCCTCGAAGTGGCTATTTCTAAGGCGTTGATCTCTCTTTTCTTCTATTTTTGGAGCTGGTTTCAAAGCTTTGGATTCTAGGGTTTCGCTACTCCAGAAAGGTCATCGTGGCATTTTAGCTATAAATTTTTTCTACAAAAGTTTAGAAGTGGAAATTTTTATAGAGCAAAGCTGAAATCATGAGGAACGTCGTGGAAAATTTTCAAATCTTGGTTCGCAATATTTTCATAGATATGATCTGTGCAAGTTAGGGATTTTTGCAGGCTCCTAAATTTAACCTAGATAGGTCATTGTGTAATTTTCGCTATAAATTTTTTTCTACGAGGGTTCAAAATATGAAATTTTTACAAAGAAAATCCACAATCCTGAGGATTGTTGTGGAGAAATTTCAGAGCTTTATTCACAATATTTTCTGAGATAGTTTCTGTGGAAGTTAGGGATTTGTCAGGCTCCCGAATTTCATCTCAAATAGGTGACCGTGGGAAAATCGTCATAACTCTCGCTTTGAGCATTGGATTGGAATTATTTAAAAAGTGGCCGCAATTACATGGACTGTAGTTTCCTATGTATCAATTTCAGATCTGAAGGAGGAAACAATGACACGTGTCACGTTGTACAAGGTCGCTCTACTGAACGAGTCCATAATTTTTTCATTGTGTGAGATTTTGCATAACTTTGCCTTGAAGAATCCAAATAAGGTTAGACCTCTGGAATTTGAAAGAAGATTCAAAGGGCTACTACAGGGCCCAATTTCAGATATTTAAGATCTGAAATCACAAAGATAATTCATTTTCAATATCGAGCTCCTCAAAAGCAAGACAAATGTGTGTATTTTTTCAAATTACATAAGTCTCATTTGAAAAAATTAGTTTGAATTTATTCCAGGGGCATATTGAAGAGTAGATATCAGTATTGGGTTATAAAATGCCCCCTAAAAATAATTCAACACCCATTAAGCCTTCAAAAGGCTCTACTATGACTCATGAAGAAGAGAAAATGAAACATGAGATATCAAAATTACAAGAGAGAGTGCACCAAATTTCGCTATCACAAAGAGCAACAAAAAATGAAATGGAAGTTTGGAAGAAAGGTGTGGAAGCTAAGATGAATGGTTTGGAAGCTAAGATGGATGGCATGGAATTTTGCATGGAAGCTAAGATTGATGAAAAAATGAAAGACAACGTGGAAAACATGAAGAATGATCTAAAGGTAGGCATCAAAGGTTTGGAAAAGTTGATACAAGAAATGTTTCCTTATGGCGAAAAGATAGTAGAGGAAACTCATGATGAGAAAAAAATAACTTTTAATCATGATTTCATAAACTCTAATGTTGGATTGAAGAACCACCATATTCCAAAGATGGATATGAGGAAGTTTGATGGCAAGGATCCTGTAACATGGACACTACAGATGGAGCAATATTTGATCTCAATAATGTGAAAAACACACAAAAGGTATGCATTGCAACTTTACATTTAAAACAAAATACATTTTTTATGGTATCGATGGCTTTTCTCTCGTAAAAAAATTGTCACTTGTTCAATTTTTACAGAGGAAATGATAGCACATTATGAGGATACAAAAATCAACACCTTCTTTAGCCAATTGATAAATCTCAAACAAAAGGGTTCAATGGTGGAGCACATTGAGGACTTCCAAAAATTGAATATAAGGGTAGCTGATATTTCATAGAAACACATGATTGATGTCTTCATGGGTACTTTAACGAATAACATCCAACATGAAGTTCATGTTTGGGAACCTGATTCATTGGAAAAGGCATTCAGGTTGGCAAGAAAAATTGAATGCAAAATTATGGCTACACGGAAGCCTACCACTCACATATATAAAGATGTAAGTGTTGCTACTACTAGAATTCCACAACCTACAAGGTTTACACCACAAAACTTGGAAGAAAAAAGAGCAGAAGGGCTTTGCTACAGTTATGATAGCAAATGCACTAAAGGTCATAAGTGTGCTGAGAAGAAATTATTTTACATTGATTGTGAAGAGGAAGAAGAAGATAAACAATAATCTTCAAAAGAAGAGGATATACACTAGGAACCAACCCTAGAAGAGGAAGAAATGATTCTGACTATATCATGTAATGCATTGGCAGGAATTACCACTCCTCAAAATCTCAAGATAGAAGGACATATCAAGAAGAAAAAGGTAATAGTGTTGATTGATTCGGGTAGTACCCATATTTTATTAATTGTAAGGTAGACAAGGAATTGAATTGTTTCCTATACCCAGCACCATAATGTAAAGTGATGGTTGCAAATGGAGGAACTATAAATTGCTCTGGAAAATACCATAATATCAAGCTAACCATGGGGTAATATGAATTAAATAGTCCAATGCTTTCCATTCCAAAGGGAGGTACTGATGTTGTACTAGGAGTACAATGGTTACAATCTTTGGGGACGGTAGCTTTTAATTTTCAAGAAATTTTCATGAATTTTTTTCAGAAGGAAAGGAAGTCGAATTACGGGATATCACAGGGAAGCCAAGAAATATAATAAGCTCTAATTTCATGACAAAGTTTCTGAAGAAAGAACAATGAGGCATAATTGCACAATTATGCTCACTAGAAGTTACAACATCAAAATCATCTATTTTTGAATATCTCCAAAAAGTCTTGGACAATCATTCCAAGGTGTTTGAAACTCCCAAAGGACTCCCACCTATTCTTGATCATGATCTACTATTCATTTTATTCCACGAAGTGTTCCTCCAAACATCAGGCATTATACATATCCTTATGTCCAAAAGAGAAAAATTGAACGTATGATTGGATAAATGTTAGAGGCTGGTATAATTCAACCTAGTCAAAGTTATTTCTCTGCTCCAGTAGTATTGGTGCACAAGAAGGATGGATCATTGCCTATGTTTCAGGATTATAGGGAGCTAAATAAGCTCACCATTAAAGATAAATTTCCCATTCCTATGATTTATGAATTATTGGATGAATTACATGGAGAAATTTATTTTACCAAGTTGGATCTTCATTCAGGATATCATCAAATTAGAATGAAGACTGAAGATATTCCGAAAACAACATTTAGAACTCATGAGGGTCATTATGAATTTTTGGTCATGCCTTTTGGCCTTACAAATGCACCTTCTACATTTCAAGGGTTGATGAATTCTATTTTAAAACCCTTCCTTAGAAAATTTGTGCCCGTATTTTTTTATGATATATTAATCTACAACAGGTCTTGGAAGGATCATGTTCAACATGTCGACAGGGTGCTCAAACTATTGTAGGAGAAACAACTATATGAAAAAACATCCAAATGTTTCTTTGGAGTTCAAGAGGTGGAATATTTGGGTCATATTGTATCTCATGAGGGTGTTAAGGTAGACCCTAACAAAATTAAATCCATTAAGGAATGGAAAGTCCTCACAACCATAAAGTAGTTGCGAGGATTTCTCGGGTTAACAGGGTATTATCGCAAGTTTGTTAGGAATTATGGGAGAATAGCAACACCTCTAACAAAATTATTGAAGAAAGATGCATTTTCATGGAATCTTGAAGCAACTAAGGCATTTGAACATATTAAAGGGGAAATGTGCCTAGCACCGGTCTTAGCTACGCTAGAATTCACAAAAACCTTTATTGTGGAATATTATGCTTCAGGAATTGGAATTGGTTTTGTTTTAACGCAAGAAGGAAGACCCATTTCTTTTGAAATTCATTCAATAAAAGGAAAGTATTTACAAAAATCTATTTATGAGAAGGAAATGTTAGCAATACTACATGCACTAAATAAATGGCGACCTTACCTAATGGGAAGACACTTCAAGGTAAAAACTGATCATGATAGACTTAAACACTTTTTGGAACAAAGACTATCTTCAGAAGAGCAGCAAAAATGGGTCACAAAGATTTTGGGTTATGACTTTGAAATAATATACAAAAAAGGGAAGCTAAATGTTGTTTTAGATGCACTCTCAAGAAAGAATGAAGAGGTGGAAGCATTGCTTTGTGCCATTTCTATTATACAACCAGATTGGATAATCAAAGCAAGGGATGAATGGAAGAAGGACGAAGAAGTGTGGACACTCATTCAAGAGTTGCAGTAAGATACTAGTACATTTGATACATTTAGTTGGAAAAATGATTCCTTATGGTACAAAGATTTCTTATATCTCTGTAAGAATTCCCAACTAAAACAAAATATTCTTTTGGAATTGCACACTTCTTCTTTAGGGGGACACTTAGGATTTTTTAAAAATTACAACAGGGTGAAGAAATAATTTTTTTGTGATGGACTTAAATCTGATATTCAAAATTTTGTGGGGGAATGCTTGGTTTTCCAGCAAAATAAAGTTGAGACAATTAAGACCCCGGGTCTTCTACAACCCTTATCCATTCCAAGTCAATGTTGGGAGGAGATTTTAATGGATTTTATCACAGGTTTACCTAAGTCCGAAGGAAAGAGTGTCATCATGGTGGTAGTTGATAGACTTACCAAGTATGCACACTTTTGTGCACTATCTCATCCATTTAAAGAAAGTACAATTGCTACTACATTTATGGACACAATTCAAAAGCTACATGGAAACCCAATGATTATTGTGAGCGACAGAGATCCCATTTTTATTGGAAATTTTTGGACGAAGTTATTTTCTTATTTGGGTACATAATTAACTCATAGCTCATCTTATCATCCTCAATCTGATGGTCAAACTGATATAGTGAATAAATGTTTGGAAGGATAACTTCGTTGTTTTTTATTTGATAAACAAACACAATGGGTCAAGTGGTTACCTCTTGCCGAATGGTGGTATAACACTTCCTTCCATATTGTAGCAAAAATGACCCCATTTGTGGCACTTTATGGATATCATCCACCGTCCATCACATCATATTTAGGAGAAAATTATAAGGTTCAAGCAGTGGAAGATAACATCGAGCATCAACAAGAAGTTCTCCAACTCTTAAAGGATAACCTAAATTTGGAACAAAATCGAATGAAACAACAGGCAAGTCAACATCGCAGCGAGAGAAGTTTTGATGTAGGAGACTCGGTATTTTTACAGCTACAACCATACAAACAAATGTCCCTCAAGAAAGCTAAGAAGGATAATAAATTATCGCCAAAGTACTATGGTCCTTACAAGGTGTTGCAAAAGATTAGTACTATGGCATACAAATTGGAGCTTCCTACTTCTTCGCGAGTGCATCCAGTTTTCCATGTTTCATGCTTAAAGAAGGTTATAGGTGAAAATCTTCCAATTCAAACAATATTTCCAGAACTTGATGAGGAAGGAAAATCCATATTGGAACCTTAAGCAGTCACGGAAACAAGAACTCGACAGCTAGGAAATCGGTCAATTTCTGAGTATCTCATCAAGTGGAAGAACTTACCCACTGAAGATTATACATGGGAGGATGATAATTTTATAGAAAAGCACCCAGAGCTACTCAAGTGTTGAGGACAACACTTTTTTGAAGGAGAGGGGCATGTTAGGTCCCTATATTAGTAGTTTAGTCCCTTATTGTTATTAGTGTAGCCCTCTTATTGTTATTGTTGTACCCCTATAACCCCAATATTGTTATTATTGTGCCCTTATACTATTATTGTTAGGTCTGAAAGGATTATATTGTGGGCCCATGGACTCCTATATATAGAAGGAGGTTTTGGTCATTTGTATCATCCAAGAATTGTTCATTTATGTAATGTATTGGAGGTTTCCCCCTCAAAGTGGATATTTCTAAGGCGTTGATATCTCTTTTCTTCTATTTTTGGAGTTGGTTTCATAACATACGAGATGTTATCACTCTGCAAGATTCCCAAGGTTGAAGAAGGAATCCCAATAGAGGTAACCATAGACCAAGCTTTTGACTTGGTAGCTAGCCCTACCAAGTTAGAGAGGGCTCTCTCTATATGGTCACAACCAAGAGGGATGGAGGAATTAGGGTTTTTAGGCTAGATATAAGTGCAGGGGTTGTTTTGATTTGATTGGGTTGGGTTTCACTAGATGATGATATTAGGTCAAGGAAAATGAGATAGGGTTGCAGGGATTAATGGGGAAAGGTAGGCATAAGGATTATCACTTTAAGATGATTGTGATGAGATGGTTTTGGGACTGATGAGGAGCTAGGAAGAGCATGGGAGATGTATTCTTACTAAATAGAGGAAAATGGACAAACTATGATATCTTTCCCTAAACAAAGCATGAGAAATCATGTGTTCTACCTATCAACTTGAAATAAATCATGCAATAGAGATTTAATGAACATGAAGACAGTACATTCTAAAATATGAAACTGAAGGAAAAAAAATGATAAACATCATACCACATGTATCCCAAAAAATAGCTACAACTCTCCTTTATTAACTAGCCAAAATGAGTACAATAGTTCCTTGATTAATAAGCTAACATAAAAATTGATTCCGACCCTTGCTTAGTGTGAAGAAATGGGCTAAATAGACATCAAACAAGCTTCACTCATTCTCAGGGGCCGAATCCATGAGGTGAGGAAAATATCCACTAATTTCTGAACTAAAAGCTGAAGTGTAGGATGGTCCAAGTGACTCACTCCTCATTAGATTCAAACTGTTTAATTTTGACTAAAGGATAAATTTACCTAATGAATCTACCCGTAGGTAACTTATCCTTTACATAATTAGATTTACCATGATGAATTACATTAATAGAAAGATTATTTTCTGAGATAAAATCAAAATTTACAGTGAAAAACCAAAAAGATCAACAAACTATCATATGCACCATTTTCCTGTCATATGCACAACGCCTTAAGGTTATGCGCCCTTCATGTTCAAGGAAACTTTTGACTAACCTACATGTGTCCAAATCAGGCCAAAGATGTCTTGTTGGAAATATTTTCAAGACCTCTTTTTAAATATGCCTCCATCTCTCAAAATGATGTTGATTTGACCCTTCAAAATTTAAATCTCCTAATACTACTATGTGCGTAGTGCCTAAGCAAAAATATGGGCAGAAACATGATTTTTTGGTGGTTTTTTTTGCCTTTTGACCTCCTAAATCTGAAATTTAAGGATGGAAAAGAGGTTTTCCTGTCTGTATTTTTCATTATGAATCCACTGGTGGTGACCTTTTGCCCAAAAAATGCCCCTATAATTTGCACAATGCCTATGGTGCTCTGCATATGACAAATGTTTTGATATTTCCTTGTTTAGAAAAGCACAGACAAACTCAAAATTTACTAAAATGTTTCAACTTGCCTCAAAATTGGTGGAGAGGATGCTGATAAGGTGGCTAGCCTTGGAGTGAAGCCTTAGCAAGTATGTCTAACCTCTCCTCCTTTTGATGGGTTAGGGCTTCAATTTTCTCGTTGGCTGCCTTGAGCTTGGCCATTGAAATTTTCTCCTTTAGGGCATGGTGTTTGAATTTCCTCCTCAATAGGTCATTGTGTTTATTAGCCTTTACTAGCATCTTATCCAAGTGCTGATTAGCTCTATCAAGCTTATTTGAAAATGGAACTATTTGTAAATGCTATGCAAAGTATCCATTTCCATTTAATTAAGTGTGCAAAGTGTTTTCCATGTCTTGCAGGTTAAAAAAAGTAGTTTGGTAATGTTTATAAGTTTTATGTGTGAGTATATGTTATTTAAATTCATTGTTTAATATATCATAGTAGAAATACACAGCAAGAAAAAATCATCATAGCATAACACAGCAAACTGATGAGGCAGTTCACCCCTCCTGGGCTACATCTGCCGGGTCCAAGGCTCCCAATGCACATGTCCTTGCTCTATTAAGTTGCTCAAAATGGTTATAAAGTGAAATATATGCCTAAACAAGAAAAACAAGTTGTGATTTGACTTCAGAAGACAGAGATAAGCTAAAAATGGCTTTTGATTCACCTCAAAAAGTGAAGTATAACCCAATACAGCTCCATCTCCCTTATGTACCTAGTGGCTCTTTCATCTTCCCTGAAGTAAAAATGGTTGTAGAACACCTCTATTCACTCTGCAACCTATCCCAAACTCTCTAAAATTCTCAGAAAACCCAAAATTGACTAAAATTTCGTCCAATTTGGTTCAATATTGAGAAAGTTATGACCTCCCAAAGAAAACTGCCCAATGTCACTTGAAAACCCCACCAAATGTGGGTGAACTCCAGTTTAACTCGCTAAAGATGGCATAAAGGAAGATTTGGTGGAACGCGGAAAGTTAGGTAGAACCATAAGCAGATATAATAAATGTTAATTATTATGGTCACATGGACCATTTGATCTCGCCTGAACCGTTAGCCTCACCATTCACTTAACCATAACTCGTGGCACAAAAAGTCATGACATAAGTGGTCACGTTGTAAAAGTTAACAGTTAGGCTAACCGTTCCCATCGCTTGTAAGCCCCTTGGTTCCTGACTATTGGTCATATGCTATGTGGGGGCTAGCCCCCATTTGCTGCCACCCAAAGGTTGATCAAACTTCAAATACATGCGATGACCCATAGTAGTTAAGAACTACTTCGTAGGCTAGATGGTCGGGCCATTGTGCTGCTAGAGGTGAGACCCTGATTCGAACCATGCTGCTTACAAAATTTTTGATATGCCAAAACTCCTCTACTTGGGGCCACGTGGCGGCCTCCAGGCTTGCCACGTGGCACTCGTTGATTGGTCACCATCTCAAAAGTCAACCAAACCACAAATAATAAGCTGCCATTTGTCCGCATATGATTCGCCCAGATGGAATATTCCAAGGAATATTTTGGGGAATATTTTGAGGAATATTCTTTTTAAAATTTTTCCAAAGTCAAATAGTCAACTTTGGTCAACTGGTTTTTTGGAGTTTACTGGAGACTTCAAACCTTCATAACTTTCACATACGACGTTGGATTTGAGTCTTGTTCACAGTGCTAGAATCACAGTGACAAGGCCTTTCTAGTCTTTTAGATTGCAACCATTTTTTAGAATTTCCATTTTTGAGCATTTTTTCAACTTGGACATGATCACTTGATCACACCTCCCAAATGGGAAGCTTTTGGACCCCAAAATCTCTTTTAATTACAGAAACTGAAGATGAGGAGACTGATTCTCCACTCTTCCAACCTTGAACCACTGAAATCTTCCTGACTTCATCAAATTGAGCTTCTCATAAAAGACAAATTCTTCGTTGAATCTATTGACCAACTGTTGCTAAATTTGACTGTGTCATGATGCAAATTTTTGAAACTTCCAGAACAGCAACTGAAATTTTCAGAATACATATTGTTTCTACAATGGTCTAACTTCAAAGGAAACTGAAAAATAAGATTCACCTTACCAACTATCCTCATGGCGAATTTTTTCCAAATGAGCCATGTACTTGTGTCGAATCCTGACCAAGTTTTATTGCCATACCAACCCGCCATTCTGAAACCAGCATTGATCCATGCTGAACTTTGTGTTCTCTTTGCTTGCATGCTTTTCCCTTTCTTATATTCTTGCACCACTTTGAATCGAAACTTTTTTCTCTGCACCAATTGACACCAAAGGTACTTTCTGCAACATCTTTTCATCTTCCAAAGTGTTGTGAAACCAACTCCAAAAATAGAAGAAAAGAGATATCAACGCCTTATAAATAAGCCACTTCGAGGGGGCAACCTCCAATACATTACTTGAATGAACAATTCTTGGATGATACAAATTACAAAACCTCCCTTCTATATATAGGAGTCCACGGGGCCACATTGTAATCCTAGCCAACCTAACAATAATAATTTAAGGGCACAATAATAAAAATATGGGGGTTACAGGAGTACAATAATAACAATAAGGGGGTTACACTAACAACAATAAGGGACTATACTAGTAACATAGGGACCTAACATGACCCTCTCCTTCAAAAATGTGTTGTCCTCAACGCTTGAGTAGCTCTGGGTGCTTCTGTATAAAATTCTCATCCTCCCATGTAGAATCTTCAGTGGGTAAGTTCTTCCACTTGATGAGATACTCTGAAATTGATAGATTCCGTATTTGTCGAGTTCTTGTTTCCATGACCGCTTCTGGTTCCAATATGATTTTTCCTTCCTCATCAAGTTCTGGCAATATTGTTTGAACTGGAAGATTTTCTCCTATAACCTTCTGTAAGCATGAAACATGGAAAACTGGATGTACTCGCGAAGAAGCAGGAAGCTCCAATTTGTATGCCATAGTACCAATCTTTTGCAACACCTTGTAAGGACCATAGTACTTTGGCGATAATTTATTATCCTTCTTAGCTTGCTTGAGGGACTTTTGTTTATATGGTTGTAGCCGTAAAAATACCCAATCTCCTACATCAAAACTTCTCTCGCTGCGATGTTGATCTGCCTGTTGTTTCATTCGATTTTGTGCCAAATTCGGGTTATCCTTTAAGAGTTGGAGAACTTCTTGCTGATGCTCGATGTGATCTTCCACTGCTTGAACCTTCGAATTATCTCTTAAATATGATGTGATGGATGGTGGATGATATCCATAAAGTGCCATAAATGGGGTCATTTTTGCTGCAGTATGGAAGGAAGTGTTATACCACCATTCGGTGAGAGGTAACCACTTGACCCATTGTGTTTGTTTATCAGATACAAAACAACGAAGATATCCTTCCAAACATTTATTTACTATCTCAGTTTGACCATCAGGTTGAGGATGATAAGATGAGCTATGAGCTAATTGAGTACCCAAACAAGAAAATAACTCCGTCCAAAAATTTCCAGTAAAAATGGGATCTCTGTCGGTCACAATAACCCTTGGGCTTCCATGTAGCTTTTGAATTCTGTCCATAAATGTAGTAGCAACTGTACTTGCTTTAAATGGATGAGATAATGCACAAAAGTGTGCATACTTGATAAGTCTATCAACTACCACCATGATGACATTCTTTCCTTCGGACTTAGGTAAACCTGTGATAAAATCCATTGAAATCTCCTCCCAACGTTGACTTCGAATGGATAAAGGTTGTAGAAGTCCCGGGGTCTTAATTGTCTCCACTTTATTCTGCTGGCAAACCAAACATTCCGCCACAAACTTTTGAATATCAGATTTAAGGCCATCCCAAAACAATTCTTTCTTCACCCTGTGGTAAGTTTTTAAAAATCCTGAGTGTCCTCCTAAAGGAGAAGTGTGCAATTCCAGAAGAATCTTTTGTTTTAGTTGAGAATTCTTACAAAGATATAAGCGATATTTGTACCATAAGGAATCATTTTTCCAACTAAATGTATCAGATGTACTAGGATCTTGCTGCAACTTTTGAATGAGTGTCCACACTTCTTCATCCTTCTTCCATTCATCCCTTGCTTAGGTTATCCAATCTGGTTGGATAATAGAAATGGCACAAAGCAATGCTTCCACCTCTTCATTCTTTCTTGAGAGTGCATCTGCAACAACATTTAGCTTCCCTTTTTTGTAGATTATTTCAAAGTCATAACCCAACATCTTTGTGACCCATTTTTGTTGCTCTTCTGAACATAGTCTTTGTTCCAAAAAGTGTTTAAGACTATCATGATCAGTTTTTACCTTGAAGTGTCTTCCCATTAGGTAAGTTTGCCATTTCTTTAGTGCATGAAGTATTTCTAACATTTCCTTCTCATAAATATCTCTCTGTAAATACTTTCCTTTGATTGGACGACTTTCAAAAGCAATGGGTCTTCCTTCTTGCATTAAAACACCACCAATTCCATTTCCTGAGGCATCACATTCCACAATAAAGGTTTTTGTGAAATCTGGTGTAGCTAAGACTAGTGCTAGGCACATTGATTCTTTAAGATTTTCAAAGGCCTTAGTTGCTTCAGGAGTCCATGAAAATGCATCTTTCTTCAATAATGTTGTTAGAGATGCTACTATTCTCCCAGAATTCTTAACAAACTTGCGATAATACCCTGTTAACCCGAGAAATCCTCGCAAATTCTTTATGGTTGTGGGGACTTTCCATTCTTTAATGGCTTTAATTTTGTTAGGGTCTACCTTAACACCCTCATGCTATACAATATGACTCAGATATTCCACCTCTTGCACTCCAAAGAAACATTTAGATTTTTTTTCATATAATTGTTTCTCCTGCAATAGTTTGAGCACCCTGTCAACATGTTGAACGTGATCCTTCCAAGACCTACTGTAGATTAGTATATCATCAAAAAATACTAGCACAAGTTTTCTAAGGAAGGGTTTGAAAGTGGAATTCATCAACCCTTGAAATGTAGAAGGTGCATTGGTAAGGCCAAAAGGCATGACCAAAAATTCATAATGACCCTCATGAGTTCGAAATGCTGTTTTTGGAATATCTTCAATCTTCATTCTAATTTGATGATATCCTGAACGAAGATACAACTTGGTAAAATAAATTGCTCCATGTAATTCATCCAATAATTCATCAATCACAGGAATGGGAAATTTATCTTTAATGGTGAGCTTATTGAGCTCCCTATAATCCGGACACATTTGCCATGATCCATCCTTCTTGTGTACCAATACTACAGGAGCGGAGAAAGAACTTTGACTAGGTTGAATTATACCCGCCTCTAACATTTCTGCAATCATACGTTCAATTTCGCTCTTTTGGAAGTAAGGATATCTATAAGGCCTGATGCTTGGAGGAACACTTCCTGGAATCAAATGAATAGCATGATCATGATCACGAATAGGTGGGAGTCCTTTGGGAGTTTCAAACACCTTGGAATGATTGTCCAAGACTTGTTGGAGATCTGCAGAAATAGATGATTTTGATGTTGGAACTTCTAGTGAGCATAATTGTGCAATTATGCCTTGTTGTTATTTCTTTAGAAGCTTTGTCATGACATTAGAGCTTATTATCTTTCCTGACTTCCCCACAATACCCCGTAATTTAACTTCCTTTCCTTTTGAAAAAAATTTCAAGAAAAGTTCTTGAAAATTAAAAGCTACCGTCCCCAAATATTGTAACCATTGTACTCCTAGTACAACATCAGCACCTCCCATAGGAATGGAAAGCATTGGACTAGTCAATACATATTCCCCCATGGTTAGCTTGATATTATGGCATTTTCCGGAGCAATTTATAGTTCCTCCATTTGCAACCATCACTTGACATTCTGGTGCTGGGTATAGGAAACAATTTAATTCCTTGGCTACCTTACAATGAATAAAATTATGGGTGCTACCTGAATCAATCAACACTATTACCTTTTCTTCTTGATATGTCCTTCTATCTTGAGAGTTTGAGGAGTGGTAATTCCTGCCAATGCATTACACGATATGGTCGGACTCATTTCTTCCTCTTCTAGGGTTGGTTCCTGGTGTATATCCTCTTCTTTTGAAGATTCTTATTCATTTTCTTCTTCCTCTTCACAATCTATGTAAAATAATTTCTTCTCAGCACACTTATGACCTTTAGTGTATTTGCTATCACAACTGTAGCAAAGCCCTTTTGCTCTTTTTTCTTCAAATTGTTGTGGTGTCAACCTTGTAGGTTGTGCAAATCTAGGATTAGCAACACTTACCTCTTTATAGAAGTGAGTGGTAGGCTTCCTTGTCGCCATAATTTTACATTCAATTTTTCTGGCCAACCTGAATGCCTTCTCCAATGAATCAGGTTCCAAAACGTGAACTTCATGTTGGATGTTATCCTTTAAAGTACCTATGAAGAGATCAATCCTTTGTTCCTCTGGAATATCAGTTACCCTTATATTCAATTTTTGGAAGTCCTCAATGTGCTCCCCCACTAAACCCTTTTGTTTGAGATTTATCAATTGGCTAAAGAAGGTGTTGCTCTTCGTATCCTCATAATGTGCTATCATTTCCTCCGTAAAAATTGACCAAGTGACAATTTTTTTACGGGAGCAAAGCCATCGATACCATACAAATTTATTTTGTTCTAAATGTAAAGTTGCAATGCGTACCTTTTGTGTGTTTTTCACATTATTGAGATCAAAATATTGCTCCATTTTTAGTATCCATGTTACAGGATCCTTTCCATCAAACTTCCTCATATCCATTTTTGGAATATGGTGGTTCTTCCCTCCAACCGTAGAGTTTATGAAATCACGATTAACATTTATTTTGTTCTCATCATGAATTTCCTCTACTATATTTTCACCATTAGGAAACATTTATTGTATCAACTTTGCCAAACCTTCGATGTCTACTTTTAGATCCTTCTTCATGTTTTCCATCTTGTCTTTCATTTTTTCATCGATCTTAGCTTCCATATCATCCATATTAGCTTCCATGCCCACTTCCATGCCATCCATCTTAGCTTCCATGTCATCCATCTTAGCTTCCATGACCACTTCCATGCCATCCATCTTAGCTTACAAACCATCAATCTTAGCTTCCATGCCTTTCTTCAAACCATCCATCTTAGTTTGCACGCCTTTCTTCAAAACTTCAATTTCATTTTTTGTTGTTCTTTGCGAGAGAAAAATCTGTTGCACTTGCTCTTGTAATTTTGATATGTCATGTTGCCATTCTTCGTCTTCATGAGTCATAGTAGAGCCTTCTAAAGGCTTAATGGGTGTTGAATTATTTTTAGGGGCCATTTTAGAATCCAATACTGATAACTATTCTACAATATGCCCTTGGAATCAATTCAACTTGATTCTTCAAACAAGACTTGTGCAATTTGGAAAAAAAATACACACCTTTTACTTGCTTTTGAGGAGCTCGATATTGAAATTGAGTTATCTCTATAATTGCGGATCCTCAATATCTAAAATTCAGCCCTATAGTAGCCCTCTGAAGCTTCTTTCAAATGCCATAGGTCTGATCTGATTTGGATTCTTCAAGACAATTATTTCCAATCTCCCACAATGACCCAATTCTGGACTGGTTCAGTAGAGAGAACTTTTACGACTTGCCACGTGTCAATGTTTTTTCCTTTGGCTCTGAAATTGCTAGAACGAAAACTACAGTCTGTGTACTTGTGGCCACTTTTTACAACATTCCAATCCAATGCTCATAGAGAGAGATATGAAGATTTTCCCACGATCACCTCTTTTAGATGAAATTCAGAAGCCTAAAAAAGCCCTAACTTCCACATATCATATCTCCGAAACTATAGCGAACCAATATCTAAAATTTTATGACGTCGTTCCTCCGGATTTTGGCTTCGCACTCTAAAAATTTTAGATTCTGAACCTTCGTAGAAAAATATTTATAGCGAAAATGCCATGATGACCTGTTTGGAGCAACGAAACCCTAGAATCTCAAAGCTCTGATACCAAATGTTGTGAAACCAGCTCCAAAAATAGAAGAAAAGAGATATCAACGCCTTAGAAATAAGCCACTTTGAGGGGGAAACCACCAATAAATTACATGAATGAACAATTATCAGATATATCAGTTGTATTTGTACTTGCAGGTTTTCTGATAGCAGTGTTTGGGTCGAACGCGTTCTCATAAAGCATTTCACCCCTCCCTCTCTCTCGGACCTCATGCTTTAGGGGGCATCTGTTACACAAAATTTTGTCACTGTCCCTGAAATCCCTCGTCCCACATATTGGAGGGTCATTCCCGTGACTTGTGAACAGTGTCATACTTTTCAAACACATTCTTTGCATCCTTCTGCATAAGGGCATCATTTCTCCTGTTCGAAATTTCCTTAAAAAAGCACACAAAACCTATGTTTTGGCCTTGGTGCAGATAGCCAGTTCACCCCTCGCACTGATGTGGAAGATTTGCACTAGAGCTCGCACCACCTGGCACTCTGTCTCAGTGCAGTTTCCGCGCCAAGCTGTTTTAGGAATGCTTTTTAAAACTTAGAGGTGGAAGTTTCCTTCTAACCACCTCAGGGATGAGTCACTAGAAGTGGTTAAGTTGATCAGCCACAGATCTCTCTCTTTAGGCAGTGGTTTTCACCTCCCATGGAACACTCCTTATAGATAGGCCTCCCTTCCATAATTATAGGGATCCTAACCTCTCCCTCTCCCTCTATATAAATAGGCTTCTCCCTTTATGAAAGCTAGCTGAACATATAGCCAAGGAGTTGAACTTGGAGGAGAATACTATAGCCGAGTAATTTCTATTGAGAAGGTAGAACCAAGGAGAACTCCGTAGAGAGAGTCCTGTCTAAATTCCTGATGATCCTTTGTGAGACGCGCTCCACTTGAACCCTGTTGGAGGCAACTGCAACGTCGAAGCTTGGTTGTACTCTTCCTTTCATTTATTAATATACTCGACTATGGTGTTGGTTCCATCATTGTGTTACGTTGTTGATTTAATGCAATTGATTTAGTCCTCTTCGACTGAATAATAGTTACGAATGTGAATTAGTATGTTGTATATTTTCGTTATTTATTATGTGTGTGCAGGTGTCTAAGCGTGAAAGCGAGTGGACCGTGATCTGTCAAACCAGGAGCGAGGAGTGAGCCACTCTTTTCGACAAAAACATCATATGACATCAGTAAGTCATCTATCGAATCTCCATCCATTCGTTAACTAGGAATCAATATTATAGCTTGTCTTATTTGTGGCTAGACCCACTCTAGGGCTAGTGATTTCTTATTTGTCCACAGAGGGGATTTACCTCACCAACAAATTGGCGACTCCACTAGGGAGTCAGTGTGAGTTTTTCTTTCACCCATTAGGTCTTCTTTTGGTATTTTCTTGCTTGTTTTGTTTTTTCTGATTATTCTGCTAAGCCTAAGACCCTTGTTCAGCCCCAGAGGATCATATCTGACCTCTATCTTTTTAAATTTTTTTCTTTTTCTTGAGTGAATTGGCTTGGCACACTTTCTGTTCAGACAAACATGCCGATTGGCGCTAGTTGCTAGTGTTGCGCACACGCCATCCCCTGTTTGGCGCTGACTACAACCAAGCAGCTGCGCCGACCCCTATAGGTTTAGGGTTTGGTCTGTTTTGAATATTTTTGGTCAGTACTTTTTCTTCTGGGTTATTTTTAGGTATGTATTGAGTGCTTTGGGATTGTTTTTTATTATGATTAGCTTCCTTCCTTCAGTTGTTTGTTCGTTTCCTATCAACATCACAGCCTTAGGGTTTTTAAATGCTTTGGTATGCTGAGCCTCCTGTAGGAGTTTGAGTATTTTGTTTCATAATCAAATTAATTCCTTGATTGGTTGCATTCAGCTCCCTTGATCCGTTTGAGTGATTGCATTGGTTGAATGATTCTTGCCTCTTTCATTCAATTTTTCTTCTTGTCACTCCAAGCATAGATCACACTGCTTGTATGGGTTTGTTTTGAAATCTTTCTTCAATTAGAGAGATTGCAACGTTAGTTTAAGTTTTGCTATGTTTGTTTTGGGTTGATTGAAATTATTTCGCTTCAACTCTCAGATTAACGTTCTCGAAATAATGTTTTGGTTTGTTTTTCATGTCATTTAGTGCACTATTTGCTCTATTACATTGAAAAATAAAAATAATTTTTTTTTGCATTCTTGTTTGCATTGTGAAATTGGAAGTCTTTCGCATATCTAGCATTGGACAATTCTAGGAAAGATTGCTCATTTTCATTAACTTGCATCGGATACTGTAGTGGATGTTTCCGCATGTTCTCATTATTTGCTACCACTTGAAAAATCTTAACTTTCTCGTAGATATCTTTTCATCGAACGAAATGGTATCTTTTGGCATGTAGCTAGCATTTAGGGATTTTTGAGATCCAACATTCGGTAAGACCTGGGAATCAAAACGTAAATACAAGATCAACTTAAAATTTACTCAATTAACCTAAGGCAACCTTGAAACCTAACGAAACATCTAGTGGTCTAAGTTAGAGACGTGTTCCAGCGTATTTAAACCTAACAGTTGTCGCTCGCCATCTGGCTTCAGACAACGCTAGTACGGAATTGTGCTCCTCGTACCATCGAGTATATAAAGGGAGACCCCTCTAGGTTGCAATCCTTTTATCCATAGGAAGACGAGTCTGCTGCCTTGTAACCGTGATACACCGAACACAGTATTCGGGGAGACTACCTGCACATACGTAAAGTCCTTGGTCATTATTATTTCATTTAATCACCAAGGTGTATATGGAAGTTCATGGAAACCTGGTACACCCTTCTACCTAGACTACCTGAGCAGTCATTTTTTGATCTTTACTAACTCCATAATTTTAAAATATCATCAAGCACTTGTCCCTTCATGCTCGCTTAAAACTAAAAGTGACTAGAGTCATATTTTTCCTGTTTATTGACTCATAAAACATGAAACAATGAAATTTTTATTTCAATGTGGTAAAATAAACTACCTACGATTACAAACCCATCAAAGTTTGATCGCTTGGCATGTCTTTGTTTGCCTTGGTTTTTGTCCAAGAGTTTTCGTTTTCAATCTCTTTTCCTTTTCTAGTGTGCTACAGTCATAGTGGTGGAACCATCGATTTCGTCTAGTGGTAGTCCTTGGATGATTCATCTTAAACTTCTCAAACCTCTAGGTTTGCCGAGCTTCAGCAGCCTATTCTCCCGTCAGAGTACCCCTTTGGAGAACCAGTTGAGTTCACTTGGCCTCTTTCAAACGCTGGTTTGGGTTTGGGGTCGGGGAGAATTTTCCTCCTCTTATATCGGGATCGCCATTCTTGGCTACTATCATACCTCCTAGTCCCCATAGTCTTTTACAATATCTCACGGCAAATTCAGACATAGAATTGTCTGGTCCTATTGGCAGTGAGGGGATTCCTATTTCTGATGAAGAACACCAACTTTTTCCATAAAGCATCCCTCAAGAGTCTTCTCAATCTTCAACATCGGTGTCACTTCCAGTTGGATATAGGCCTTTGGGCTATATTATGGCCGGTATTGCCTCCATGGCAGCATCAAATTCGTCAAGGGGTCTAGTCCTTCCATCATTAAGGATGTCACCAACGACACCTGTCTCGTCGACACATTTTGTTACATCTGTCCCAACTAGACCCACTTTTTGCATGGCTGCATCGACACTAGTTGTCACCACTCAATCGTTAGGGGTTTCGCCCTCGGTAGAGACTTCCATTGCCATGGCAATTCCTGATGGCCTTTCTTTCAAGGAGTATCAGCTGGCTGTTCAACAGCAGAGCTCCCAGAATTACTAGTCCCCTCAGGATTCTAGTGATCCTTATCTTTCTCATTATGACGCGGTCGGTAACCCAATTTATTCACTTTCGTTTCATTATTATGAGCACGGAAACCTTACCTATTTGCTTGCTCCTGGAACTTATCAGTTCCTTTCTGGTTTTATACCTACCTTGCCTGTGCAACCTTCTAACCAACAAGAACAACCCTTTCAAGGAAAACTTTCGGTTCGACAAGGGTATGCTTATGACTCACAAGGACAACCCTTTCAGGGACAACCTTCGGTTTAGCAAGGGTATGCTTGCGACCCACAAGGAAAACCATTTTAGGGACAACCTTCAGTCCAACAAGGATTCTTTTACAGTCTGCAAGGACAGTCTTACAATCCACAAGGCCAACCTTTACAAGGTCAACCTATGATCGAACTTGGGCAACCCCAAGGACCTGCTGGGAAACCGATATATCAACCAGGGCCTTCATACGGTCCTCGGGGGAAATTTAATCCATCTCAAGGACAACCTTTCATGCAACCACAATAGCCATATCTTTCAATTGGCCCAAATTTTGCACAGCCAGGGCCATCTTATGGTCTTGCTCCAGGTCAACCTAGTCATCAAGTACAACTTGGCCCATCACAGCCAGGGCCATCTTATGGTACTGCTCCAGGTCAACCTAGTCATTAGGCACAACTTGGCCCATCGCAGCAAGCAAGCCAACCTGATCCGCAGGGGCAACCTAGTGGCCCTCATCAGTCAATTCAAACTGCTCAGCAGGGGCAACCTTCACAGACAGTCCACCCCGCTCAACCACCGTTTTACTCTACACCTCAGTCGGTTCAACCTGCGTGCCCGATTCATCCAGCTCAGTAGGGCCATACTTATTAGCAACCCACTCGGTCCCAAGGTGCTTATTACCCTCGAGGTCAATATCAACCGGTATACAATGCGCCTCAAGGTTCTACTTATTACCCTCAACTGCCAGACCAAACTTACATTCCGCAGCAAAATATTTATGCTGCTCAATAGGGACCCTCATATACTCAGAATCAGTATCCTCAACCTCCGTATCCTAGTCCTGAGTCGCCATATCAGCCGAAATATTTGGCTTATACCCCTTATGGTCTGAATCCTTCGGGACAGAACCAATGGGGGGAGAGTTACACTCAACCAGGATGGAATGTGGGTATGGGTCCTTATCGAGGACCTAGTATGACTTTCAACCCTCAATTACCCTTTCTCACCACGTTGGAATTACCAGATGTGTCCAAATTAACGAATGATCCAATCCTTCATAATTTGTATTGGCCTTCAGTTCCAACCAAGGTTCCTAGTGATTGCCCCAAGTTTGAGGGAAAGTCTGGAGAAGACCTCCAAGGACATGTCATGACATACCATTTATGGTGTTCTTCCAATTCTTGGGTAGATGACTCTATTCGACTCTGTCTTTTCCAGCAAACTCTCACTGAAGCTGCTGCTAAGTGGTACATCGAGCTGTCTCGTGATATATTTCAAGATTTCAACTCTCTTGCTATGGTGTTCCTTACTCATTTCCAGTTACCAGTTCATTATGAAGCTGGGACGCATCTCCTAACATCCTTGAAACAAGACTAGGCTACCCATATCTTGGACCACATTCATGAATGGAGACGTCATCATCACCTGATCAAATTTGAAATTCCTGATCAGATTCTTACCCATTGGTTCAATACCTCTTTTGTCAATCAGATTTCAAAAGACATAGCCATGGGGGCATGTGTTACCGAGGAATAGGCCATTTCTCGTGCCCAATACCTTGATTTAGTGTACTCTCAATCAGGAATTTTGTATGATATCTTAACTGATGCCCCACGACCTGGGACTTCTAAAGCGTCGACCACCCCATCCGTCGATGAATTTATTTGTTCTATATCTCAGACTTCATGTAAGTCTCCCTCTTCGAACATTGGGAAGCAAAAATAAAATTCTTCCAATGATTCTAGTTCTCAGCCTACCCCAGATTCTGGTAAAACCTCGGAGGTCAACGCCATTCAGGCCAATCCTGTGGACAAGACATCCTAGGGGAAAAATAAGGGCAAAGGCAAGGCCAAAGTCAATGCCCCAAAACTAGATTTGTCTAAACCTCGTGCTGATGATGGTTCACAACGCAAGACAAAATATCCCTGTCTGATTTGTGATGAGGAACACTACACTAAGGATTTTCCTAGACAAGCCAAAGTTAGTAAATTTCTCAAAGGCACTAAGGGAACTCCGGCTATCCTCATAGAACCTTTTCCATCTTAGAAAACACAGATGGTCGAGCAACCTGCGCCATCTGCACTATTTGGCTCTTAAGTGTTCATGATGAATGGTTCTTCACCCGTTTCCATCGCTACTCGGTTGAAATATTATACTGGATCACGTCAGGCAGTGAAATAGTCCGTTGATGGTCCTCCTCCCCCACCTGCCTCTAGTCCTCTTGAGATTGAAAGGCCCAGTGCTGAACCCGTTGTACGACCACCTTCTAAAGGTGTTCTCTGGAAATATTCTTATAATCCTAATGCCCGTGCTGCTCAGCATTAGAGTATTGTTGAGGATTTAGCACAGCCGCCATCCTTGATGTCCACGTTAGAAGTGCTTTAGAGTTGTCCGTCTCAGTGGAAATCATTATTATCTACGATCGGTGGGATTGATCCTGCTGATTCTAGCCTTCTCTCTTTCAACCTAGAGAATTTTGTTCCCTGACTTCCGCACCAGATTGTGCTTGTCATACAAGTCGGCATTAACGATCTCAACATCCATAGAGCCGTTGTGGACGAAGATGCATCCACTTGTGTCATGTCATCTGCTTGTTAGAAGGCTATTGGCTCTCCAGCCCTAACTTCGTCACCCAATGCCCTTGAGGCATTTGATGGAAGGGAATCAAAACCCTTGGGTGTTCTCGCTAGCTTTCCAATCACGTTGCAAGGAAATACGATCAATGTTGAAGTAGAAGTAGTTGATGCTAAACTCAATTACAATATTCTACTCGGTCGCAGTTGGACTCACGCTATGCTATGCATTCCGTCCACCCTCTTTCGTCTTCTAAAGTTTCCACACGAGGGTAAAATCATTAATGTCAACCAGTTGTCATTCTTTACCTCGTCTTCTGAGAACAACGTTCCATACGTGGATCTGATTCCTTCTCCCCTCGACAACATAGGGCCGGGTCTTTTCAAAGACCCCGCCCGCATGGGTATCTTTCCCCTTCCGCCACCAAATACCGTTCAAATTAATATGATCTCTCGGTCTAATGACCCGTGGATTGTCCCTTTACCTGAACAAGTTGATTCATTTGGGGATTCGATGCCGCTTACTCCAATTGAAATCAATTATTGCGAGCTTGTAGTTGCATCAGATTCTTCCCCTTCTGAAGATGCTCCTTTGAGCATGTCTCTCGACGTTTATTCTCAATCCCCATGGCTCAGCAATACAGATTCGCCTGATCCTTTGAAAGAAGTGTTTCCATCTCATGAGGCTATCGTGGAAACCATGTCTCTCGAATACCTACTGTGGAGTGATGGGAATCATCGTTCCTCATTTATGCCTGGCCTTGGGGCAATGTCTAAATGTCTTGAGAATTTTTCCTCTCAGGTTCCTTCTCCGCCACTTCAAATGCCTATCTTGACTCACGAAGTCTTCACTGAAGGTAACTTGAGTAACATCACCCAGACGATGCCTATCGACATTTCCGTGAAACCAGGAATTGTCGAGAACATCCATGTCGGAGTCACTTGTTCTTCAGATGAAGTCCAAGTGTACACTAGCCTCTTTCGTGAATTCTGTGATGTTTTCACCTAGTCTTACGAAGATATGCCTGTAATTGATCCCAGTATTGTGGTGCACGATATTCCAACCTACCTCGGTGCGAAGCCTGTTTTCCAGCGTCTTCGTCCAGTGCATCCTCGGAAAGCCATCACCATAAAAGCTGAAGTTGGAAAATTTCTTAAAGCGGGTTTCATTTATCTGATCCCTCTAACAGAGTGGGTTTCTAACATTTTTCTTGTGGATAAGAAGCAGGGAAAAATTCGTGTCTGTGTTGACTGTCACGACATTAATCGGGCCTACCCTAAGGATGAATATCCCACCCCTTTCATCGATCAGATCATTGACGATTGTGTGGGGAGTGAGATTTTTTCCCTCATGGACGGATTCTCTGGCTATAATCAGATCAATATTCTCTCATTCGATCAACACAAGACCTCTTTTATCTGTCCTTAGGGAACGTTCGCATATAAGAAACACCCTTTCAGCTTGAAGAACGCTGGGGCTACGTTCCAGTGCGCGATGTCTTATTCCTTTCACGATATTCGTCATATTGTTCAACCATACCTGGATGACCTTTTGGCTCATTCAACTATGTGAAAAGACCATCCAGACCATCTCTGCCAAATATTTCTTCGCTGTAGATGCTACAAAATTCGGCTCAATCCACATAAATGTGTCGTTTGTGTCGATTCCGGTAGAATTTTAGGGTTTATCGTATCCAAAGACAGAATTTGCTTTGATCCACTTAAGGTTGAGGCTATTGTTAATCTCCCCTCTCCATCCTTGTTACACCAGCTCCAGAGTCTATAAGGGAAAGCAAATTTCTTATGTTGTTTTATCCCGAACTATGCCGAAGTAGCCAAAGGGTTCACACGAATTTTAAAGTAGGACGTCCCTTTTTGTTGGGATGAGATTTCTCAGCAATATTTTGATACGCTTAAGACGTTACTTGTCAACGCTCCTCTATTACGTCCTCCAGATTATCATCGTGATTTCACCCTCTATCTAGCTGCCACCTTTAGTACGATCGCCATGGTTTTGGTTCAAGATGATGATGACGGTACTGAGCATGTTATTTACTACTTGTCTTGAAACCTTCTCGACCCTAAAACGCATTATGCACATGTTGAGAAGTTAGTGCTAGCTACGATCCAGGCCATCCAACGTTTTCGTCATTATATCCTTTTAAAGGACAGTAACTGTGATTTCTGATTGTAACCCCATGACCTATATTCTATCTCGACAATTTCTGGGGGGAAAATACTCGAAGTGGATCGTTATCCTCCAAGAGTTTGATTTGGAATTTATTATCGCCAAATCAAAGAAATCACTCGTTTTCACTGATCTGATTTGTTCTCTCCTCGCCAACTCTGCTCCTTCTTATTTTGAGTATCATATTCCAGGTGAAACTCTTTTCTTGATTAGCACCCTCGATCCATGGTACGGTGATATCATAGTGTATCTCCAGAATTCTACTTTTAGGTCTGAGTTGACAAAATATGGCCAACACCGCATTCGGCATCAGTCACAACCTTATCGTATTGTCGGAGATACCCTTTATCGTGTTGGAGTCAATTCCACACTTCGCCGATGTCTGACCCTCGAGGAAGCTGAGAAAATTTTAAATGACTACCATAGTGGTGCCTGTGGTGGTCACATTTCTGGTTATGCCACCGCACAGAAGATCCTTCGTGCTGGCTATTTCTTGCTATCCATTTTTAAATACTGCATTGTAGCAGTACGCAAATGCCATGCATGCCAGATATATCAATGCAAGATGTGTGCCCCACCTGTTCCTTTACACCATGTCATTACCGTTGGTCCTTTTTCCAAATGGGGCATCGATTTTATGACGTGTAACCCTCGCTCGGCCGGGGGGCATGCCTATATTATCGTCGCAGTCGATTATTTTACAAAATGGGCCGAAGCAATGCCTACACTGGCAGTGGATGGTAAGATAGCAGCACAATTCATATTCAATCATGTTATTACTCAGTTTGGTGTCCCTCAAGCCATCATTACTGATCATGGTTCACCATTTTCGGGACTATATAATGGTGGAGCTGACATCTAAGTTGGGTCTACGTCATGACAGCTCAACGCCATATTACCCTCAAGCTAACGACCAGGTTGAAGCTGTAAACAAAGTTCTCGTTACGATGCTTCAATGAACAATTGGGATCCATAAATCAAATTGGCATCTCATGTTTTTTTCAGCTCTATGGGCTTATCGAACGTCGATTAAGAGCGCAACCGGATTCACCCCGTTTCAGTTGGTGTACGGATTGGAATCTACTCTTCCGATTGAGTGTGAAATTCCTTCACTCAAATTAGCTGTGGAATTACTGCCTAGTACTTCACCTGAGGAAGAGCGTCTCCTCTATTTAGAGAGATTGGATGAAACTTGTCGCTTAGCTACTTTGGTCATCAAAGCACAAAAGAAGCAAGTCAAAGCTCACTTTGACCAAATAGTTTATCCTTGTTCTTTTATCGAAGGCAACCTTTTTCTCTTGTACGACCAAGCTCATGACAAGCTGGGGGCAGGTAAATTCCAACTCATGTGGCATGGGCCCTACATCATCAAATGTGTGTTACAAAATGGGGCTTATGAGCTTATTGATTATGAAGGTTATCCCTTAGCACAACCCAGAAATGGGTTGTATCTGAAAACATATTATGCTTGGGTCATTCATGCATGATATGTGTACATAGGTGATTTTTTCATTTTTTTGCATGTTTAGGTTTCATGTGATTTGTAAGCTTTTTTCTACTTATTGGTTCTTTCTTGTTATGCAGATGTTTATTGCCCCTTATGTCGGTTTTGCAGATGGTGCTTCCCACAGTACCAGGAACTTGTCTCCAGCAGCCTGGGTAATTTATAATCCTGCTGGTGATTTGATTAACCTTAAAGGTATTTGTCTGGGACAAACTACAAACAATGTCGTGGAATATAGTGTTGTTTTGGAACTATTAACTGAGGTAGTTAACCTCGGCATATGCGCATTTCTTGTAAATATAGATTCACAGCTTGTTGTTCTTCAACTTAACGATCATTATTCGGTCCGAAACTCATGCATTTTGAGATTGTATTTACGTATTCGTTTGCTTGAAATACATTTTGATTTCATCACATATCAACATATACCAAGACGAATGAATACATTAACTGATGCAGTGGCTAACATTGTATTAGATAGACATTTGCACAATTTATAAAACATCATCATATGTAAATAGACCCACGTAGAAAATAGATGTATATATATATATATATTTTTGAGAGACATGTTGTCTCGGGATGTATCTGAAACGTAAATGTATATTTTGGGTTATTATGATGCACATGTTGTAAACAATCGATATATATATATATATCGATTGTTTGCAGCGTGTGCATCATAAAAACCAAAAATATACATGTAAGTTTCAGTTACATCCCGAGACAACATGTCTCTCAAAAATATATGTGGAAATAAAAGCCTAGGTGCCTAATCAGTGTGGTGCTCATGATAGCACGCCACTGCCCATACCAACTGCCTCAACAAGTGGTGGATACAATTCGGCACCCCTATGGTATGCATCTGGTATGCTCGAGGAACATCATCAAGGCAAGCATAGTCCGAAATCCCATGGGAAATTCCCTCCAGATTTTATACTATCTCCTCCCCCTCGCCGCCCTCACCATGAGGATCGAAATCGCGAGGAGTTCGCCTCGCTATCAGCGAGATACCTACAGGTCTCTTTGGGAAAACGTCTACATACGTACTGTTAGACTCCTATACCAATAGGTGTCATTTTTCATGATTGTCTTGACTAAACTATGGAATATGTTCAAACCTTTTTCTTGAGCAAAGGTGTTCCATATTCTATAAAAAACCAAAAAATCAAAAAATTTAAAAAAAATGTAAAGAGGGTATACCCTAAAAGAAAAATCAAAGGGTAAGAAAAATAAAAATAGCCAAAAACTAAAAGAAATGAACCCCATCAAAAAGAAAGGCCAAGGAAAGTGTGCAAGTCTAAATGCCACTACTTTTTCATTTAATTGAATAAAGCAATTGCAGGCAACTAGGGGGCTCATTGCCACAATTTATGAAGAGTCAAACTGTTTAAACTTGACTCATTCATTTTTAATTTCATGTTGTAGAATAGAGAATAAGTATCTGACCAAACAGTTTAATCTTGGCAGATAAGTAGATAGGTAGAGTTAATAAAAGGTGCTCAACAGTTTAATCTGATCCCTTGGATGTAATAAGGGTAGAATTAGATAGATTTGTCATGTAAAAGAAAAGAAGATTGATAAGGGTTTGCAAGTCTAAATGCACCCTAATAAAGAAAAGGAAATGGTAGTGTCAAGTAGATAGGGTAGGTAGATGGTGTTGCAAAGTTTCATATGATGAATGATGGTACTAAATGTGTTTAATCCTTTTCTTTCATCACAAATATTGAAGCAAAAAATGCACTGGAAAATCATAACAAGCAAAGTCAAAATCATTAACTTCCCACATCACTTCTTCCCTAAGTTTTTTACTAATTTCCCCAAAGTACTAAGGTATTTGGAGATCAAAGGGGCTCAAGGAATTTCCTTGACTTTTGGAGGGACCGGACCCTCGGCCTAATGATCAAAGAAACCTAAGTACTTGAAATTATCCATCATTGTACTCATTCACTTTAAATCTTTCCCTAAGTAAAATCCCATTTTACTTAGGAAAATCATGTAAATTTCCATAATAAACCCTCAAAATCACTTGCTATGCTTAAGTGTTGAAATTAAGATGATATAATTTACTTCAAAGATCTTCACTTTCTTGGTTATAGTTAAGTGTTTTGAGTTTACCTTGTCCTTTGTCATATTAACCTCTGATTTATCTATTAAATCCCTAGTGTAAAGACCCTATCCTATAGTACATAACTCCTTTTTACATAAATATCCCAAAATACCCCTCTTATTATAAGTTTTAGCCAAAGTTATGTAATTCCCTTTGTTAAATAAAAACCCCCAATAAAACCCTTTGGTTAAAATACCCATATAAGTTATTTCCCTACCCCTATGGTTAATAAATCACATTTGTTTATTACCATATAATAAAGAAACATCGAAAACTTTTTAACATATAGTTTTATATGTTTGAAAGAAAAATAAATAAAACCGAAGTTTTGATTTAACCAAAATCGAAAATCCCCCGAAGCGTTCGTGACCCATCCACGTATATTTCATTTACCGCCTCGACACCCTAACTCATGGTTAAAAACTCTTAGTAACCTCGCGCAACCCTAACTTATTAGACGGGATTAATTAATCATCAGGATTAATTAATAACCATTCGCTCGCTAAACGCCCTGGACATTTAATTAGCACCATAAGTTTTGTTCCTGTCGGGCCCACACGTTAATACTCTAAACTCCGCTAATTCCACGTCCCATCCACCGTCAGATCGCCTCCCCGATGATCAACGGCCCAGGATCATTCCGCTGGCCATTTTGCGTCCGGAAGATAACGAGCGGGGGCACGGTGGTTTTGGAATAGTACTCCGACCACGTGTCCGTTGATCAATGGAATCGCTCCCTCTGCGCTCAATACCACCATCTCCCAAAGAGCGGTGCGGAAATTACCGCTTACCGCCCGGTCCTGATGACGCGTCTTCCCGTACCGGATGACGTCATCCTCGAAAAAATCAAAATCCCCGTTGACTTGTAAATAAAACAAAAATTGTGTTTTTCTGTCATTTTCACTGCTGAAAACGACTGCGTCCTCCTCTGAAAATTTTGAAAATTCCGCTGTTTGAGATGCCGCCGACCAAACTACCGAACGCTATTGCTAAACCAGTGCTCAAGCATCCATCCGCCATTGGCCAGTGCCTGTAAAATTCAAATTTCTCCATTAAACAGGTATTTATTCAAATTCATGCTGAAACTCTTTGAAAAATCCACTTTCCTGTGTTAAAATTCATGCCAGAGTCTGTAAAAGGGTTAATGTCAGTCTATTCGAGTTCCTGCAAGTAAAATCAAAGCTCCTAGAATCAAAATTGCGCCCAGTCTGTGAAGAAAACCCAGAAAATTCCATTTTGAATACACAAGAACCAAAATGGAAGCTCCGGCAGCCTTGAATGTAACCCCGTTGAATGCCCCTCACAGAGAGTTAGAATACTTACCATTAGTGGATAAAGACTTCCAAATTAAAGACTTAGGTTTTGATGAAAGTCCTCTTCGAAGTTATTGTCGTTGCAGAGACGATTATTCGAAGGGTCTAGATGTCATTGGATTGTGGGAATCCAATTTCCCGAGATATCTTATCCCCTTAGTCTATGTTTTCCCAGAAATTATCCACTACTGTCACTCCAACTATGATTCGACTCAAAGGGCAGTGTTGTCTCCTGATCAGAGTATCATTTTCCCTATCACTCCTCAAGCTATCAACAAAATGCTCCATTTTGAACCTAATCAAGATCTTACTCCTTTGTCCATGGAAGAACTACTTGAAAAGTCTACCCAACTGTCCCTAGAAAAATTAAAATGCATTTGCCAGACTTTTATGTTGCCCGAACATCAACCTAAGGGGCCTCCTCCCTATGGTTTTGCTTACTTTAATAATTTAGGCAGACTCATCCTGAATATGATATCCTTTGTCATGGGTTTCAATACAAGTGAATATGTTGATGAAATAACACTTGTGTTTCTGTCTATCTTTACTCCTGGGCAACCTCCTGCAGTAAAATATGATTTTGCATCTTTATAGCCACATAGCCAATAAAGTCCATGACCAATTCATGAAGCTAGATAATGAGAAAGTGTTTAATACTTTCTTCGCCATTAATTTACTCTCATCATCTATCAATCGTAGAAGTTTTTCCCGTCAAAAAGCTTGATGCTAAGGAAAACCTAGACGCTATATTTTGGTCCGCCATACACACCTTTCCAATTCTCCTCATTCTATGCCGAGTTCATCGATCTTGTATATCCTCTGATAAACCTTGTTGACAGGGAATTCCCTCCATGCCTGGGCCATGAGATTAAGAAGACTTTGCAGCTTTCACGGACATATAAAGTTGGGGACTGGTATTTATATCAAAATCATTCAGTCATCAGAATATATGGATGTGAATTACATCCATTCAAGTTGCCAAAATATGTGCCCATGAGACTTTTTGCCTTAGAATATTTCAGGCAAATGAATAATTCTGATATGATTCATTTTTGTAGTGTAAAAAAGAAAGCCCAACTCAGGATCAAAAGTCAATTAGGTCCCTTCATATGCAACTCTAGGGATGCTGAGCGAGAAGCAGAAGATATACTACAAAACCGTTGCAAGTTCCAAAGGAGTTTCCGTTGGGTTCCTTATGATCCATTTGGTTTTATCTGTGATAAAAGAATGAAGAAAAAATCATCCCCATATATTCACCACGGGATTCCTGAAATAGAACAATACGCTAACCAAGATGAATGGGTGGAAGGAACACTAGTTGAGCAAGATAATGAAGAAGACAATAGAAACAAAATTATGAAAGATCTTGAGAAAGAGTTTGACCTAGAATCTTTTGGTCAAGTGCAGGTACCTCACATTGGCACCTCTTCAGCAGGAAATCTCCAACAGGGGTTACAGGAAGAGAGTCTATCAATTGCAGTAGAGTCTAAAGGTAAAGGAAAAGAACCTGAAATACAGGTCATTGAAACTTTCGTCATGGCAGAGAAACCTCAAACCTCCAGGGCACCAGATCAGACACAGGTTTCTCCTACTCAAGTAAATCATCCTGAAGTTTCAGAATTGCAAACTCCATCTAATATGGAAATAGGCAAGAAAAGACAAGCTCCAGATCCTACTCCTCCCAAAGAATCCTCAGAGCTACATCAAGCTAAAAAGTAGAAACCCGATCCACTTCCAGATGTGGAAATCATTGATGAGATGTTTGATGATGAAAGAGAAGATAGTCAACTAACTGGCACAGTTAGTGAAACACATACAGGCCACAAAGGAAAAGAATTGAAAAAACAGTTGAGTACTGAAGTATCTTCCTTTAAGCCACCAAAAACAGATGCAGGTGATATCAAGAGAACTTTCATTAATATAAAAGCAAAGAATGATCCATTGAGAATGAAGGTATATGATCAGTATCTAAAAATGGCTCCACACAATCAGGAAAGATTGATGTCAGCATTTGACATTCAACAAGGCAAAATGATGATGAGCCATTTCAAATCCAAAGTACCAAAGCCCATGACAACATCTGATTATATTAGGACCAATTTTGAGGTCCTGGCAAAAGACATTCATCCCCTGGACCAGATAGAGTTGCATAAACAAACTGGGGAAATGGTATATTCCACTCTTACTGATAAGGCCATGTCAGCCCTTAGGCTGCAAGATTCTTTAAATAATACAAACACCCAGTTTCAAATTGAGAAGGCCTATTCTCAGGAAAAAGATAACAGAATAAAATCTCTGGAAGACATAATCATCAGTTTGGGTCACAACCCCAAAGATATCAAAAGCATTGAGGCACTAATTAAAAAGAAAGATGATGATATCGCTGCACTGAGAAAGCAGCTGAAATTGCCAGCCTCGAGGCATCCCCAGACCCAAGAAGTTTTAAAGGAAAATTCACAGGAAGAGATAATAGAGTTGCTCTTAAAAATGACTGAGCAACTGAGTGAAACAGAGAAAGAATTGGAACAGGCATTAAAAGAAAAACAGGATATCATGCAAACATCTACAACAGGGATCACTACAGGTACCACAACAACAGATCAACAAACAGAGTCAGCACAGGGAGACACTTCTGGTTTAAGTTCTGATGAATTGGTAAAACAAATGGAAAGTTTAAAACTCAGAGTCACGGAACTTAAAATCACAAAATTGCAGTTAGAAAATTTGGAGCAGAAATATGATATGTCCAAAAGGACTGTTGCAGATAATACCAGGGAAATTAAAAGATTGGAAAAATTGGTTAAGGCTTTAGAAAAATATCTTTCATTAGAAAAGCCTTTGAGAGAAATAAATGAAATTCTTTGGGATAATATAATTGAGTCAATAAAAAGTATTTGGTCCTTTGTTCAAAAAATCTTTGAACAAAATGACTTGATCAAAGTAGCTCAGGAAGAAATAGCCAAAACAAGAGATGAATTAAAGAGCAGACCTGAGCAAGCCAATCAACTTATACAGTTTCTGAACACCCGGACTAAGCAACAGCTTTCAGAATTAGGAATTGATGACAGGACAGGCACTATTTTAGAAATAAAAAGAGTTTTTACCAAAAGAACTCTTATGCAGAATTTGGAAAGGAAGTGCTCAGATATTCTAGAAGAAATCAATGCTTTTAAAGGGAAATTTCAGGTTTTATTAGACAATGGGTTACCCAGTCCTATGCTCGCAGAGGACAAGATAATGGACCTGGAAACCTATGTTACTAAAATAGATATACATGCTCATAACAAAACTGTTCTTTCTATCAGTTCGTCACAAGCAACATTGCCAACAAGGAGGAATCTCTACCACAGGTTGAAGAATTTGTTTCATCTGGAGCATGAAATAAAGTATTTGTTCCCTAGTCAGCCCACTTTTTACAGATACATAGAGTCCAATGAGACATTGAGAAAACTTAAAAGAACCATAATAGCAGAAGATCAATGGTGGGAAGACTTATTGGAAATTTTGTAAAATTTATCTTCAGGTAGAGAAATTTGTCTTTTACCATCATGTGAAGGATAAGTAATGAGCACAGGTTAAAGAGTATCAGTTGGGCAGTTGAAAGAGTATAAGTAGAAACGAAGAGTATCAGACAAGCAAAATAATTACTCAAAGGGACAGCATCAAGCCCTATTATAGCACTTGCCTCCAGCACATCCACAAAGGAAGGAAACAGCACATCAGCAGTTACTTGTTATTCTGTCTACGAGACCATTTGTCTCCTTTTTTATTGTAACTTACTCATTAGTCACCCTAGATTATTGGCTAGGTTAGTGTAAGATATTTTCAATCATCTTTTGTATAAATAAACCCTTAAAGAGAGTGTTGAGGGTGGATTCTACTACTTTGCTGTGACATTGATGTTTTTGGAATAAAAGTGTTTTGGAGAAATTTATTTGTGGCTTGCTGGATGACAATTTGAAGCTCAGGACTTTTTGCAGGATTCATGTGTCGGACTGCAGTTCAATAAGTCTTTCTATCCTATGTATTAAGTTTTATATCTGTTTATAATATCATTGTGTCCATTTCTGAATAATTTACATAAAGGATTGAATCAGAATTTACTTAATTGTACTCTGATTTCAGATGTGATTATTCTTAATGTTTTCCTCTAAATTGGTTATAAGCACGAATTCTTAAATGCTCTTGCTTTGCTAATTTAAACATTCTTGATTACTATAATAAAGAATTCTTCACTGCTCTTTATTTGTAATCATTTCATTTCTTTCTTTTTGAACATGGTGAAAGATTCTTAGATGCCTTTCATCCCTTCAAACTCATTCCATCCACTTTAAATTTTAAGGATTGTTCTATGTTTGGCTATCTTGCCCTGCAAAGCCATCTTGTGTGTAGAATAGAAATCTAGTAAAGCCATCCTTTGACTCCATAGCCCAATGGCCTGAAAATATTCAACCTTGCCCTTAGTTGGCGAATCCCACCATTTTCAAACAAACTCTTGGACTTATAACTAGCCTAAAACTTTCTAAGAACAAAGATAAATTATAAAGAGAGAGCCCTCTCTGGATGCAGATTGGCTAGATTCTGCATCTGAAGGTTGGTTTGTGGTTACCTCGGGTATACTTTCCTTTTCTTACAACTTCAAGGAAAACCTGAGTGATAACATAGTGGAGACTCCACTAGGGATCTGAATCATTTTTATTTGTTAATATTGTTCACTTATAAGCTATAGACAGAGTCTGAAAGTCAGCCAGGTAGCCTTTGAAATTGCTTTTGCTCTGCAATTGCAAAAGTAAATAAATGCTGCTTCAGTCTATCTCTGATTTAGCTTATGTGCTGAACCTTAGTTTCAAAATGTTTAATCAGACTCTCTAGTTCAATAATTCTTTGAGAAAATTTTAATTAGAAATCATTATTTCTTGAAGAATTGGTAGAAGTTGTATTTATTTTTCAATTAAAACCAAAAATCCAAAAACACTTAATCTAAGAAAACTGGCTTCAGAAAGGATTCGTCACACTAGGTCAAATCCTGACCCTAATCCACCACCAATATTTGAAAATCCAAATCTGATTCCTAGGATTCTTAGAAGACAAGGAAGTCAAGAAAGTTCTGAAAGAGGAAGTCAAGAGAGTTCTGGAAGTTCCAGACCTCTTTCTAGATCACATTCCTGTCCTGTGAAGATTATATATTTTGACGAAATTCCTTTTGATGAGCGATTTGAAACATCCTTATTTGTAAATTTTTCTGAAACTGAATTATCAAGATTAGTTCCAGATCCATTGTTTTTTGAAGATTTGCAATTCAGATTTGTTTCATATCACCTTGACAGACATTTACAAGACTCTGTTCAATCTGAACAGACCGTTGAAGAAAGTTCAAACATTTCTTTAATTACTGAAGCTTGCCCAAGTTCAGTTACTTTTCCTCAAGCTTTTCAAACACCAATCACCCCTTCTACTCCTCCACCCAGATCAGCACCACCTATTGTTCCATTACACCTTCCAATGGCCAATAGATATGCTCCGTTACAGTTGCCAGCCAACCCTGTGGCTTTGCCCCAAGATTATCAAAGTAAGATCACACCTTTTGATGGCTCAGGTACTTACACAGCTCAACAACATACCAAAAGGATGACTGATTACTTTGAATTCTATGAAATTGACACTGATGATGTCCGAATGAGAATTTTTGTTCAGAGTCTTACTGGAGAAGTCAGGACATGGTTTAGGGCTCTTGCTCCAAATAGTATTGTTGATTTGCCAGCTTTGTATAGGTCATGTTTGAATAGATGGGAGAAAAAGAAAGACCCTCTTCAGATCCTATCTGACTTTGGAAAATTGAAAAGAGGACCTAATGAAACCGTGCAAGATTACATCATAAGATTCAATGAAGCCTACAATGTTGTTCCTCAAAACCTTAGACCCCCAGTTGACTCAGTATTTGTTAAATTCCCTGATGGTTTTGACTCTGACATAGCATATTCACTTAGGGAAAGAGCTCCTCAGACCCTAGAAGAAATGCAAAGCATAGTGGTTAGCGTGGAAGCAAACCTCATAGAAAAACGAGCTAGAGCTAGGGCTGAAAGAAGAATGCCTATGACTGAAGAACCTTCAGCTTTTGAAAGAAAGTTGGATGCAATCATCAAAGGTATGGAAAGATTAGGAGACAGAGTGGAGACAATCGAAAGAAAGTCTACTGGTGATAATCAAAATGTTGTGAGAAATCCAAACTTTAGAAGAAATCAGAACCAAAATATTGGGAAGAATGTCCCTGACCAAAATATCAGGCCACCTTTCCAAGAAAATTTTGTTGAAGGTTCAACTTCTGAAGAACCTACTGAGGATGTTGAAATAAATAACATAAATGAGGACAAAAATGAATCAGAAGTTTTCCTATCTCGAGATGATCAAGAGAACCACATCCTTGAAACATTTCAAACTCATTCAGGAGAGACTTTTGATTTTAAAGAAGGCTATGACACAACTATTTATGAGGTTCATAAATAGTATAATTTGAGAAGCAGACGGATTGATGTGCCAGGGAATAGTAAACAGAAAGCTGTAAAACAAAATGTCAAAGGTAAAGTTAACATCCCTCCTGCACAAAACATTCCCCAAGTACAAATTCTGTCTAGGACAACTCCTAACCCCTCAAATCCAATAATTGAAGATGTGTCTGACAACCAACCAAACAATAAACAACAATCTAATACTTTTCCTCCTGTAGGAAATGTAGAAGAACCAGTAGAAATTAGTTCAGAAACACCTTCAAATCATAATTCCACTCATGAAAAAGAGAAAAACGGTGAAGACCCAAAAAATAGAGAAAACCCAACTGTGCAAAACACTAAAGCTCAAACAGAAAAACCTTTCAATCTAGAGGCTGAAATAGGAAAACTAAAGATAGCTGTTCCTTTATCAGAATTGGCTAAACATGATGTCTATAGAAGTCAAATCAGCAAATCCCTAAACATTAACATTACTGGAATGGATGATTCAGTAAATATTTTTGATGATCAACCCAAACTCCTTTTTGGCCCCGAGGTAAATGGAAAACTAGAAAACGGAGGAACTCCTCCATTTTATGTGAGCCTGAACGTTCATGACAAAATACTCCACAATGCTATGCTGGATTCTGGAGCATCCCACAATTTGATGCCAAAAGCTGTGATGGAAAGATTAAATTTAGACATTACCAGACCATATAAAGATTTATTTTCTTTTGATTCTAGTCAGGTAAAATGTCTAGGTTTGATTAAAGATTTGTGTGTTACTTTGGTGCAATACCCTGCGAAGTCTGTTTTGATGGACATAGTAGTGGCTGATATTCCTCCTAAATATGGTATGTTGCTTTCCAGATCCTGGGGTGCTAAACTTGGAGGATCTATTCAACTAGACATGTCATATGCCACTATTTCAGTATTTGGTCAACCTAAAAGATTATATAGAGAAACCTTGATGAAGTACTTGGTGAGTAGCCATGAGAAGCCTGAAAACTTCCCTGTATATTCAATACATTCTGATATGGATTCTTTCATCCTTTACAATGCTGAAATGGACCTTCCTACTGAGCTAGAAGCACCTGAAACAGAAACTACAAATAAATCCACTGTTCAGATTGAAGAAATTTCCGAAGACAAAGAAACACCAGAAAAACAAGAGATACCAGAAAGAACTAAAAAACTAGCTCCTGTTAAGAAAAATGTTAAAACAGTTGATGAAGATTATGAACATGAAATTTTGTGGCATTTAGAATCTGATGGATCAGTAAACAAGTTAGGAGCAGGAGCTGGAATTTGGTTACATAATGTTGAAAATGATCATGCCGAAGGTCATTCTTATAGATTGAATTTTAAATGCACTAACAACATGGCTGAGTACGAAGCTCTTTTGCTAGGGCTTAAACATGTCAAAAAGTTAGGAGCAATTAGGGTATCAATCATAGGAGACTCTGAATTAATTATCCAACAGATTAATGGTGAATGTTCAACCAAAGATCCCAGATTGAAACAATACAGAGAAACAGTTGTAGAAATTCTCAACACTTTTCTACAAGCTCAACTTGCCAAGATTCCCAGGAAACAAAATTTGCATGCTCACAGTCTTGCAATGTTCGCTAGCACATGTAAATTTCCTTTTGGACCTAATCATCAGTTCACTGCTGAGATTAGACATAGACCAGCTATACCGGACAATCTAATGAATTGGCAAGTATTTGTAAATAACAATCAGATCAATAGTTTTTTGACACTAGAAAATGAGTTTTCTAACAGCTATATAGATGAAGACATAACCGTTGATGAAACTGATCAAGAAAAAGAACAAAAAACACATATTTCAAGAGAAAATACAATCCACATGCTTCACCCCACCACATTCACAGAAAAAGATATGTAGGATTTGATACAAATGGAATTTGATGAGATCATAGAAGATGAAACTGAAATCATTAATCTGAAAGATAATCATTTACCCAAAGGATTAACTCCTTTGGAAGATCTTTTTGACTCAAATGACATTCCATTTAAACCCAAAATGGAACCCGTTAAGGCTGATATTGAAGAATGCAACTTAGGAACCCCAGAAAATCCCAAGATGGTTAAACTATCCAAATCTTTGCCAGAAGATCAAAAGGTTAAGTATGTTGAACTTTTAAAAGAATTCCAGGATGTTTTTGCCTGGAGTTATGAAGATCTTAAATCATATGATACATCAATCATTCAACATACTATACCTTTGAAACCAGATCAGAAACCTTTCAAACAGAAACTTAGAAGGATTAATCCTGTTTTACTACCTTCAATTGAAAAGGAAATTAAAAGAATGTATGAAGCAGGAATTATAGCTCCTATTAGGTTCTCTGAATGGGTCTCTAATCTAGTACCAACAAGAAAGAAAACTGGAGAAATTAGACTGTGTGTTGATTTAAGAAATTTGAATAAAGTTTCTTTAAAAGATAACTATCCTTTGCCTAAAATGGACCATATCTTACAAAGGGTAGTAGGATCTTCAAGAATATCTCTTCTGGATGGATTTTCAGGGTATAACCAGATTCTGGTTCATCCTGATGATCAAGATAAAACAGCATTTACAACACCATGGGGTACTTTTAAATATGTCAAGATGCCATTTGGACTCAAGAATGCAGGAGCTACATTTCAAAGAGCAATGGATATTGCTTTTGCTAAAGAAATACATGATTTTCTGGTGATTTATCTAGATGATTTAACAGTTTTTTCCAAAACAGATCAGCAACATTTAGATCATCTAAGGCAAGTGTTTATAAAGTGCAGAAAATATGGTATTTCCTTAAATCCTAAAAAGTCATTGTTTGGTTTGGAAGAAGGAAAGCTCCTAGGTCACATTATTTCTAAAGATGGCATTAGAATTGATCCTGAAAGAATACAAGCAATTTTGCAGATACCTCATCCCAGAAACATAAAAGAACTTCAAGCTTTCATAGGAAAGATTAATTTCTTGAGAAGGTTTATTTCCAGTTTAGCTGAATTACTTAGATTGCTTACTAACATGCTTAAAAAAGATTCAAGCATTGACTGGACTGTAGAAGCCAAGCAATCATTTGAGGAAATCAAAATGGCTTTAACAAGAACACCAGTTCTTACCAGTCCAAAATTTGATAGAGATTTCATTATTTTTTCATTTGCTTCTGAACATAAAATTGCAGCTGTTTTACTACAGAAGGATGATCAGGGATGTGAAAAACCAATTGCCTTTTTCAGTAAAGCACTTAGAGATGGATCTTTGAAATACAATATCATGGAGAAACAAGCTTTTGCACTTGTAAAAGCAATTAAAGATTTCCGAGTTTATATATTATATTCTCATGTGATAGCTTATGTGCCTAATGCTGTAGTTAAAGACATCTTGACTCAAGATGGTATTGAAGGCAAATGAGGTAAGTGGATAGCTACCATTTTAGAATATGATATTGAAATTAAACCAACAAAACTCATAAAAGGTCAAGGTTTGGCTCAACTCATGACTGAAACTAATTGCCAAGCCTTGGACATTAACGAACTGGATGACGAACAGGAGATGGCGACTCCACAGATCAGTCAAACCTTCTTAGATTCACCCTGGTACACTGATATCATTCATGTTTTATTAAACCTGCAAGCTCCTCCAGGGTTGTCCAGAACGAAACAAAGATTTTTGAAAATGACATCTTTAAAATATTGTATTTTAGATAGCACTCTATTTTGGAAAAATCATGAAGGAATCTTATTAAATTGTCTATTGAGAGATGAAGCTGACAAAGCACTTAATGAATTTCATGCAGGGGATTGTGGTGGACATCTCTATTGGAAGTCAACTGCAGATAAAATCTTAAGGGCTGGTTTTTACTGGCCAACCTTGTTTTCAGATGTTAAGAAATTTGTAACTTCTTGTCATAAGTGTCAGATCTTTGAGGGCAAAAGAAATTTGTTACCTTTACCATTAAAACCAATTTCCACGGAGAGACCCTTTCAACAATGGGGACTGGATTTTATTGGAGAACTCCATCCCCCTTCTTCTGGGCAACACAGATGGATTCTTACTACCACAGATTACTTTACTAAATGGATTGAAGCTATCCCATGCAGACAAGCCAATGATTATGTAATTATAGGGTTTTTAGAAACCAATATACTTTCAAGATTTGGCTGTCCAGAGAAAATTATAACAGATAATGCTGCTGCATTTAAGTCTAAGAAAATGATTAGTTTCTGCAATAAATATCACATAACTTTAGGCCATTCAACAGCCTATTACCCTCAGGGTAATGGACTGGCAGAATCTTCCAATAAAAGTCTTATTAATATCATTAAAAAATTATTGGAAGAAAATAAAAAGAATTGGCATAAGAAACTTACCAATGCATTGTGGGCAGACAGACTTACAACTAAGAAATCAATTGGGACCAATCCATATGAATTAGTTTATGGCATTGAGGCAAGATTCCTATCATCTTTAGGAATTCCTGTTATAAAGTTACTTCAGGAGGCTCAAGTGGAACCAAATGATATTCAGAGAAGAATTAACCAAACAATTCACTTGCAGCAAACCAGAGAAGAAGTGTATCAACGATCCCAAGTCTTGCAAGAAAAGTTAAAGAAAATGTTTGACAAAAGAACTAAAGCAGAAGATTTTCAACTAGGAGACAAAGTCCTAAGATGGGATTCCAGGAGGGAAGATAAAGGGAAACATGGGAAATTTGATTTCTTATGGAAAGGGCCTTACATCATTCATGCCTTACAGGGGAACAACACATACTTTTTGAAGAATTTGGACAATTCAGAAGCTGAGGAAGGACCAGTCAATGGTCGAATGCTAAAGCACTATTTTGATCCTATTTACTAGGATGTTCTGATTTTTTCTAACTTGTACATAATATATACTTTTTAATGCATTAGTTTTGATTGGATGGTGACTTCTTAGAGTTGAAGCCCGAAGAGAAGGCCCTAATCTTCAAAATTTCCACTATCATATGTACAATAAAGCTACCAGAAGAAGGAGATTACATGTTCAGACTGAAGACATTTTTGAGGCATCTGACCTGCTGTTCTTGACTTTCCACAAGGAAAAGCCATCCCCAAGTGGAGCCAGTGTTAGCCTCCTATACCAATAGGTTTCATCTTTCATGATTGTCTTGATTGAATTATGGAATATGTTCAAACCTTCTTTCTTGAGCAAAGGTGTTCCATATTCTTGAAAAACCAAAAAATCAAAAAATTTAAAAAATGTAAAGAGGGTATACCCTAAAAGAAAAATCAAAGGGTAAGAAAAATAAAATGGTCAAGAAAATGAAAGAAATGAACCCCAAGCAAAAAATAGACCAAGGAAAGTGTGCAAATCCAAATGCCACTACTATTTCATTTTTGTAATAAAGCAATTGTGTGCAGCTTGTTAAACTTTTGCCACAATTCATGAAGAGTCAAACTGTATAAACTTGACTCATTCATGTTTCAATTTCATGTTGTAGAATAGAGAATAAATATCTGACCAAACAGTTTAATCTTGGCAGATAAGTAGATAGGTAGAGTTAATAAAAGGTGCTCAACAGTTTAATCTAAGCCCTTGGATGCAATAAGTGTAGAATTAGATAGATTTGCCTTGTAAAAGAAAAGAAGATTGATAAGGGTTTGCAAGTCCAAATGCACCCTAATAAAGAAAAGAAAATGGTAGTGTCAAGTAGATAGGGTAGGTAGATGGTGTTGCAAAGTTTCATATGATGAATGATGGTGCTAAATATGTTTAATCTTTTACCTTCATCACAAGTACTGAAGCAGAAAATACACTGGAAAATTCACAGAAAGCAAAGTCAAAATCATTAACTTCCCACATCACTTTCTCCCTAAGATTTTTACTAATTTCCCCAAAGTGCTAAGGTATTTGGAGATTAAAGGGGCTCAAGGCATTTCCTTGACTTTTGGAGGGACCAGACCCTCGGCCTAATGATCAAAAAGACCTAAGTACTTGAAGTTATTTATCATTATAATCATTCACTTTTATCCTTTTCCTAAGTAAAATCCTATTTTACTTAGGAAAATCATGTAAATTTCCATAATAAACCCTCAAAATTACTTACTATTCTATGTTTAAGTATTGAAGTTGAGATAATACAATTTACTTCAGAAATCTTCACTTTCTTAGTTATAGTTGAGTATTTTGAGTTTACCTTGTCCTTTGTTATATTAACTTCTGATTTATTTATTAAATCCCTAGTAAAAATACCTTATCCTATAGTACATAACTCCTTTTACATAAATATCCCAAAAACCCCTCTTATTATAAGTTTTGGCCAAATTTTATTTAATCCCCTTTGTTAAATAAAAACCCCCAATAAAAAAACCCTTTGGCTTAAAATATACCCATATAAAATATTTCCCTACCCTTATGGTTGATAAATAACATTTATTTATTACCATATATTAAAAATATATGAAAAAGGGTTTTTAAACATATAGTTTTATGTGTTTAGAAACGAAAAATAATGAACCCGAAAGTTTTAATTCAAACAAAAACTTCGAAAGTCCCCGAGCAACCGTGGCCTATTCCCTTGGTATTTTAATTTCTCCCTGACACTTTAACCATGGTTAAAAAACCCTTGACCCTGCCGTAACCGTGTATAAACTATGGGGTTAATTAATCACCAGGATTAATTAATAACCATTCATTCCGCCAATCAAACGCCCCCCGGGATATTTAATTAAGTTAATCATGTTTTAATCCACTGTCGGGCCCGCGCATTAAAACTCCGTCAAGTTCACGTCCTGTCCACCGTCAGATCACCCTCCCGAAGATCAACGGCCCAGGATCGTTCCGCTGGCCCTCTCGCGTCCAAAAGATAACGAGCGGGGGCACGGTGGTTTTGAAATAGTACTCCGACCACGTGTCAGTCGACTAATGGAATCGCTGCCTCCCTGTTAAATACCACCATCGCCCGAAAGCGGTGCGGAAATTACCGCTTACCGCTTACCGCTCAGTCTCAGTGACGTATGCCCCCGTACCAGATGACGTCATCCTCGAAAAAAAATAAAAAACCCCATTGACTTTGTAAATAAAACAAAAACCCGTGTTTTGCTCTCATTTTCACTGCTGAAAGCGACTGCTTCCTCCTCTGAAGAATTTGAAAATTCTGCTATTTGAGACGCTGCCAACCAAATTGCCAAACGCCATTGCTAAACCAGTGCCCAAGCATCCATCCGCCATTGACTAGTACCTGTAAAATTCAAACTTCTCCAATGAATAGGTATTTATTCAAATTCTCGCTGAAACTCTTTGAAAAATCCACTTTTCTGTGTTAAAAATTCACGCCAGAGTCTGAAAAAGGGTTAATATCGGTCTATTCTAGCTCCTGCAAGTAAAATAAAAGCTCCCAGAATCCAATTTGCACCCGGTCTATGAAGAAAACCCCGAAACTTCCATTTTGAATACACAAGAACCAAAATGGAAGCTCCGGCAGCCCTGAATGTAACCCCATTAAATTCCCCTCACAGAGAATTAGAATACTTGCCCTTAGTGGATAAAGACTTTCAAATTAAAGACTTAGTTTTCGATGAAAGTCCCTTTCGAAGTTATTGTCGCTGCAGAGATGATTATTCGAAAGGTCTGGATGTCATTGGATTGTGGGAATCCAATTTCCCGAGATATCTTATCCCCTCACTCTATATTTTCCCAGAAATTATCCACTACTGTCACTCCAACTATGATTCAACTCAAAGGGCAGTGTTGTCTCCTGACCAGAGTATCCTTTTCCCCATCACTCCTCAAGCTATCAATAAAATGCTCCATTTTGAACCTGATCAAGATCTTACTCCTTTGTCCATGGAAGAACTGCTTGAAAAATCTACTCAACTGTCCCAAGAAAAATTGAAATGCATTTGCCAGACTTTTATGTTACCTGAACATCAACCTAAGGGGCCTCCTCCCTATGGTTTTGCTTATTTTACTGATTTAGGAAGGCTCATCCTGAATATGATATCCTTTGTCATGGGTTTCAATACAAGTGAATATGTTGATGAAATAACCTTGGTTTTGTTGTCTATCTTTACTCCTGGGCAACCTCCTGCAGTAAAATATGACTTTGCATCTTTCATAGCCAATAAAATCCATGACCAATTCATGAAGCTAGATAATGAGAAAGTGTTTAAATATTCCTCAGTCATTTACCATCTCATCATCTATTATCAATCAGAGAAGTTTCCTTTTCCTGTCAAAAAGCTTGATGCCAAGGGAAACCCTAGATCAGTTATATTTTGGTCTGCCATAACTCACTCTTCCTATAATTCTCCCTATTCTTATGCTGAGTTCATCGATATTTTTGTGTATCCTGCAACTACCTTGTTGACTGGAATTCCTCCGCCAAGGCTCAGTAATGAGATTAAGAAGACTTTGCAGCTTTCACGGACATATAAAGTTGGGGACTGGTATTTATATCAAAATCATTCAGTCATCAGAATATATGGATGTGAATTACATCCATTCAAGTTGCCAAAATATGTGCCCATGAGACTTTTTGCCTTAGAATATTTCAGGCAAATGAATAATTCTGATATGATTCATTTTTGTAGTGTAAAAAAGAAAGCCCAACTCAGGATCAAAAGTCAATTAGGTCCCTTCATATGCAACTCTAGGGATGCTGAGCGAGAAGCAGAAGATATACTACAAAACCGTTGCAAGTTCCAAAGGAGTTTCCGTTGGGTTCCTTATGATCCATTTGGTTTTATCTGTGATAAAAGAATGAAGAAAAAATCATCCCCATATATTCACCACGGGATTCCTGAAATAGAACAATACGCTAACCAAGATGAATGGGTGGAAGGAACACTAGTTGAGCAAGATAATGAAGAAGACAATAGAAACAAAATTATGAAAGATCTTGAGAAAGAGTTTGACCTAGAATCTTTTGGTCAAGTGCAGGTACCTCACATTGGCACCTCTTCAGCAGGAAATCTCCAACAGGGGTTACAGGAAGAGAGTCTATCAATTGCAGTAGAGTCTAAAGGTAAAGGAAAAGAACCTGAAATACAGGTCATTGAAACTTTCGTCATGGCAGAGAAACCTCAAACCTCCAGGGCACCAGATCAGACACAGGTTTCTCCTACTCAAGTAAATCATCCTGAAGTTTCAGAATTGCAAACTCCATCTAATATGGAAATAGGCAAGAAAAGACAAGCTCCAGATCCTACTCCTCCCAAAGAATCCTCAGAGCTACATCAAGCTAAAAAGTAGAAACCCGATCCACTTCCAGATGTGGAAATCATTGATGAGATGTTTGATGATGAAAGAGAAGATAGTCAACTAACTGGCACAGTTAGTGAAACACATACAGGCCACAAAGGAAAAGAATTGAAAAAACAGTTGAGTACTGAAGTATCTTCCTTTAAGCCACCAAAAACAGATGCAGGTGATATCAAGAGAACTTTCATTAATATAAAAGCAAAGAATGATCCATTGAGAATGAAGGTATATGATCAGTATCTAAAAATGGCTCCACACAATCAGGAAAGATTGATGTCAGCATTTGACATTCAACAAGGCAAAATGATGATGAGCCATTTCAAATCCAAAGTACCAAAGCCCATGACAACATCTGATTATATTAGGACCAATTTTGAGGTCCTGGCAAAAGACATTCATCCCCTGGACCAGATAGAGTTGCATAAACAAACTGGGGAAATGGTATATTCCACTCTTACTGATAAGGCCATGTCAGCCCTTAGGCTGCAAGATTCTTTAAATAATACAAACACCCAGTTTCAAATTGAGAAGGCCTATTCTCAGGAAAAAGATAACAGAATAAAATCTCTGGAAGACATAATCATCAGTTTGGGTCACAACCCCAAAGATATCAAAAGCATTGAGGCACTAATTAAAAAGAAAGATGATGATATCGCTGCACTGAGAAAGCAGCTGAAATTGCCAGCCTCGAGGCATCCCCAGACCCAAGAAGTTTTAAAGGAAAATTCACAGGAAGAGATAATAGAGTTGCTCTTAAAAATGACTGAGCAACTGAGTGAAACAGAGAAAGAATTGGAACAGGCATTAAAAGAAAAACAGGATATCATGCAAACATCTACAACAGGGATCACTACAGGTACCACAACAACAGATCAACAAACAGAGTCAGCACAGGGAGACACTTCTGGTTTAAGTTCTGATGAATTGGTAAAACAAATGGAAAGTTTAAAACTCAGAGTCACGGAACTTAAAACCACAAAATTGCAGTTAGAAAATTTGGAGCAGAAATATGATATGTCCAAAAGGACTGTTGCAGATAATACCAGGGAAATTAAAAGATTGGAAAAATTGGTTAAGGCTTTAGAAAAATATCTTTCATTAGAAAAGCCTTTGAGAGAAATAAATGAAATTCTTTGGGATAATATAATTGAGTCAATAAAAAGTATTTGGTCCTTTGTTCAAAAAATCTTTGAACAAAATGACTTGATCAAAGTAGCTCAGGAAGAAATAGCCAAAACAAGAGATGAATTAAAGAGCAGACCTGAGCAAGCCAATCAACTTATACAGTTTCTGAACACCCGGACTAAGCAACAGCTTTCAGAATTAGGAATTGATGACAGGACAGGCACTATTTTAGAAATAAAAAGAGTTTTTACCAAAAGAACTCTTATGCAGAATTTGGAAAGGAAGTGCTCAGATATTCTAGAAGAAATCAATGCTTTTAAAGGGAAATTTCAGGTTTTATTAGACAATGGGTTACCCAGTCCTATGCTCGCAGAGGACAAGATAATGGACCTGGAAACCTATGTTACTAAAATAGATATACATGCTCATAACAAAACTGTTCTTTCTATCAG